>SJYA01002939.1:1188082-1352834 GCA_006410615.1 Neotragus moschatus | reverse complement strand
GCTGAGTGCCGAAGAATTGATGCTTTTGAACTGTGGTGTTGGAGAAGACTCTTGAGAGTCCCTTGGACTGCAAGGAGTCCAGCCAGTCCATTCTGAAGGAGATCAGTCCTAGGTGTTCTTTGGAAGGAGTGATGCTGAAGCTGAAACTCTAGTAATTTGGCCACCTCATGCGAATAGTTGACTCATTGGAAAAGACTCTGATGCTGGGAGGGATTGGGGGCAGGAGGAGAAGGGGATGACAGAGGATGAAATGGCTGGATGACATTACCAACTCGATGGACGTGAGTCTGAGTGAACTTCAGGAGATGGTGATGGACAGGGAGGCCTGGCGTGCTGCAGTTCATGGGGTTGCAAAGAGTCAGACATGACTGAGTGACTGAACTGAACTGAGCTGAACTGATACACTATTTGTTTTCCTGACTTACTTGACTCTGTATGGCAGTCTCTAGGTCCATCCATGTCTCTACTAATGGCTCAATTTCACTCCTTTCTAAGAACCACTCTTTTTAAAAATTTTTATTTATTTTAATTTATTTTAATTGGAGGCTAATTACTTAGGAACCACTCTTTAGAATAACAATATTCAGCATGAGAAGCCTCTTATTCTTTGATTGGCAAATACTGGTTATCACTATCAGTAGTCAACAGATCGCACCCATTTGAAGTCTATGAAATTGGATGTTGGCTCTTATGTTTTATTCATCCTCCTTCTCTCAAAGCTCTTAGTTAGGCTTCCATCTGTAGAAACCTTGATGATTGTGCAAACACGAGGAAGAAGTGATGTGGAACTTGTAAACGTCAACCTGCACACTGACCACAAAAAGGAGATACTGGGTTAGACTGTGAGCAGAAGTAGTGGTTCAGAAAGGAGTAAAATAGATATGAAAGTGTCTGTTGCTTCTAAAGATTTCATTTTGATGTATTGACCATAATAACAAAGTTAAAAATAGGCAAGAGTGAAAGACCCACACTTAGGCAGAAAATGAGTCAGTGTTTCTATTGATATTAAATCTGGAACCAAGTTTGGATGTGATGGTTATCCTGATTCTTTAAATGTGCAGATGTGGTCTCACTGGAACCTGCTAGGGACCTGTGGTCAGAGACCATTACTGACAGATTGACTGAATCTAATTTTTTCTTACGGTTTTCTTGAATGCTCCTCACTGCATGTGGGTGTCTTTTACACGCATCCAAACCTACCTATACAGAGTACCAGCTTGAATGATGTATATACCAAGTTCACTTCAGTCACTCAGTCATGTCCGACTCTTAGAAACCCCATGGAGTGCAGCACGCCAAGCTTCCCTGTCCATCACCAACTCCCAGAGCTTGCTCAAACCCATGTCCATTGAGTCAGTTGATGCCATCCAACCATCTCATCCTCTTTCATCCCCTTCTCCTGCCTTCAGTCTTTCCCAGCATCAGGGTATTTTCCAGGGCGTTGGCTCTTTGCATCAGGTGGCCAAAGTATTAGAGCTTCAACTTCAGCATCAGTCCTTCCAGTGAATATTCAGGACTGATTTCCTTTAGGATTGACTGGTTTGATCTCCTTGTGGTCCAAGGGACTCTCAAGAGTCTTTAACACCATAGTTCAAAAGCATCATCCAAAGGGAGTGATGATTAACGAACATTTTGATGCCTCAGCCACTAAGTCACTTTGAGTCTCCTATGATCTAAAAACTAAGTCCAGGGAAAACTACTCATTTGGAAATGAAATATTTTCAAAGGAAGAAATGTGCTGATCCTAAGCGTAGATTAGCAATAAAGGGCTTAACTGCTTCTTCACTGGCCTGTGACCAGATGGTACCATAAAAATTAGACTTGTTTATCTCCCTCCTAATTTTAACTGGAGACATATCTGGAATAATAACGGAATGGTACTTACTGAAGAAACAGATAAAATCTGTAAATATCCTAGAGAACCATCAATTTTCCCTTTCTGTTAGAGCTCCGAGGGTTTTCATCTGCGTGAGTTCACAGTGAATTTCTCAATAGGTCTCTTGAGATCCGGAGTTGCAGTCTTTAGTATCAGTCTGACACCAGTATTAGAACAAGGTCAGCAGTGCCAAATTTGTGCCTGACAAACAGTGAATCGCTCAAGCCAGGGAGAGTCAAATGTGGAGAGAGCCATCAGAGGTGAAATAAGACATAATGAATGGCTTGCTGGTAAGTCAAACACTGATGTTGCAGGAACTTAGGTAAGATTTATGGGATGGTTAAACAGTAGCCTCAAATCTCTCTCAGTCTACATTTTCAAAAACATTTTGACTTGGAAAAGGAATATAATATACATATAAAATCACCCCAACCTACATAATCTGATCTTCACCATTATTTTAATTTTTGCATAAAATGTCACAGTCATTATTAAACCATAATTCATTACATGGTTTTCCTAACGTTAAACATTTCTTTTTCTTTTTTCTTTACTAATGTAGATAATGCTGGAATGAACGTATTTCTGCCCATTTTTTTATCTTTTTATTATTTGTAACAAGCTCTTAGATGTAGAATTTGAAGCATTAATATCTATAAACATCTCTAATGTGTTTAATTCTATAGTCTCATATTAGTGCCCAAAAGGTTTGTTCCCACTGAAAAGTGCTTCCAGTTAAGAATCAATGGATCAATTTTATGATTATCTAGTAACATTGAGTGTTATCATTTATTTCAATATTTTAGAAAGTGTAATATTGCCTTAATTTGAATTCCTTCAAATACTGGTAAAAATGAAAAAAAAAAGTGAGCTGTCTTTTCATATTTTGAGAATATCTATTTTTACATACAAATTTTAATGGACATTTTGTATATCCTAATCATTTATTATAATGTTAGTGGTACCGTTTCATACAAAAAGTCATAAATTTAGCAGCTAGAGGTATAGTTAAGAACAAAGGCTTTGGGTTCAAATATAATAACTGATCTTTACCAGCTCTATGACCTTGGGAAATTCACTTACCCTTTTTAAGTGTCAGTTTCCTCTTCTTTCAACTGGGGATTGTAATAGCACCAACCTTACCCAGTTAACTAGTATCATTGGTGTATACCCAGCAAGCAGTAGGTACCCAATAAGTATCATAGATGATAACAGTGGTCAAACTGGGCTTTATTCTTGTCCATATTTATACACATAAATGATTTTAATCATTTTATTTCCTGCTTTGGTTGCTTAAATCAGGAGCCTGCAAGTTGTGGCCCACATTGCCCCATTGTCTGTCTTTGTAAATAAAGTTTTATTGGAACACATCCCACCCATTCACTCACTGTGTGTTTTCACAGTGGCTCTAGAACTGCAAGGGCAGAGGTGAGTAGTTGTGACAGAGACCATATGGCTCATAAAGCTGAAAATATTTACTAATTAGCCCTTAACAGGAACAGATTGTTGACCTCTGGCTTAAATTATAAAAGGAAAGCGTGTTCTTATAAAACAATTCCAACAATATGGAAGAATTTAACATAGCTCGTGCACCTTCATCCTTTAAGACATTTTTCTTTGTAAAAAAAAAAAAAAAANGAGGTGAAATAAGACATAATGAATGGCTTGCTGGTAAGTCAAACACTGATGTTGCAGGAACTTAGGTAAGATTTATGGGATGGTTAAACAGTAGCCTCAAATCTCTCTCAGTCTACATTTTCAAAAACATTTTGACTTGGAAAAGGAATATAATATACATATAAAATCACCCCAACCTACATAATCTGATCTTCACCATTATTTTAATTTTTGCATAAAATGTCACAGTCATTATTAAACCATAATTCATTACATGGTTTTCCTAACGTTAAACATTTCTTTTTCTTTTTTCTTTACTAATGTAGATAATGCTGGAATGAACGTATTTCTGCCCATTTTTTTATCTTTTTATTATTTGTAACAAGCTCTTAGATGTAGAATTTGAAGCATTAATATCTATAAACATCTCTAATGTGTTTAATTCTATAGTCTCATATTAGTGCCCAAAAGGTTTGTTCCCACTGAAAAGTGCTTCCAGTTAAGAATCAATGGGTCAATTTTATGATTATCTAGTAACATTGAGTGTTATCATTTATTTCAATATTTTAGAAAGTGTAATATTGCCTTAATTTGAATTCCTTCAAATACTGGTAAAAATGAAAAAAAAAAGTGAGCTGTCTTTTCATATTTTGAGACTATCTATTTTTACATACAAATTTTAATGGACATTTTGTATATCCTAATCATTTATTATAATGTTAGTGGTACCGTCTCATACAAAAAGTCATAAATTTAGCAGCTAGAGGTATAGTTAAGAACAAAGGCTTTGGGTTCAAATATAATAACTGATCTTTACCAGCTCTATGACCTTGGGAAATTCACTTACCCTTTTTAAGTGTCAGTTTCCTCTTCTTTCAACTGGGGATTGTAATAGCACCAACCTTACCCAGTTAACTAGTATCATTGGTGTATATCCAGCAAGCAGTAGGTACCCAATAAGTATCATAGATGATAACAGTGGTCAAACTGGGCTTTATTCTTGTCCATATTTATACACATAAATGATTTTAATCATTTTATTTCCTGCTTTGGTTGCTTAAATCAGGAGCCTGCAAGTTGTGGCCCACATTGCCCCATTGTCTGTCTTTGTAAATAAAGTTTTATTGGAACACATCCCACCCATTCACTCACTGTGTGTTTTCACAGTGGCTCTAGAACTGCAAGGGCAGAGGTGAGTAGTTGTGACAGAGACCATATGGCTCATAAAGCTGAAAATATTTACTAATTAGCCCTTAACAGGAACAGATTGTTGACCTCTGGCTTAAATTATAAAAGGAAAGCGTGTTCTTATAAAACAATTCCAACAATATGGAAGAATTTAACATAGCTCATGCACCTTCATCCTTTAAGATATTTTTCTTTGTAAAAAAAAAAACAAGTTCATATTTCTTTATAAATGAATTTTTTTTTCCTCTTTAAAAAATCTGCTTCCTTTCACTTTCTTGTTATTCGCTCTCTTGACCCCCAAAGTGAAAAAATACCGTAGACCTCTCCTATGCCACTCTCTTTTTTTTTTTTCCTTCTGTGAACTGAAATATAAAANTAGCTCGTGCACCTTCATCCTTTAAGACATTTTTCTTTGTAAAAAAAAAAAAAAAAAACAAGTTCATATTTCTTTATAAATGAATTTTTTTTTCCTCTTTAAAAAATCTGCGTCCTTTCACTTTCTTGTTATTCCCTCTCTTGACCCCCAAAGTGGAAAAATGCCGTAGACCTCTCCTATGTCATTCTTTTTTTTTTTTCCTTCTGTGGACTGAAATATAAAGTCAACCCTGGTATCTGTGAGGAATTCCTTCCAGGATCCCCATTGGATACCCAAATCCACAGATGCTCAAATCCCTTATATAAAATGGGGTAGTATTTGCATATAACCTATGTATATTCTCCCATAGACTTTAAATCATCTCTAGGTTACTTTTAATACCTAATACAATGTAAATGCTATGTTAATAGTTGTAAATACAATGTAAATGCTATGTAAATAGTTGCGGGTGCACTCCACATCTAAGGTTTTCTTTTTGGAACTTTCTGGAATTTTTTTCTGAAAAAATTTTCAATCTATAGTTGGTTGAATCCAGAAATATGGAACCCACGAATACAGAGGGCAGATTGTACCTTCACTGTATTGCTGCATCTCAGTGCCCCATTATTTTTTATATGATTGTTCTAGATTGCGATCTCGAACTTGACCAGCACCCCTAGAAAGCTCCCCCATGGCCTCTCCCAGCCCATGTCTCCCCCAGAGGCAACCACCATTCTGCCTGCCATGATCATGGGTAGATTTTGCCTTCTTTTGAACTTCAAATAGATTGTGCAGTCATGCAACATATATTCATTTGTGTCTTTTGTGACATGGATCCATTTTACTGCCTGTACTAATAGCTTACTGTTTTTCCATTGAAAAAGTGAAAGTGTTAGTCACTCAGTCATGTCTAACTCTTTGAGACCCCATGGACTGTAGCCCACCAGGCTGCGCTGTCCATGGAATTCTCCTGGCAAGAATACTGTAATGGGTAGCCATTTCCTTCTCCAGGGGATCTTCCCGACCCAGGGATCAAACCTGGGTCTCCTTCATTGGAGCAGATTCTTTACCACCTGAGCCACCAGGGAAACCTGTTTTTTCATTACCGCATGGTATTCCATTGTACAGATTTACTGCAATTAATTTATACACTTGCTATTGTGGACATTTGTGTTATTTCTCATTTTTTGTCTGCTTTAAACACCCTTGCACATATTTTTGGTGCATGTCAGCACTTAATTGTTGAAGAATAACCAAGGAATAAGATTGCTTGACCATAGGGTGTACATATACTCCAGCAGATATTTCCAAAGTTTTCAGAGAAGAAGTACAACCAGTTTACATTCTCACCAGCAGTGCATACAGCTCCTTTAATTTTCCTAATTTAAATTTTGGTTTATATTGGGGTATAAGAGATGTGGGTTCGATCCCTGAATTGGGAAGATCCCCTGGAGGAGGGCATGGCAGTATTCTCGCCTGGAGAATCCTATGGACAGAGGAACCTGGCTGGCTATAGTCCACAGCATCGGTCGCACAGGGTCGCACAGACTCAGATGCGATTGAAGTGACTTAACACACACACATGCATAGTTGATTCACAATGTTGTGTTGGTTTTAGGTGTATGACAAAGTGGCTCAGTTATACATGCACATATACTGATTCTTTTTCAGATTCTTTTCCAATATAGGTTATTATAGAATGTTGAGTAGAGCTCTCTGTTCCATACCGTAGGTCCTTGTGGAGTATCTATTTTACATTTAGTTATGTGTCTGTATTAATCCCAGACTCCTAGTCTATCGCCCCCGTCCCCGGCATGCTCTGTTACTGTCTTTCCATGCAAGAGGTGAATCGGGCCTGTGTAACTGAACTCTCAGTACGTTCCTCAAGGGCTATGTGGTTGGAGTCTGTTGAATGATCACAGCCAACAGTGGAGAGATCCAGAGTCCTTTCCCAGCTTCTTTATCCTGGCCCCGGGTGCATTGTTAGCAGACTGGGGAGAGAGGACCCCCACGTCTGCCCCTCTTGCTCCCGGGTTGGAATCTGAACCTGACTACTCCTCACCCGACACACTCTCCCAGGCATGCCCGGTGTGGGCCCACCTCCATCTGGCACTTCAGGCTTGGGGTGCGGCTGAGGAAGCCAGAGGAGTGCTAAGCCCCTAACAGGGAGAAGAGGCTGCTGTCAACACAGGTGGGCATGGCCCAGTCTCCGCATCACCCCCCGCCACTCTCCACAGAAAGAGAAGCCATGTCGTCACCTTCTTTGGTTGTGAATAGCTCTGTCTGCAGGCACAGGGTCCTTCCTCGAAAGGTCCCATTTCTCCCCTTCTTGTCTTCTCTTTCCTCTTTCTTCCCTCTCCGCTCCCCCATTTTCTGTCCTCTTTTCTTTCCTTTTCACTCTCTCCTTTTCTTTCTCCTTCAACCCATAACTGAGTCTTGACCACCCACCCCCACCCCAAGCTCTCTGCAATGTCCTGAACATTGGGAAATGCAGGTAAAATGGACAATGGGTGTGATCCCTCTACTTCAGGGATCAGGATTTTATTAGGCTCAGATAGCTCGTTGACAACACTTCTATAAAACAGGGATGCAAAGGGAATGATGTCATATTACTTGCCAAAAAAGAGAAGATATTTCTTGACACGGGTTGTAGGATTATTGCTATCTTTTTTTTTTTTTCTTGCATTCATAGACTTTTAAAACACAAGGATCTCTCTGTGATATTCAAAAGTCCTCACACACTTACACAGTGAGTCACAGTGTTTTGAGAACTATTGATTGAGAAAATGCACAGTGTCAAAAAGATCCTGTGAATCCATTTAAGCCTACAAATGCGTACTCCTTTTAATTCATAACAACTTGACCATCTATTTGTATGTGCGGCAAACTGGTGAAGCTGACTCCAGAGGAGCTTGGTATACATAGGATTTCCTGGACTTCTTGCAATTTTTCTGCTGTCTTACGCCACAGATTTATATCTCACCAACTCCATTGGCTAATGGAAAATTGTGATCATCTATCCTGTTTGACGCTTGATGGAGCTGCCCAGTCCTCTCTCTTCTTTTTCCTTTTTCGTCTTTGAAGACACAGGTTGGCACCTGTGCACATAAAATTCCCCAGCTTCCAACTTGCACACTTGATCAGGTGGCCTATGAAATCCCAGCCAGATGGCGACAGGCAGCCATGAATTCTGCAAAACTCAAGCTCCATCCTCAGAGCAGAGACCTCAGTTGGAAGGTGGTAGTGAAACATTTGTGCCAAAGACAGCCCGTCTCTGTCTCTAACTGGGTACATTTAAGCCTAGCCCTATTTTTATTTTGGTTTTGTGACTTCTCAGCATTATACAGAAATGGAATATTCCGACATTTAAATAAGGGAGATTTATCTTCCAAATTCAGTCTATTTGTGTTCAGAATCTTGTACTATTCCTCTCCTCCCCACAATGGTACTTTTTTCCCTCTCCAGCAAAATTGTTCAGTTTGGAGATCATGGGTACGGAAGTCCTAGGCTCTGGAATGCCATTATTTCCAGATCCAAGGTCATCTAAATTTCGATCAGATGAGTGTGGAATTGTAAAGCCAAGGCCCCAGGGTCAGTGATCAGATGGTCTAGCTGCTCTCACTCTGTTCCAAAGCTACAGACCACCTCCCAGCTTGGACCAGGAGCTTCCTTCAAGGGCAACTGGTAAGGAGAGTACTTGGTCTCAACACTGCAGCAACCCTTCCACCCAAGCCTTCTTCATCCCCTGAACCACAGTTCAGAGCTCATAGAGGCCAAATCCATTCTCACTGAGGACATGAGCCTGCCGATAAGGATGCCCTAGATTTTCTACAAAGAAAGATGTTCTTTTGCCATTTCCAATTCCATTTGGGCTTCTGAGAAAGCCAAAGTGCCCGGTCCCTGGGCAAGACATGAAACAAGATGGAAACGGGGTCAGTTCCTCTCTCGGTGTTCACAGCAAACCCTCACTGGATCACCAGCAGCATCACCCCTGACGTCTTTAAGCTGTAGATGGAAGCTGTTTCTCTGCAGGGGACCACTGGACACCCATCGCTGCGATCTTTGATTGAAAACAACTTGCCCCAGGAGTCAGCCTTGATTTCTGGGTTTCAGAAGCTATTCCTGAGCCCTCTGCCTAAGATTCCTTCCTCTCCCTGGCTCCAGCTGATTCTTAGATCAGAAGAACACAGGCTGCTGTAGGAGAGGAGCTTTGTGTCATCTACAGTAAACAGTTTCGTGAACCGCCTACTATGTGCCAGGCCCTATGCCAGGGACTAGAGACACGGGAAGACTAAGACAAGATTTCCACCCTGAATAACTCACCTCCCAATGAGGAGAACTTAGAAGCAAGTGGCAGTTATATCCTGGTGGCAATTCTCTATTGACGAGATATCCAGGATGTCACGGAAGGAGAAACCATAGTCTCATATGCATACCCCTGAGCATTCAGGGTAGGCTTCCTGAAGATGCAGACCTCTGAGCTGGATCCCTAAGACAGGCACTGCCACGTGTTCAGCATGATACCATGCATCTGGTAGATCCAAAGCACATTGTTAGGGGTAGTGGTGATACCAAAGACAGTTTACAATGGATCCTCAGCAGCGGTTTCTTGCAGGTGGGCATCTCCCAGTCACTCCATAGCCTGGGAGCAGGAGAGTTTAGTCTGCATGGACTGCCTGCCCCTGAAACCAGGACAGGCCTCTAACAGTGTTATATCACTGGGATAGAATTTACTGGTGACCTTCCCATAGTGCATGCGATAGCACTATCGTCCAAATTTGCTCAGATGGTAAAGAATCCTCTTGCAGTGTGGGAGACCTGGGTTCGATCCCTGAGTTGGGAGGATCCCCTGGAGAAGGGCATGGCAATCCATTCCAGTATTCTTGCCTAGAGAATCCCCATGGACAGAGATGCCTGGCGGGCTACAATCCATGGGGTTGCAAAGAGTTAGACACGACTGAGCGACTGAGCACAGCACAGCACACACCTGTAACAGCCAGTCTTATATGTGGTTTCTGATCATATATGTGGTTTCTGACCCATGTTGCAAAAACATAGGCAGTAAGTGAAGAATATTGGGTCCACCAAGCGTACAGCTGGTCTCATCCAGTGACCCCACTGTTCCCAGGACAGCCCAAACTCCTTATCCATTTGGCTCCTGCTTTCAATGGCCTCCTTTGATGGCTTCTTTCTCCTTGCCAATTTTGAACCGTTCTCTGATTTCAAAGCATGCCATGTTTCTCACTGCCTCCAGCCCTATGCAAATTCAATCATCTCATTTTGCCATAATTACTGGTTTACATGACTGTCTCTCCCACAGGACTCAGAGCCAGGAGAGGCCAAAGTCTGTGTGTTGTTCGTCTCTGCGAGAATACAGAGATACCGACCTTGCGCTAAGTGCTTTAGAAACGTCCTTTTTTCCGGTGGCTGAACGAGTGAGTGAATGAGTGAGGGAGTAAGACACAACCCAGTGAGGTCCTCAGAGGCCCCCAAAGCATTCGCTTCCTTGACTGGAAATGAAACAGAACATCAGACCCAAAACTAAAACCACACACTGTTTCTTTCTGCCATCACTGCCTAGGGTCAGGTGCTTTGGCCAGAAGCCAAGGGGGGGGGGATATGTAGATGTATGCCTGTGAGGATATATGTGTGGGCTGATTTTAGAAGATGTACTTCAGCGAATTCTCAGGCCCTAGACAGAGCCTAAAGGGTATAGGTTCCAAATGGACTTTTTACAACTGACCTCAGGGGAGAAATGCTGAGGCTGCCTGAAGGCAAGTCACATTGCCTGCTGTGAAATCCTTTCCCAAAGCAATCCCCTTAGCACTCAGACAGCTTCGCAGGATAGAATGAAATCTAATCTGAAAGGCAACTGCAGTCCCTATGGAAGCTCAGAGAATGAGTCTGAGGACAGAGAAGGAGCTGATTTCTCTGACGTTGGACACAGCACATTCTTACTGGAGGGCTTAGCCTTCCCCCTGGACATGTATCTGGGAATCATGCTGTTGTTATAGTTGTTCAGTTGCTCAGTCGTGTCCAACTCTTTGTGACCCCATGGACTGCAGCACGCCAGGCTTCCCTGCCCTTCACTGTCTCCTGGAATTTGCTCAAACTCATGTCCATTGACCAGGTGATGCCATCCAACCATCTCATCTTCTGTCGTCCCCTTCTCCAGCCTTCAATCTTTCCCAGCATCGGGGTCTTTTTCAATGAGTTGCCTTCTCACATCAGGTGGCCAAAGTATTGCAGCTTCAGCATCGATCCTTCCAGTGAATATTCTGAGTTGAATTCCTTTAGGATTGATTAGTGTGATCTCCTTGCAGCCCAAGGGGCTCTCAAGAGTCTTGGAATCATAGACTCCAGAACTGGAAGGGCCCGGGGAGTGTTATGTGATCCACCCCGCCCACCAGCTCCCTGGCTTCAGGCAGGAAATAACAGTGTCTCCAGCCATGTGTTGATGTTGTTGTTCAGCTGCTCAGTCATGTCCTACTTTTTGCGACCCCATGAACTGCAGCACGCCAGGCCTCCCTGTCCCTCCCTATCTCCCATAGTTTGCTCTGATTTACGTCCATTGAGTCACTGATGCTAACCATCTCATCCTCTGCTGCCCCTTTTGCCTTCAGTCTTTCCCAGCATCAGGTTATAGGTACTGAGTAATCAAGGTATGCCAGGCACCGCGTGCAGGTATCCTCGCTTAATTCCAGTAGAACTCCTATAGGTAAATACTGTTGAGTTTCATTTGGTAGATGCCAGAACTGCATCTCAGAGAGACTGAACAAGTCCCTTAACCTCTTGGTGCTTCATCTGTAAAATGGGTGTGATCCTGGCCCCAGCCACATTACATAGCTATGCGGCTACCTGGGTTAATTTGTGAAAACCTTAGTATATGCCCTAAAACAAAACAGACTTTATGTAACTTTGTTAACTGAAAGACTAGAAAAATAGATCAGTGAATGGATGAGTAGATGGACAGATAAGCAGAGTAGCAGATCCAAGATCACTTGGGTAGTGAGTGTTGAAGACGAATTGATCACAGGCAGTCTGACCCTTGTTCTACCTCCTATAACTATCTGGACCTTACAGGGTGATTCAGCACATTCCCTAAACACTTCAGGGAAGGGGGATCCCTTTTGTAGCTTATTCTAGGTATTTTCTGCCTGAAGCATTCTTTCTTGTAATTTGCTGGATGGTGTCTACTTGAATTTTCATCTACTTTGCTTTTGCAAATCTGAAACCCCTGGCTTCGACTTTGTGAGGGGATGGATAATGTGAGAAGTCCCATGTTTGTGTGTGAGGCCTCACTGTCTACATCCTTTCTGTCCCTTTCATCTGACCAGCCTTGTACACTTCAGATAGCCTCTTGCAACAGCACCATCCAAGAAGAAGATGGAAGAGGGTCTCAGATGCCACACAATGCAACTCAAGTGTTCTCACGTGGTCCCTTTTAGATTTTGCATCTTTATGGCTCCAGCCTTTTGAAGCCCCATCACTCTGCCTTTTAACTAGCAACTGTGGGCGAAAGCTGGAAGAGAGAACCAGGGAGGAAGGAAAGAGGGAAAGGGAGGAAGGAAGAGAGGAGGCAAGAAAGAAGGAAGGAAGAAGAGAAAGGGAAAAGCTGTGATGTCCTGCTCTGTGATCAGGACGTCGCACCCTTCCTTAGGGAGGCACAGAACTCAGAGTCCGGCAGAGGATGCACGTGGCTGGCAGTGCCGTCTCCCCTGAAGACAGATATAGCAAGAACATTGAAACAGGCATGACCTCCATGCTTGCAGGGACATTTTCAAGTGCATGTGAGCCTCCCATCATTGGAGGTCGAAACAGAGAGGGAAAGAGAGAGCTTTCCATGTCATGGAGTTGGGAGCTGTGCTGTCAGTGGGGAAAGGATTTCAAGTGTTGCCCTGGCTGCCAACCCAAAGCTCTGCAGCCTCCCTCTGCCACCAGGAGCTGTGAGTTTTTGTCCTCCAGCAAGAATAAGTCTGCTTCAGAAAAGACATTTAATTGCCCCATTGACCAGCTCCACGTCCTAAGATCACACTGACAAAGATTGTGGCCTCTTTGTAACGGGCTGAACTGACGCGGACTGAGCAACGCAGGCTGCTTCCTGGTAGGGGAAAGAAAATGACATTTGGGCTTTTCCCTAGCAGAGGATGTACGCTCCAGCCTTTTACTCTCAAGCCCGCTCCCTTTTGCTTTGTATTTTCTTTCTTTAAGTAAGTGTTCATTGCTTAGTCATGTCCGACTCTTCCTCTCTTTATGTGGCAGAAAAGCTCACCCAACAGATCTGACCTTTTTTTTTTCCTTGCAATGCTGCCCAATTTAAGCCTGGAGATGGAAAGAGATGGAAGCAGAAAATATGGATGCAATGCTTATTACCTGCTGCAGGAATGAGAATAATCAAAATCGTAAAACGTTGTTCCTGATCTCCCTCAAGGAGATGACAATATTTGAGTAAATTAAAAACGAAATTAGAAAGTATTTGAACTACAGTTCAGTGCACTAGTAGAAAAGGCCATGAGGCAGGAAATGAATGGCTGGAGAATGACTGGAACATGTTGTAACTGGTGTTGAGAAATGTGTGTTTGCCCCCCTTTCGGGAGGTGGGTCTGGTTTACCAAGTTGACCTATTTCAAAGAGAGGTGTTTGAGCAAAAGACAGAGGGAAAATCTTTATATTTACATCCTGAAAGGAATCAAAATGTTCCTTCAACTGAGACTGACCCTGTTACAGACATTCTGTCTCTCTTTGTGTGTGTGCTAAGTCCCTTCAGTCCTGTCCGACTCTTTGCAACCCACCAGGCTCCTCCGTCCATGGAGTTCTCTAAGCAAGAATACTGGAGTGGGTTGTCATGCCCTCATCCAGGGGATCTTCCTGACCCAGGGATCGAACCCGCATCTCTCATGTTTACTGCATTGGCAGGCGGGTTCTTTACCAAGAGTGCCACCCGGGAAGCCCCTGTCTCTCTTTGAAAGTGAAACGTAAGTGAAAGTGAAAGTCACTCAGTCATGTCTGACTCTTTGCGACCCCATGGACTATACAGTCCATGGAATTCTCCAGGCCAAAGTACTTGAGTGGGTAGCCTTTCCCTTCTTCAGAGGAACTTCCCAACCCAGGAATCAAACCCAGGTCTCCTGCATTGCAGGTGGACTCTTTACCAGCTGAGCCACCAGGGAAGCCCAAGAACACTGGAGTGGGTAGCCTATCCCTTCTCCAGCAGATCTTCCTACCCAGGATCAAACTAGGCTCTCCTGCATTGCAGGCAGATTCTTAGTTCTTCCCTGAAGTATCAGGGAAGCCTTGGGACAATACCAAAGGGAAGATATGCTGGGAATTTGACAAAATATAATGAAAAGACCCATTTTGAGTCCTCACAAACTCCAGCGGGAGGGAGAAAGTCAACAACACAGTGTTTTTGGAAGGAGAGCATTGGTGTTTTGGGGAGAGGAGGAAGCCACCAGGTAAATCTTGAAGCATACAGCAGGCAATGAATTTGGACGAGTCAGTGGTGGTGCTGGGTAGACGGTGAAGTCATATTGCTGACTGTCCCATGACATTAGAGAGAAAGAGTTGAAATCAAGGTATCCCTTCCCACCGCTTCCCGCGTCACTGATCAACCAGCACCCTTCCTTGTGAGCAAAGAATTTACAATATGATATTTATTTGTACTTCCTATTTTTCTCCCATAAACATGTATGCTTTTAAAAAATCATGATTACAAAATGTATGGGGCTTCCCTGATGGCTCAGACAACAAAGAATCTGCCTGCAATGCAGGAGACACAG
This sequence comes from Neotragus moschatus, assembly GCA_006410615.1. Lineage (NCBI taxonomy): Eukaryota > Metazoa > Chordata > Mammalia > Artiodactyla > Bovidae > Neotragus > Neotragus moschatus. The sequence continues at coordinate 1,338,019 of SJYA01002939.1, read as the reverse complement.
GTTACGACCCTGGGTCTGGAAGATTCCCCTTGAGAAGGACCCACTCCAGTATTCCTGGAGAATTCCATGGACAGAGGAGCCTGGTGGGCTTCATGGGTCAGACACGACTGAGCGACTCACACTTGCACTTTCACAAAAGTTTATACGTGCGTAGATGGTAGTGGTACAATGGAAACGTAACTGATGTGGGACCCCTTCATGCTACACACTGCATACAAATGCAGCGTTGTAGCCATGTACACACATGTATACACATATGCAAGCCCACAATGCACAGCCAAGGCCAGAAGGAAGAGAAATCCTTTGGTGCCAGAAACAGGGGAATGGGAATCCTCATGGTATGTTCAGCTGCAGTGCCGACAGGGAGACAGGCAAGAGGGTTGGGACCTGGGGCTTTAACATCCACAGGTGGGCCCTGAGCTGTGCAAGGAGGTGATACCACAGCTTCAATCTGAGACTGTCAAGTTGTCTGTGAAAAGGAGACTAGAAAAAACAGTCCATCATAGCAAAGGAAGGACAAGGAGCTTAACATCTGTTTGAAGCTGAGAGATTAAGACTCAAATTAGTATGGAGGTTTAAATGTATGTTAAATGGTGGAGTAATATGGTCAGATTTGAGTAAATGTATGGACGCCAAGTGGGGAAAGGGGAGGGTGGATGAATTAGGAGATCCCATTGACATGTATATACTATTGATACTAATGGGATTGACACATATATACTATTGATACTATGTACTGTTAGTGTTCAGTTGCTAATAGTGTCCAACTCTTTGCAACCCCATGGACTGTAACACTCCAGGCTTCTCTGTCCTTCACTATCTCCCGGAGTTTGCTCAAACTCACATCCATTGAGTCACTGATGCCATTCAACCAACTCATCTTCTATCGTCCCCTTCTCCTCCTGCCCTCAATGTTTCCCAGCATCAGGAAACTAGGTAACTAATGAGAGCCTACTGTCTAGCTTAGGGAACTCTCCTCAGTGCTCTGTGATGACCTAAATGGGAAGAAAATTTAAGGAAGAGGGGATATATGTATAGGTGCGGCTGATTCACATTGCTGTGCAGCAGAAACAAACACAGCTTTGTAAAGCATCTATACTCCAATAAAAGTTAAAAACTGGTACATTGAAAGCCCCTGGAACCATGGCAGGAGCAAACCCAGAGCCCCTCCATAAGGCCTTGTCTCTAACCCAGGTTGCTTGGGAGCCCCATGGGGTTTAGGGAGAGAACAGCTCTGCTGAAGGTGCGCTCATAACCAAAAGTTACAAATGCCACAAGGAAGTAATCTACCATGAGAGTCAGCACGCATGGCCAACAGAACAGAACCCTGAGAATTCAGATGGCAGGGTAGGGGGAAAGCAGGGTATGAAGCTGAGAATGATCTGAAAGACTATAGGTTTGAAATTCCAAAATGTATAAAAGTTTTCAAAGTCATAACTGAAGAGTAGGGCATTAGGACAAAATGAGCAGGCAGAATTTTAAAAGAACTAAATGCATGTCACAATTAAAATAGATTAAAAATTAAAACATAAAGTCAAATGTTACCAATGAAGGAATAAATGAACTGGAAAATAGATCTGTGGGAATCAGATAAATGCAAGACAGAACAGTGAAGAAATGAAAAACATGAAAACAAAGTTAATAACCAAGAGGACAGAATGAGAACGTCTAGAATATTTTTAAACAGCATTTAAAAGTAGCTTATTAGGATTTTTTTTTTAAGGAGCTGTGTGGCACGTAGGATCTTAGTTCCCTGCCCAGGGATTGAACCCATGTCCCCTGCATTGGGAGCATGGCGTCCCAAACACAGGACCACCAGGAAGTCCCTGTCTAGAGTATTTTAAACAAAATTTTCTGAGGATAAGATTATCATGTTAAAGATTTGCAAAGGACTTACAAATTAAGGATTTGCAAATTAAAACAATGTGATACACACCTTATTGGAATGGTCAAAATCCAAAACAAAATCAGTGCTGGTGAGGATGTATTATATGAACAGGCGCCTCATTCATTGCTGGTGGGAGTGTGAAATGTTATAGTCGTTTTGAAAGACTGTTTGGCAGATTCCAAAAAGGCTAGATATAGTCTTACGATATAGTCACTGATAATGCCTTTAGGTATTTACCCATGTGAGTTGAAAACTTATATCCTCATAGAAACTTAAACATGAATGTTTGTGTTTCTTTCATAAATGTACAAACTTGGAAACAACCAAGATATCCTTCAGTGCATGTGTGCTTGCTCAGTTGCTTCAGTCGTGCCCGACTCTTTGCAACCCCACGCCCTGTAGCTCACCAGGCTCCTCTGCTCATGAGATTCTCCAGGCAAGAATACTAGCGTGGGTTGCCATTCCCTTCTCCAGGGGACCTTCCTCACCTAGGGATTGAACTGGCATCTCCTGGGTCTCCCACATTGCAGGTGGATTCTTTAACCACTGAGCCACCTGAGAAGCCTCATATCCTTCAGTAGCTGACTGGATAAACAAACTATATGTCCATGCAGTAGAATATGGCTTAGAGANCGTGGGTTGCCATTCCCTTCTCCAGGGGACCTTCCTCACCTAGGGATTGAACTGGCATCTCCTGGGTCTCCCACATTGCAGGTGGATTCTTTAACCACTGAGCCACCTGAGAAGCCTCATATCCTTCAGTAGCTGACTGGATAAACAAACTATATGTCCATGCAGTAGAATATGGCTTAGAGATAAAAAGAAGAGGTCTGTAAACCCAGGGAAAGGTATGGAGGAACTTTCGATGCATCTTGTTACGAGAAAGAAGCTTGTCTGAAAAGGCTGCACAGTACATGGTTCCAACTCTACGATGTTCTGGAAAAGGCGAGACTATAGAGACAGAAGATCAGTGGTTGCCAGGGGGTGGATGAGGGGTGACGGGGGATGAACAGCTGGATCACAGAGGATGTTTAAGGCAGTGAAACTGTTCTGTATGATACTGTCTTGGTGGATACATGATGTTAAGCGTTGGCAAAATCCAGAGAATGGTACAGCACAAAGATTGAACCCTAATATAAACTATGTGAAGTGAAGTAAAGTGAAAGTCACCGGTAGTGTCCGACTCTTTGTGACCTCATGGATTAGTCCGTGGAGTTCTCCAGGCCAGAATACTGGAGCAGGTAGCCATTCCCTTCTCCTGAGGATTGTCCCAACCCAGGGATCGAACTCAGGTCTACCACATTGCAGGCGGATTCTTTACCAGCTGAGCCACCGGGGGAGCCCAGGAATACTGAAGTGGGTAACCTTCCCCTTCTCCAGGGATCTTCCCAACCCAGGAATTGAACCAGGTCTCTTGAATTGCAGGCAGATTCTTTACCAGCTGCTGAGCTACCAGGGTAGTCAGTATAAACTACGGACTTTAGTTCATGATAATGTATTTGGTTCATAAGTTATAAAAACATATCACATCAATGCCAGATGTTAATAGGGGAAACCAAGAGGAATGGGAAGAGAGACTATATGGGGATTCCACTCTCTGCTCAGTTTTTCTCTAAATTTAAAACTATTCTAAAAAATAAAGTCTGTTAACTTTTAAAAAGATGGGGAAAGTTAATAGTCAAAGCAATGATGGGTGAAATTCTTCCCAAATTAAGTTATGAGTCATCAGATTGAAGAATCACAGAGTCCAAAGCAGAACAAATAAAACATATCCACACCTAGATTCCACACAAAGACAGAATGAAATTCTCAAAAGCGATTAGAGAGAAAATATAGATTGCACAGAAAGTAATGATAAATACATGATGAGCTGACCTCTCAACAATTACAATCTAGATCAGAAGGACACTTTATAACATCTCCAAAAGGTCTAAGAAAAATAAGTGGCACCTTCGGTTTCTATGTTCAGACAAGTATTTCAAGAGTGAGAACAAACAGAAAGCAATATACACACATTTCATAAAACTTAAAGAGAGCAGTGTAAAGGCAATAATTATGATTAATCTCTTCAAAGAAAATCAGACATTTTGGGCATTTATTTTTCTCCGCAAGTGTTTTTTTTTTTTTATTGAAGTGTAGTTGATTTACAATGTTATATTAAAATGTACAAATGGCAATTCATTATTTTTATAGATTATACTCCACTTAAAGTTATTACAAAATGATGGCTACATTCCCCTGTGCTGTACAATATATCCTTATTGTGGATCTATTTTATACATAGTCATGTGTATTTCTTAAGCCTATACTTCTATCTTTTATATCTTAGAGATCACATGTATATACAATATTAGTCGTACTCTTCACTTAACGTTCTAGGCATCTTTTTTGATTTTCACTGTTTTTGAAGGATAACTTTTAAAGGCCTGAATCATAGTCTAAGCACCATGGTTTAGTGAATTGCCAGACAGTTAGTATAATTACTAGACATTTAGACCAGAGAATTTCCTCCTAAATGGCAACCGGATAAAATACACATAAAAGAGAGACAAAATAATGCTTTTTTTCCCATTGAAAACCCCACCTGCTTCTTTAGTTGCCTGCCAAAGTGGGGAAGTATTTAGTTTGCAAAGGGCCATTTAGAAGCGATTGAGTTGTTTCTTTGCAAGGAACACTCTGTGCCCTAAGTGCATTGCTTGAGGTGACTTTTTGGAATAATCTTTGATGCTCTAAACAAAGAAATGACTAGTGTGTACTTCCTGTACAAACGTGTATCAGGCTCTGTGCTGGGTGCTTCCTGGACATCAACCCTTGCAGGCTACTATTTAGGAGACCTTACCATGAGCCAGGCACTACATTTAAGAATTGTGCATATGTGAGTTCCTTTGATCTTCTCTAGAACCGGAGGGAGCATGCACTATTATTCTCCCGGTTTCACGGACAGGATCACTGTGGCTCTGAGGTAGCACAGCTAGTCAGTGATGGAGTCATAGCAAGAATGCAAGTCTTCCCACTGCCGCCTTCTGTCCTGTTCTAGGCTTGGGTGGATGTTGGGGGTGGGGATACAGAAAAGCTGGGTGCTGTGTGCTTAGTCACTCAGTCCTGTCTGACTCTTTGCAACCCCATGGACTGTAGCCCACCAGTCTCCTCCATACGTGGGATTCTCCAGGCAAGAATACTGGAGTGGGTTGCCATGCCCTCCTCCAGGGGATCTTCCCAACCCAGGGATTGAACCCAGGTTTCCTGCATTACAGGTGGATTCTTTTACTGTCTGAGCCACCAGGGAAGCCCAAAGCAGGGTGGGAAGAACATTATAATGATGACCCAAAAAATAGCGAGAGATTCAGGGACTAGGCCAAATGCTCTCTAGACAGGATCTCAGTTCATTCTCCTGCAGCCATGTTAGGTGGGTGTTGCCGTCGTTATCTTGGGCTGACCAGGGAGTGAATGCAGAGCTCAGTCCCTCCCCTTGAGTCTGTGCAGCTGCAAGTCACACGTGCGTGCCCCAAGCGAGGGGTGTCCGCCCTGCGGCGCGGGCCCTGCTCCTCACTGCCTGTGGCTCTTGTCTTCCGTCCAGGAGAGATGGAGGAGCTAGAGACGCTGTGGCTCACGGGGATCTGCCACAACGAGAAGAACGAGGTGATGAGCAGCCAGCTGGACATCGACAACATGGCGGGCGTGTTCTACATGCTGGCGGCCGCCATGGCGCTCAGCCTCATCACCTTCATCTGGGAGCACCTCTTCTACTGGAAGCTGCGCTTCTGCTTCACGGGCGTCTGCTCCGACCGGCCGGGCCTGCTCTTCTCCATCAGTAGGGTCAGTATCCCCGACGGCTTCTCCTCTCTGCAGCAGGCAGGTCCGGAAAAGCACGGGGGCTCCCAGAGTGCTTTGGGACCCCTGGGCAGGGGGCGGGGGGTCTGCACACCCTCCCCTCACTCACCCACCCTTCTTGGATGTGTGGAAAGGGCACTGGGTTTTGTGTTCATGAGCCAGACGACCGTGCAAGCCAGAAATGGAAGGTGAATGAGTAAGGCAGGCCAGGCCTGAGAAAAATAGCACAAATGGAATGAAAAATAGCAGCTGAGCCTGGGTGTCAAGGAGAGAGAGCAATGGAGACCGGGGTAAAATATGACAGTGTGTCAAGCCCAAAGGAGATAATCATTCTCTGCTCTTGCTGAGGACGGTCTTAACGGAAGGCAAGGCCAGTTTTCAGTTTTTATAGGAGGAAATGGCCATCTGATTATACAGGAAAACTTCCAATTTTTATTTTAAAATTTTTAGTTGTGCTGTGAGCCAGGCAGGATCTTATTTCCCCAACCAGGGATCAAACCCGTGGCCCCTGCAACAGAAGTGGGGAATCTTTACTACTGGATGACCGGGGATGTCCCTCAATTTTTAAATGCTAGTAACTAATTCCATTGACAACTAGAATAAAACACCAAACCACATGGGCTAAGCACAGCCAGTCTGCGGCCTCCCTGATGAGCACCCGGATATACTCTAGGATGTTATTTAAATTCCTGTGCAGCATGTTACAACGTTTGCATGCCTTCAGAGAGATCACATGGACCAAACAGAATCACGATGCAACACCATGTGTGTACACAGATAACAAGCCACAGGAACATGTATGATGCAACAGAGCCTGAAATGAAACAGATGCTCGGAGAACCACAAGAAAACACACACATTTCAAACAGAAAACAAAGTACACGTTCAGCCCGACATAAACAGCAGCACAGAGTACGCATGCCGTAGTCAGTGCACTCACGTGCAAGCCACAGAAATCTCCTTTCATGCCGCACAGCATGGCATGTGTGTGTGGCCATACACAGGCACACATAGTGAGATGCATTCATCACAATGACAGTCGTGGAAAGTGCTTCCATCTGGGGGACACATTTATTTCCCAGGCACCATGGAAGGACTTTATACTCTTCATCTCATTTAACCTACAAACCACTTCTATGAGGTCGGTACTGATATGATCCTAGAGTTGGGGAAACTCACAGTTATAAGGTTAGAGGAATTACCCAACACCACTCAGCCTTGCTGGAGCCAGGATCTGACTCTAGGTGGTGTAGTATCAGCCTGAGCCCCACAGTCTTACCCAAGCAACAGACATCAAATACAAGTGAAATACGAGATTTGATGCAAATCATACTACACACATATGTGTGCACACAACTGAATGATGTTTACCTGTTCAACACAAGCTGGTTGTTTACTTGCCCCAGATAAAAGCATATACATACATCGTTTACTGACCTTCCAGCACAGTATAGGGGCTTCCCTGGTGGCTCAGATGGTAAAGAACCTGCCTGCCGTGTAGGAGACCCAGGTTCAATTCTTGGATCAGGAAGATCCCCTGGAGAAGGAAATGGCAACCCACTCCAGTATTCTTGCCTGGAGAATGCCATGGACAGAGGAGCCTGGTGGGCTACCTTCCATGGTGTCGCAGAGTTAGACACAACGGACACAAACACTTTCACTTTACATATAAACATATTGTTCACTCATCTTCCAACGAGTATAATATTATCTATCTGATAATCAATGTCATCTATCCATCCATCCATCCACCCATATCGATCCATTCATTCATTTATCTGTCTATCCATCCATCTATTTATCTACATATTTCTCCCATTTGGTCGCCTTGGAATTTGTTTTACTCTGAAAGAACTGGACAAATTAAGGTTTGAAACATGGTGAAAAATATGTAGTTAGAAGCATCTAGTTTTAGATGCTAATGTTTATTAGGAAAACGAAATAATCATTTAAAGAGGAATTTATGTGTTCTTGGGGTATGGTGGTTTTAAGAGATCCAGAAGGTACACACAGGCTTAGTCAGGAGGATTTATATTCTCCATTCAGTGGCAACTAAACTTGAGTTCTATGCAAATACATATTTCCTAATTAGCTTGATGACATCTAAACACACAGATTGTTTAAAAATAACAATGTGCATGCGTGTAGCTAGGTATTCAGCCAACTTTAAGCTAATTCTCTCTGCCAATTACTGAAGGCTTTCCATATCTAAATGATTCTGGGATTGCCATGAGCGAATGCACACAATTGCCTTTACTTGTAAATCCTGCTTGTTTTTGAAAGAGCGTTCCTTCTGTCCAAGATACCATTAAGGAAGCTAAGTGAGGATTGTTATTCTGAGAAATGAACTAAACCCCTCACTTCTCCCTTTCCAAGCCTCTTGAGGGACAGGCATGAAGGAGGAACTCGATGCCGCATTGCTGTGTTATGTCCTTGACAAGCCAGGACCTGAACTTCCATCTCCCCCTCCCTCGTGGAGAGAGGACCCCATATCCCATGGGACACAAACCTGAGATGCCTCAGTTCAGTTCAGTTCAGTTCAGTCCCTCAGTCGTGTCTGACTCTTTGCGACCTCATGAATCGCAGCATGCCAGGCCTCCCTGTCCATCACCAACNCAGCTTGTATTTCTTCCAGTCCAGCGTTTCTCATGATGTACTCTGCATATAAGTTAAATAAGCAGGGTGACAATATACAGCATTGATGTATTCCTTTTCCTATTTGGAACCGTCTGTTGTTCCATGTCCAGTTCTAACTGTTGCTTCCTGACCTGCATACAGATTTCTCCAGAGGCCTTTTGCAATGGCCAAGGGCAGAGGCCAGAACTCGGAGAGTCATTTATTTTACATTAGAACCAAGCTTCTCCCATAGCTGTGACTTTAGCCCACTATGACTTACAGAAAAGGCATCCTCTCTTCTGTGGGATGCTTTTAACTTTTGTTTCCTCTCCAAAACACTGTCCCTTTCATTATAAAAAAAATATTCGTTGTCATCAGCAAAGAGAACCGCTTTGGTTGTCTCCTGAGATGTGAGGAATCGGAAACATAGCAAAGCCAGAGACAAAGGAGGTGGAAACCATGACATCCTTCCAGAGAGCTCAGAGGAGAGCTTGAGGCAGCTNAAACACTGTCCCTTTCATTATAAAAAAAATATTCGTTGTCATCAGCAAAGAGAACCGCTTTGGTTGTCTCCTGAGATGTGAGGAATCGGAAACATAGCAAAGCCAGAGACAAAGGAGGTGGAAACCATGACATCCTTCCAGAGAGCTCAGAGGAGAGCTTGAGGCAGCTTCTGGCTGACCTGCAGTGGGGATGACAGAATAGAAGTGATAAACTTCTTAGCCAGGGCTTCCCAGGTGGCTCAGTGGTAAAGAATCTATTTGGCAGTGCAGGAGGTACAGGAGATGTAGGTTTGATCCCTGGGTTGGGAAGATGCTCTGGAGGAGGCAATGGCAACCCACTGTAGTATTCTTGCCTGGAGAATTCCATGGACAGAGAAGCCTCATGTGGCTACAGTTCATGGGGTCGCAAAAGAATCAGACACAACTTAGCAAATAACAACAGTCATCTTGGGCCATTCCAGCTACTCTAACAAATTACCACATGCTGGGTGCTTCATCAACAATAAAAATACGGCACTCACAGTTCTGGAAGCTGGAAATCCAAGATCAGAGTGTCCGCATGGTGGGATGAGGGCCCTCTGCTATGTTGCAGATGTCCCCTTGTGCTGAAGGAATGAAGGAGCTCTGTGAGTCTCTTTTATAAAAAGTGCTCCTGCCAAAGGCCCCACCTTGGACCTCATGACCTAAGCACTTATTAATACATCACCTTTGAGGGCTGGGATCTCAATACATGAATTGGAAGGCTAGGGGGACACAAATAAGCAGAGGATACCAGAAACTTTTGACATTAGGCCCAGGTGCCAAGGAACCAAGGAGGACAGTCATGCTCAGGCCCCACTGAGAATGTTCTGAGTGGTCAGGGCCCTCTGGGAGTTGGAGGATGGACAGAGCCAGTTGTCTGAAATAGCACGTTGAGCCTGCAGCGCTCCGTTCATCTGGACCCATTGTGGGGCCCGGAGGTCATATCACTTACACAAGCCATAAAAGGTAGCTGGAGTCTGTGAATACTAGAGAGGAGGAAAGGAAGACCTCTGCAGGGAAGAAAGAAACCCCAGCCCAGGGATTTGCCTTCCAAGGTAGGGTTTGGGCAGCAGATGGAATCAGAAAGCCATGATGGCTTTCCAGAGCTAATGTGCAGTCGTAAAGGGTAGCACCCATGTCCTGCGGCTCTGATCATGGGGCCACTGTGTGAGAGGACAGAGGGGAGGGGTGACAAGCAGGAGGGGCACAATGGGGGTGATGGGGCAGGTCACCCACTTGCATTCACAGAGCCCCATCCACGTGAGGTGCTCTGCTTGCGCTGTCAGATCTTGCCTTGACATCCACCTTAATGAGTATGCTTCCCATTTCACAGATGTGGGATGGGAAGCGCAAAAAGATGTAGTGACTTAGCCAAGGTTGCAGAGCTAAAATGGATGACTCTGGGGGCTCATTTCCAGTGGGCTTCTGGCCTCTGACTCTTCCCACCCTTCTGTAATACACACTCCCACCTCCCCATCAGCCCATCTGGAAGATGGGTCAACTCAGTTGGAGAACCCCCACCAACCCACCCTGGGTCACAGGCCCCCATGACGTTGACTCCTTCCCGAGGCTTTGCCAGGCAGATCTGCACCTGGGAACTGCCTTAGCTGTGTGTGGTGAGCCCCAGGGGAAACCAGGGATGAGAAAAAGCAGTCAGCCGCCATCCTCCCAGCTCTTGAAACATAGCTCAGCTCCCCAGCCGCTTCTGAGGGCCTCCTGCAAATACGGAGACAACGAGCTCATCTCGACAGGCAGGAGTACACCACTCAGATGGGGGAGGTTGGAGGCGAGTTCTCAAAATCTCTAAAAGGAAGACAGAAGCTCATTAAAATAAAATTGCAAAGTTAGAAAAACACGTAAAAGCTAATGTTCTCACAGTGCTAACAACAGGAAGAAAAGGCTCTGATCTTGGCTGATTCAGACATGTAGGAGACACACTGATTTTCACCCAATATAGCAGAGTCCCTCTAGGTTAGCGGATGAGACTATTACATCACCGAATTGGTCAGGGAAAGCTTAAGTTAGCATATAAGATTCAAAAGCCCTGCTCTGTGTGAAATACACGTTTGTACGTTTTGACATCCAGCAGCCTCAGAAACAAAAAGGAGACACTGCCTCCTGGCAGAGAAAGAGACCACTCAGGGCCTAGAGAAGGAGACAGGAGAAAAGGCTGCAGGAAGGTGAGAATGGCCATCACCTCGTCTTGGACAGCCTCCATCCTGCAGCCTGGGGTGGAGAGGTTGGAGGAAGAGAGGCTCAAACACACAGCTGTAGGCTTTGCTGTTTACTCTTCCTTGACACTGTCTCTAGAAAACAAGAAAGATGCAGGAGGGCAAACAGTGGTGGCTATCACAGTTACATGAGCATCTTTATGGGTTCTCAGTGTTCCTACTGTGGGGATCAATAGGGCTGCTGTCATCAGAGTCCACACTTCTCACACATCCTTCCCACGAGTTTACAACAGAGTCAGCAGCAGCTTCCACAACCCTTTCACAACCCCCTTCTTGGGCCGGACCCTTGTCAGTCTCGGGAGAACCAGGTCAGACCCTAAAGCCTGGACCTGATTGTTCCGTTTAGGTTGTTGTTGGTGTTTAGTTGCTAAGTTGTGTCTGACTCTTTGTGACCCCATGGATTCTAGCCCCCCAGACTCTTATGTCCCTGGGATTTCTCAGTCAAGAATACTGGAGTGGGTTGCCATTTCCTACTCCAGGGGATCTTCCCAACCCAGGGATCAAACCTACATCTCCTGCATTGCAGGCAGATTCTTACCACTGCGCCACCTGGGAAGCCCCGTTATATGAGGATTAGAGGATATTTTTTCCTCAAATTCCATGTATGACTATTGGCAAAAGTGTCAGATAATCCTGATAATCTAAGTAAATCACAATCACACGAGAGAGACAAGGGACGTCTGATGCTCTGCCACTAGTCAGGATTCGGAGTGCACTTCACTGTTTCTCCAGGGCGCCTGTGTCTCTCCTTTGCAGACAGAGTTCAGGCGTGATACGGTTCCGTGTCCCCAATGCTGCTAATGGTGTTTTCCATTCCTCCCCACAGGGCATCTACAGCTGCATTCACGGGGTGCACATTGAAGAGAAGAAGAAGTCGCCGGACTTCAACCTGACCGGATCCCAGAGCAACATGTTAAAACTCCTTCGATCCGCCAAAAACATCTCCAACTTGTCCAACATGAACTCCTCAAGGATGGATTCCCCCAAGAGAGCTGCGGACTTCATCCAACGAGGCTCCCTCATCATGGACATGGTTTCAGATAAGGGCAACCTGGTCTACTCAGACAACCGGTCCTTCCAGGGGAAAGACAGCATCTTCGGGGACAACGTGAGCGAACTCCAGACCTTCGTGGCCAACAGGCACAAGGATAACCTCAACAACTATGTGTTCCAGGGCCAGCATCCTCTGACTCTCAATGAGTCCAACCCCAACACAGTGGAGGTGGCCGTCAGCACGGAGTCCAAAGGGAATTCCCGGCCCCGGCAGCTTTGGAAGAAATCAATGGAGTCACTCCGCCAAGACTCCCTGACCCAGAACCCCGTCTCCCAGAGGGATGAGGGGCCCGTGGAGAACAGGACCCACTCCCTGAAGAGTCCTCGGTACCTTCCTGAAGAGGTGGCCCACTCGGACGTCTCTGAAACGTCGAGCCGGGCCGCATGCCACAGGGAGCCTGACAACAATAAGAACCACAAGGCCAAGGACAACTTCAAGAGGTCCATGGCCTCCAAGTACCCCAAGGACTGCAGCGAGGCAGAGCGCTCCTACCTGAAAACCAAAGCGAGCTCCCCCAGGGACAAGATCTACACCATCGATGGCGAGAAGGAGCCCAGTTTCCACCTCGACCCGCCCTCGTTCGCGGAAAGCATGGCCCTCCCCGAGAACGTGGACTTCCCTGACACCTACCAGGAGCGCGGCGAGAGCTTCCGCAAGGGGGATTCCACGCTGCCCCTCAACCGGAACGCCCTGCATGACGAGGACGTGCTCCCCAACAATGAGCCGTACAAACTCTACTCCAAGCACTTCAGCCTGAAAGACAAGAGCTCCCCGCACAGCGAGGGCAGCGACCGGTACCGCCAGAACTCCACGCACTGCCGGAGCTGCCTGTCCAACCTGCCCACCTATGCGGGCCACTTCACCGTGCGCTCCCCCTTCAAGTGTGATGCCTGCCTACGGATGGGGAACCTCTATGACATCGACGAGGACCAGATGCTTCAGGAGACGGGGAACCCCGCCGCCCAGGAGGAGGTCTACCAGCAGGACTGGGCCCCGAACAGCGCCCTCCAACTCCAAAAGAACAAGCTGAGGATCAGCCGGCAGCACTCCTACGATAACATCCTCGACAAACCCAGGGAGGTGGACCCTAACAGGCCCTCCCGGAGCATCAGCCTCAAGGACCGCGAACGGCTTCTGGAGGGAAACCTGTACGGGAGTCTCTTTAGCGTCCCCTCCAGCAAACTCGCGGGGAACAAGGGTTCCCTTTTCCCCCAGGGCCTGGAGGTCGGCAAGCGGAGCAAGTCCCTCTTGCCGGACCACACCTCCGAGAACCCTTTCCTCCACTCCTACGGGGATGACCAACGCTTAGTGATCGGCAGGTGCCCCTCGGACCCTTACAAACACTCGCTGCCATCTCAGGCTGCGAATGACGGCTATCTCCGCTCGTCCTTGAGGTCGACGGCGTCATACTGTTCCAGGGACAGTAGAGGCCATAGCGACGTGTATATTTCGGAGCATGTTATGCCTTATGCTGCAAATAAGAATAATATGTACTCTGCCCCCAGGGTTTTAAACTCCTGCAGCAATAGACGTGTGTACAAGAAAATGCCTAGTATCGAATCTGATGTTTAAAACCTTCCATTAATGTTTATATCTATAGGGAAACATACCTAATGGCCAATGTCCGGATGGGTAAATGGTGGATGCCCCAATAGTGCCCTGACCAGAGGAAGAGGATTTAGGAAGGTATTTTTCAGTTGGTTCTTTTGCACATGGCTCCAAGCCGTAGTCTTCCACTCAAGGAATCTTGTGAGGTGTGTGCTGAGCACACCAGAGCCCAGATAGGTGAGTCCTTAACCAAAAACCAATCCACACCAGGGCGAGTTTCCTGGACATGCCCACCAGGTATGTCGCAATAATGATGCATCGGATGCCAGTGGTCATGTGATGATTTCCTGTATCCCAAATTCCATTAAGACCAGCCCACCCTGTAATTTCCTCATCAGAAATGCCTCACAGTTCCTCTGATACAGAACAAGCAATATGGTATGCATGTAAACCTGTCACAAAATAGAACAAGAAAGCATCTGCACTGTAGCGAGACGGAGTGTGCCAGAGATTAGGAAGTTCGGCTTTCTAAGCGGTTCAGCTTTACTGCTCTGCCTTCCATGATGGCCCCGGCCCAATCCCAGAACTCCAGGCTCCCCGAAAGGATAGCAAACCCGCGTGTTCGTGGTTCACTCTGCTAGCTTCCTCATAGTCCATTTCCAAGACACACGGAGTAAAAGGCCCAGGAGGACCCTCAGGCAGAGAGCAACAAGAGTCTCTTTGGATGTCCGTTTGTGTATTTCACAGACACTCTCTCACCCTTGGCTTCGGTGGTCTTGCTCAGAGCTGCACAGATTCACTCACACGTGTCTTCGATACCGTAAATGCGGATCTTCCGTCTATGACGCAGCAGCCCTTGTAGTTGATCCCGAAGACTCCTGTGTGCGTAAGTTTGCGTTTCCCCTCCTCTGGTGATGACTCAGGGTTGTATAGTATCTGTTACTCTCCTCCCTCCAGGAACCTTCACTCATTCAGTCCCCCGAATGGTATTTAATTAAGTGTGTGTTGCTGTTCCCAGCATGGTGAATGTGGAGGCACGTGCCAGCGGCCACATGTGTGCCGTAATCTCTAAGAAGTAAAATGCCATCTGTCTTGCTAAAGGCCAGTGTGGCTGTAGAGCGATCTTCCTTAACCTGTTCTGAAATTTGGCGGGTCACGTGTCCCCGCTCCAGCCTCCTTAAATCAACAGGCTTCAGAACAGGAGAGACACTCATGTATCTACCCTGAGCATCCTCCCAATTGTGGATAATCTTTAGTGGGACGAGTGATTCCTCTCTTCTGAAATAGTTGCTCTGTTGAAAACCAACTGCCTCACCAGCACCAACAGAACTCGCAAAATTCCTCGAGGCATTTGTCATTTCCGAGTCACTTCCATCATTCCCTTCTCACTCGCCTCAAACCTGTGCAAAAATGATAGGAAATGATACCCATTTTTGTCCACTGTCAGGTGAGGCTGGGGAATCTTGACACACAAGAAGCTCTCAGCACAGCACCCTTGCATTCAGTGTGCCCCTGCAAATGACAAGCAAGTTGTTATATTACGACACTTCACCAAAACAGAATTTTCTAGTTTAAAAATTAAACACGTTAAAACACGATAAAAACCACAAACAACATTCATTACATATTTTATACAGTTCAGATCTAGTAATTAGCATGTTTTAAATACATGAATATGCCTGAGATGTTTGGGCTAAGTAGCCACCTGATTTGCATAGTCCCTGGATCTGTGTTGGTGTCCTGTTACAGAAGCCCTAGGCTAATGCAAACTAGCTGGATCATTCCCTGGCTTCCTCTTGCATTTTGCCCTGGGCTCTTGGAGGAGGGGGCAGAATGACAGCTTGAAAAGTTAACCCATGTCTTAGAGTCCTGTCCTGTTCTGTCTTGTAGGCAGTGATTTCCTGTGAGTGGGCAGGTGCCGGGAATAATTCTCTTACTGCTTGAGGACTCATTGAATGGCTCCATCTTTGAGATAGGACACCTGATCTACCATATTCCTATAACAATGAAAAGTGGTTGCTGCAAAGTTCAGGGTCAGCGGGAGAGAGGCAGCGGGAGCCAGTGAAAGTCTTTGAGGTGGACAGGCAGAAGGGACTGACAAGGTACTGAAGATGAACACACTTGAATGTTGCATTTTATTGCTTGGATGTTGTACCTTTGCTTCTCCAGCGAGGGAGAAGCCTAGATTAAAGAACCCGGAATAGCCCTCCAATCTCTACTCTCATGCACACCTATGATCATATCCTCTTTTACCATGTTCTGCCTTTGCCCTTCCACTGCTTTTCAGACCTGCACGCCTCCAGCCAGGATCACCTCCATTTCCTCACAAGAGTGTCATGTCTTGACACAAAATGAATTGAAGTCTCCCAGAAAATAGCCGTGGTATATCTCCAATCTAAAGAGGCTATCTGTCTTTCTCCAGTGTCTCCTCAAAACCAAGAAGCTGCCAAAGGTGGCAGAGATCTCCAGGGAGAGCGAGAATTACGCTTGGAATGACCCCGTAGATCAAAAAGCCTTCTTCTAATGACAACATTAGCTCTGCTGTTGACCGCATACTTCTCTGGGTATAGACACTAAATATATGGCTTTGGGAAGAATCGACAGCAATGTAGCCCAAAAAAGAAAAAATATATATATACCCTTCCTCTAATAGCAAAAGGGTTTAAAAAAAAAAAAAAAAAGCTAGAGTTGGATGCTATGTAGTAAATACATCATTTCCTTTCTCCATAGATTCACTGACACCTAATAGTGATGATCCCAAACATAAGACAGCGACATTGATTGATGGTCATTTTCCAGTTGAAAGATAGTGATGTCAGGCTATTAGAAGGCCATCCAAGTCTTTCAATTCTTTGGGGAAAGAGTAGCAGGAGTATAACATCCAGAGGTAAATCACACCTTCAGGACAGGAGGTGATAAGAATTCCAGGGGATGCCGTGAACTATGGGTCCATTACAGAAGACTCCTCAGACACATCTCAACTCTGAGTCCTTAGATTTGTTGATGCCGAGGATCCAGGTTCTCTGACCTCAAAGGCGTGCCTGAGTTTCCTCTGACTCAAAGTCGGAGCCGGTGTCTGTTGCGATGCTACATTAACTCTTAATGGTTTTCTCCACTTGAGAAGGACCCAGATAGGTTACAGTGCCCGTGTGCAACCAACTTAAAATGTTCTGTGTAAGAGGAGAGTCGTCTGCGATGCAGGGTCTACTCCGGGCAACCTTAAGGTTTCTGGAAAGTTGTTTCCATTCTCCTTACATCTGCAGGTTCCTAGGCCATCCCAGGTTTCAGTGCTCTGAAGGGCGAGATGTCAGTGAGTCTGCTTTTCTGCCAGTGAGGCTTCCATGAGAGGCGTGGGACGATTGTGTCCTTTGCAGATCACATTGCATTCTTTTAGCCAGCCCTGTCTCATGGCCTGTACCTGGTTTTCTCTTCCCTGTTTGGTTAAGGTGCCTGAGAAGTGTTTGTACTTAGGTTTCCCGACAAAAGCATTAAAATTCATCCTTTGCAGCAAACTCAGTCAAATCAATTCACACTTATTTTCAGGGGAGAAAACATAAAATTACACCTTGTTTACAAATGAAATAGTTTCACTTAAATGGGACTCCAGCCAAGGCAGTTAATTAGTCAAAAGACTCACGGCAGCCATGCGTTCATACATTGTTTATTCTATTTGATATGTCTACCACTGACGTGTATTTAATATGCTGCATCTTTCTCAGGAAATGACAAATGCCCCGAATTCTTTGCAAATGGAATTGCTAATGAAAAATAAAACAAAAAGTTGGTGTTAATTAAATGGTGATTAAAAATTTATCTCCTTTAAACCTAAAAACGTCTAGCCTTAATAATCAGTTGGCATATAAATCAATACCTTGCACTGAAATCCTTTGCGAGGTTTAAGACCTACATAAATACTAAGTTGAGAAACCTAAATATCTTTCAGAAGAGCTGAATATATTCGTTAACTTTATGCAAACCCTATACTGTTTCTTTGTGTAGAGCTGTTGTTTATGAATTCTTCAAAGGGGAACGTGAATTGCTTCTGAAATGGTGTCTGTTTGTATGAAGCGCAGCTAGAACAGACATAATTGGACTTCAAGGGGAAAACCACCAACAACAAAAAACTCCGCAAACTTAATAGGTGAAAGCTAAACTCAGTGGTTGGTATTTAATATGAGTTCAAGGCAATTTGCATTCCAAAAGCAGTGTTTATTTTCCCTTGAGACAAAATAAGACCTTTCCAGATACCTCATCTTCTCTTGGTAAACAGTGTCGGAAGTGTTTAATGAAAAGGTTACCTGGAGTTTTGACTTGAAAAGTTCCCCCAGTATGCAGTTGCCCTTTCGCATTCAACCCCTTTACATTGTTGTCTGTTCCTATCTAATTGTATCAGATGAGGTCAACTTGGCCCTTGATGGAGATCAGAGATGTCCAAATGCACTTATCCTGTGAATATCAATGCTCGGGTACACATGTATATAATATACATGCTTGTTTTCTACAATTTACACGTACGTGTATTATCCAAATAAAGTTGTACATAATGTAAAGTTTATGTTAAAATTTAAATGATAAGGATATTAACACATGGAAAACCCATTCTGGTTATTGATGGGATGATATTTCTGTAAAGAGGGCACTATTTTTTTTTTTTTTTAATAATCTCAGTTCTAGGGAGGATAACAGAACCCAAGTGGCATTTGTGTGTTGGAGTTCTTGGCCTCTTATATAAAAAATATCTGGGATGTAGTCTGTTCACTGTTACTTTAGAAGACAGTGCTGATACGGACATGCACTTGATTTCTGCAAACCCACTGAAGGGCGCATTTCCTGTTTGCCCACCCGCACTCTTTCCATGCCCATAAATACTCAGTATAGTACCAGCTAACGGTGTCTGCCCACAAGGGTCTTAAAAAAACAAAACTTCTAGAACTACACCAAGATCTGGGGCAAGAGGGAGGAGATGGGAAAACTGAGAGGAAATGAAGTTGCAAAGGGGCAGCAGTCATCTGTTTGAGACTCTCAAGTTGACAGGGTCAGAGTCAGGTCTAGAACCCAAGACGTCCTGGTCCAAGTCCTAGCTTGGTTCCCCTTTCCAGGCTATCTCATCCCTAGGTTTCTCTCAAGAGTGTTCCCCTGAACACCTCTTGGATCAGTGCCAGAAAACCTCACAGAACTGACCTGGCTGTCTTTGCCTCTTGCCTTATACAGACCCATGCACCCTTCTTCGAATTTGGTTTTCCTTTAAGCTCCCCCCCAAAACCCTTGCCTCGGAGTCCCGGAGAAGAGAAACCTCTTTCCAGGGACTTATTCCCTGGGAAGAGTGGATAATGGGATATAGTTTAAAATCTCAAACCAAAGATGAAAACTGGCAGTAGTCATTGAGGTTATATTGTTACATTTCTCGTTAGCCAAGAGTAAACAAAGGACCTTGCTTAAGATGGAAGCTGACTAAGTATCCACTCTCCTTTTAGGGCCAATTTGGGATGGAGGAGAGGCAGGGGGAATAGAAAGTACAGCCTCTTCCCATAAGCACCCTCTAGAATTTCAGTGCCCTAGGATGAAAGACAAGCAAGAACACAGACCAAATGAAAAAACGAAATGATGAAGTTTTCATCAGAAGATAAAAATGCGTGTGATTCCATGATCAAACAAAACAGGTAATCCCTTCCCTAGACTTACTTCCAAGTGACTTTAGAGAATATAGTTGTTCCTGGAGATGCCCGTCCATGGTGGCACTCAGGACACCTGGGAGCATTGACCAGGTAAACAGACTTGCCCGTCTCTGAGTTTGCACAGGTAGGCTTGGATCTGAGTCCTCTCAGTTCTCCAGTCCTTGCCTCATCATGCCTCCTTCCACCTCTGCTGTATGACGTGTGCTTTAAGAAAAGGTTGGGGGGGGGAAAGAATCCTCAAAGGATTGGGAAATAGACCATGATGTAAAAAGACTATTTCCTGAAAGCTTTAGTGTTTGGTTTGGTTTTTGACTTGTGAAGAGTACTTTGGATAGTTCAGGGTAAGAAATGTATCAGGGAGGAAAGTAGAGAGAATTCCTGTGGAGTCCCAAGTGCCTCTGTGTTGTGGCTGGCCAAAAAGAACGCGTCAGGTGCCTGGAAAGAAAAGGGGATGATAGGACAGCAAAAGGAATCAAGGTGTATTTCAGAAAGATGGGGTGGAGAAGGGGCTTATTTTTTTCTCTGTCCATCCTATTCTGTGCATTTCTGAAACACTGGGGTCTCCGTTCATCCCGAGAACGTGCCTTGGTTCAGCACCTGATTTTGGAAATATAAAAATGTATCTGCATTACGTGTAGACTGTATTCTGGGTACGTCCTAGAATGCGATCCTCAGAATAGCCTGGGGATGTAAGATTGCTCTCCTTTTACAGACAAGAAAACTGATGCAGGTTGGTTTCAGCCTCATTCAGCTGCAAGAATCTGCTAATAAATGTGTACTATTAGGCATAGTCTTGAAGTGCCTGATCTCCTCCGGGTGAGGGGGTCAGAATAGAAGTCTGGAAAAGAGATGTGTTGTTTTGAGGTCCCTGGGGCTCTGTCTTGAGTTTCTGCCTCTGTGGTGAGGAAGGTGATGAGTGTCTGCTTTGAGGTGTGTTGAGAACTCCCAGGATCCCACCTCTGTTCATTGGCCCCTCCTGAGACCTGAACGCTATCTGTGTCTCTCCCCTGTATGCTTGCACTCAGCACTTACGTTTTTGGTTCCTGGGGAGTTATTTTCTCTACTTAGCATGTGCCTAATATTAAATGTCCCCTTCCTAATATCTCTTCTTTTTCTTAGTAGACATCAGGGATAATTCCATTAACATATGCAAATAATATGCTCTCACATGTGTGCAGGCACACATGCCCGCGTGTGCACACACACACACACACACACACACACACACACACACACTGCCTTGTGGCCCCATTAAAGCCTTCCTACGCATGGCGGCCCATTTTCAGAAAGAGGATACTGCTTGCAAGAGACTATCCCTTCTGCTGATTGTCTTTGCCAAGCAGACAGAACAGAGTTTGGAGGTGTGACAGGGAATAAGAAATAGAGTTTGTGCATAAATGACCAGGAGCTTTGGTAATCAGTATGGCTGAGGGCCAGCTATTAAGATTTTATTCCCCTGGTCACTGACTTTCAGGTAAATGTTGAACCACTGCAGTGCTTGTTTGGCTTGTCTCATTAAAGAATGTCGCACCAGAATATTCCCACCAGGCTTTCTAGGAGTCTGAAAAGATGTAGGAATAATGCATTGTGTAGGCAATGACCCATGAAGCCTTTCTTGAACCCCTCTCCCATGTTCTAAGCCATACCCCTCTCTCCTGGCATTTATATTTACTGTGAGGTGGGGCACAGTAGAACCATTTTATAGAAAAGCAAACTGTGTGGTTTGATGGAATGTCTATCTGGGGGATTCTGTGACTCAGTCCCTCTAGAGGGTCAATTAACCTAAGGTTAAATGACCTTAACCTTAAGGTCATCCTAGTCCCTGAGAAATTCTCTAGCCCTTTACATATCTCAAGTTGGCAGTAAAAAGTCTCTGAAGACAGAAAGGTTACTGTTACTTAAGACTTATTTGAGATCCTGTTGTTGGGTCTACAAATGCATGACAACATTCTCCCAGGATGCTGAGCTTTGCGTAAACTAGAACACTCAAAAGAAAATTTGGCCAGTGGTATCTCTTCACTGGGGCTGTATTTCAAAGCACACAACTCTCTAGGGAGCAAGACCAAATTGTTGAAAATGGAGTCATTTCTCAGATTAACTTCTTCCAATGAGGTGTCAGCAGTATGTAGAAACAAACAAGACAAAACCAAGGTCATCACTCATAAATCCCTCTTAGATACCACATGCGTGAAACAATGAGTTTGCATCCTGGCAATTCTGAGAACATTCTTCATTAGCCATAACCCTTGGTCATAACCTCCTCCAGTTAATTCTCCCTCATACCTTTGGGAAGGATTTAAGTTGAGCCTTCAAAAGGATATTAATATAACACGTAGCCAATACCACAGCTGCCTTTTAAATTAATAAGGTTAATTGTTCTCCAGCAAACATAAGTTTGTCTTTGGCATTTTAAATGCTTCTCATTGATCTGACATTTTGCTGTTTCAAGCTTTTAAAAGGGCTCAAATCAAAGACTATTGATAGCCGAGCAAATAGTGAAGGTCCAGAAATATAAAAAACGTTGGCTTTTCCATGAAGAACAGTCATAAGCTTTTGAATTCGATTGAGGTTTCTACATTAGCCATCTAAGATTTATTGAATTATTTCTCTTCTCAGTTAAGCTAATTCGAATAAATGAACTGTATTGACTTTTTAAGCCTATTTTATTTTTTTTAGAAAATCTTTAGTTTATTAGGTTTGTAGACACAGTTCTGGGGCCATGACCATTAAGTAAATGTTCCTGGGCAGAAATTTATTAATAAGATTCAGATGACTATTTGGGATCATATTCAGTTGATCACCTTTGAAAATCTTGATGGATTTGGGAAGATGAATATAGCACTCCTGACATTTATGTTTCTTAAATTTTTTCCCTGGGAAAGAATGTCAATTGTTTATTTTTTTTTTTCAAATAAGAGATAAGGTTAGAATAATATTTTCATAGAAAATTCAGTAAACTACTCAAAAAACTAATTACATGGCTAGATATGGCTCAGATGCCTTCCAAGCCTGAGGGTCCCCAAAGATTTCTTTTATCAGTTGTTTTTAACTCTGAATCTTATTCATTCCCTTGCTAAAACAAATTTAAAAGCATACACTTTCCAAATTATTTAGTCGGGATAAGTCAATGTAGTTTATCACAATAGAATGTCTGTGTGTATGTTTACGTATAGTCTATATATTTCAAGCTAGATATTCAGAAAGAATTAGGTGAGTTAATCGGTGGCTTGAATAAGATCATAAACATCAGAAATAATGGCCTTCTCAGACAGAAAAAGAGGGTAAACTGTCCATCTTTCACTTGTGTTCTAAGACTGACTTACTAATACACAAGCTGGTCATTACCCACAAGAAAGAAATTTAATTAAGCGGCTTGAAAGGTCCGTGTCTGAGTTCACTTTTAACGCAACATGGATAGGATTACACGTCTGTATGCAGAGGGTTTCCATTCACAGCTACATTCAAACACAGTCGAAAACCCACATCAGAGCTGGCTTGATCTCTGGTTTGGTGGAGCCCAAAGCAAGCTGCGTTCTCTACTCACTGGTCTTCATTCAGGAATAAGATGTTCACTTACCAACCGCAACCGTTTATATCTGTCATGTTTTAATCCACTGCATGAGGAAGTGCTAATAACTGTATTAACTATTTCCAAGCATAGCTACAAAATTACACGTTTGCTTAACACCTTTCTATGATAGAGGAAGTAGACACTATGGTTGTCTCCTTGTAGTATGTCTTTTCTTTTTGTTCAACGTGTTATCAACTGTTTTAAGGAATGGGGTTTGAAATGTGTGTGCAAACTGGTATGTACATAACTCCCGAGGCAACAAAAGTGCCCAGTCATATGGTGTAAAAATGTAAATACAGGAAAATTTCATTTTTCTAATAAAGAGGATTTCTGCCAATTGATATGAAAATGAGAAACAGAGTTGTGGTCTTTGTTCTTGTTGTTGTTGCTACGGTGGTGGGCATCGGGAACGTTTCATGTGGGCTTCGTGTTTGTAGACATGGGAAATCGTTTGACTTGCCCCTCTGTGCATTGGAGGAGTGGTGAGGGGAGCGTGGAACTGGGAAGAACCCAGGGCTTGGCTTCAGGATTTTAGCAGTGAGCTTGGCCACTGTCCTTCACCTGGATCTCACCTTCCTGTGCAGTTTCCACACTCATAGTCTTGACTCTGATCATACTGAACTTCGCCTGTAACTTATGATTCTGGGGAAAGAAAAAAAAAAACAACAAACAAACCATGGTTAAAGCCCTCCTCTCCTTTTCGTATCCCAGGCAACAGCTGACCGCAAAGAACCACCCTTCTCCATACGCCTTCGATATGACTCACAGAGGCCTGCTTGTTTCTCCATTCCAAGGCCAAACACAGACCTTTCAAATTCCCAGTGTTTTCCTCATAAATGATCAGCTGACCTTCTTGTTCCCAATGATCAATTGAACAAAACTGCTTGTTGACCTGCCAGAGCCAGCTCCCCGCCTCCTCCTAGGAACGGACTGGCCTCAGATTCTCAGATGTACTTCCGTCCAGTCCCCCCTCTCTCCCTCTTCTCATGCCCCCACATCCTGTTCTTTCCAGTTCTGTTTACCACCGCCTACAAAAGAAACACTGCTTTTACCTGACACTTGAGATACTTCCGGACCTTATAGTCACAGCATTCTCCCCATTCCAACAGTCTTACCCCTATTGCAAGCGTTCCTTTCTTTTCCTTGAAATAATTCTTCTCAATCAACTCTCTCCTGACTAAATCTAGATTTAATTTTCATATGACGACTCCCAGCTCTAGATCAAATGACATTTCTAAAACCCAAATCTGACTGTGTTCACTTCACTGCTCCTGTACTTCAAATCTTCAGCTTGAAACAAAGAATCCACACCGAATTCCACAGGCCAGCACACAGTCTTCCCAGTCCCCACTAAACCCCTTCCCACCACGTGCCTTAGGCTATATCTGCACCTGAAGTCTTTTCTGCTCCTCTCCAAAGCCACCATGAGCTCTGAGGGTTCCACGCCTTCGCTCATGCTCTTCTTTCCTCCTGAGATGCTAGCCTCCTGCTCATCTCCCTGTCAACTCTTAATCCTCCTTCCAACTGTATCTTCGACAGAAGCCTCTTCTTAGTCTTCCCAAGCTCCCCCAGCAGTAGAATGAACAGTTGACTTTTCCATGATTCAGCCCCTTGTACACACAGCTATCAAACGATTTAGCAGGCTTCACTAAACTTTTTGGAAAAGACCCTGTTGCTGAAAAAGATTGAAGGCAGTGGAAGAAGGGGATGACAGAAGATGAGATGGTTGGATGGCATCTCCGACTCGATGGACGTGAGTTTGAGCAAACTGTGGAAGACAGTGAAGGACAGGGAAGCCTGATGTGCTGCAGTCCATGGGGTCACAAAGAGTCGGACATGACTTGGTGACTGAACAACAAGACTAAAATGTGGGGGCTTCTTGGGTGGCACTAGTGGTGAAGAATCCACCTGCCAGTGCAGGAGATGCAGGAGACATGCATTCAATCCCTGGGTCGGGAAGATTCTCTGGAGAAGGAATGGTAACCCACTCCAGTATTCTTGCCTGGAGAATCCCATGGACAGAGGAGCCTGTGGGCTACAGTCCACGGGGTGGCAAGGAGTGAGACACAAGTGAACGCACACACAAACACACTGAACTTTTTAATGTGTGCTATCTCTCCTAATGTATGATTTTCCAGGGCGATTCAGTTCTAGATGAAAATATATAGTTTTTCATCTTTGAATCCTAGCACCCAGCCCAACGTCTGACATAGAGTGGGCCTTTGGGGATGGGTAGGAGAAGAGCTAATTGGAAGAGTGGGTGGCTGGTGGTTGGGTGAGTGGCTGGCTGGGCATATAGATGGAGTGCCTTGGAACCTGTTCCTGGTTTGCTTTGCTCTCTACCTTACCTCCTTTGACTCTAAATGCCACCGATTAGTCCCACGTCTTTATATTTGTGTGGCCTCCCCTATAAACTCTAGACTTACATATCCATATCTGCATTGTGTAACTCTCCCTAGAGATCTTAAAGATATCCAAATGCCAAAATATCTGAAAAAGCATATTGGCCCATCCCCCCCTCCCCACAGAGAATTCTTATCCTCCCCCCGGTGTTCCCCATCTCAGGAAACAGCTCTGCTACTGACCTGGCATCTCAGGCTAAATACTTCCTGGTCACCGTTCACTCTCCCTCCTGACCCCCACCCCACCCCTTACTCCATCCACCAGCTCTGTCTGTGTGACTTTTAAAATGCACTCAGGAGCCACCTGCTTCTCAGCACCTGTACCACCTCCCTGTCACCCTCCCATTTGTGCAAATGCAACTGCTCTTCAATCTGTGTACCTGCTTCCTCTCTTGCCTCCTTGCCTCCATTCTCCAGACAGAAGACACAGATTGCATCACATCCCTCACCGGTCTCAAGTCTTTAGTACCTCCGCGGTACGGTCAGAATAAAATCAAAATTCTTCCCCATTTTAACTCCAAGCCCCAAACTCTTTTTTTTGAAAATTGTGTCTTTGTCACTTTTAATTATTTTGGGCTGCACCAGGTTTTCGTTGTTGGCACACGGGCGTCCTCTAGTTGTGGCAAGCGGGAGTTCCTCCCTGGTGGTGGTGTGCAGGCTTCTCATCGCGATGGCTCTTTTGTTGGGGAACACAGGCCCTAGGGTGCAGGCGTCTGTAGGTGTGGCTCCTGGGCTCTAGAGCACAGGCTCAGTAGTTGGCCTGAGTTGCTCCATGTCATGGGGGATCTTCTCAGACCAGGAATCAAACCTGTGTCCCTTTCATTGGCAAGCAGATTCTTAACCACTGGACCACCAGAGAAGCCCCCTGACTCTTACACTGTAGTCAGACTCCGAGAAAAAGAAAAGACAAATGTTTCCCTTTGCTCTTGCCTTATTCCTTGTTTTTGAAGTCTAGGGACTCCAAAGCCTTTTCTCTTTTTTTGGATCAGCCAACAATGGGCCATTTCCAACACATTTTCCATTAACTGAAGTAGCACTAAATACCCTCGCTGCTATGAAACTAATCAGCAATTTGTGAGATGCCTTTACATCCATGTAGCCCCATTTTGGGTCATAATTGTTTCCTAATTAGGAGGCGATTTATCCTTGGGACTTGGGACATTTGCTTTTGCCAGTGACGTGGCTATCCAGAATGGTTCAGTTCTTTTTTTTTTTTTTCTCCCTCAAGATTCTGCTGGCTAAAGCCAGATGACCAGACAGCCAAGCAAACTTAATTAACAGACAGTTCTGTTCCTGTGGGAGGGAAAAATCTCTCACTTTCCAGTCAAATGTGCTATCATTCTGAGAACAAAACCAAATATATTTCTTTTTGGAAGACCTTGTAGTCTTCTGCTGGGAATGGAGTTGGGGGGAGAGAAGGAAATCAGTTATCTTTTTTCCAAGAGTTTTGATGCAGTTTATTAAAGTTCTTTCAACTAACCCATCTGTGTAAAAGTATCTTTTTAAATCTTTAAAATACTCCATTGTAGCAGGGATTATAACACCCATTTTACATATTTGGAAACCAAGATTCAGAGAGTTGAAATGACTTCCCGAAGACTATACAACCAGGTCATTGTGAAACTAGGGCCCGTGATGAGCACATGTCAGCTGGACCTCACATCCCATGATATTTTCATCTCTACTTAGTGTTCACTATTATTTAGATTCCGGTAATCACAGAGTCCTGTGCGACAGGAACTGCCTCTGTGTCCCTGATGACTTATGTATTGTAAATGTTTTTAAATAAACAAGAAGCAGAAAGAAGAACCGGGAAGTCTCAGTTCTTGGCCACATCTTTGCTGTGTGACTTTTGTCTTTTCACTTCACCTCTCTGTTTCTTTTCATAGTCTTCTCATGCATATCTGTGAAATGAGGATTTTCAGCTCCAACTTTGCCCTCTTCCTAGGCATTGTCAACTATAGCATACAAAAGATAACCCCTTCAGTACTTTCTTTAGTTCCAAAACTTTGGAGTTGTGTTCCAGGTATCTCCAAAGAAAAACAACTTCCAGTGACCATCTGACTTCTCTTCTCTTCTGGGGATAGAGGGTATCTTTCCCTGGAGGTAAGAATGGTCCAAGGACTTTCTTTTTTTTTTTTTTACTTTACAATATTGTTTTGGTTTTGCCATACTTCCACTAAGGAAGCAGAAAAGTGGCCACGGGCTTTCTTTCTGAGCTCTCCGCGGTACTGAAAGCTCTAAAGATTTACGTGCCAAGTCTTCACTACTCTCCTTAGACAGCAGAAAGACAAGAGGTTCACAGTTTTGTTTCTGGAAACTTCAAGATGCTAAAATTTCCAAGTTTGTGTATGCAAAGCCTGGTGCACTATGGTTTAGAAAAAACTTCCATTCAGCTTGCACGCTGGCAGGAGCCAGGAGGAGACTGTGCTATGACTTTCCGTTTGAAAGTCTTTATTTCCCTTGAAGAAGTGTCCAACTCTCTCCTGCTTCCCACCACCCACTGACATGCCAGGGTGTTTGGGAAGTTTTCTCTTTCTTTCTCTTGCCTTTCTCTCGCTTTGTCTTTGTTCCTGCCTGAGGAAGAAACAGCAGCCTTGTTCTTCTTAACTCAGCAGTACTGCAGGCAGCCCTGCATTCTTAAGGAGCTCATCCTCCACTTCCATTTCTTCCTAAGTAGGTAAGACATCCCAGTGCCCAGTTCAGAGGCTGGACCCCTGGAGCTAGTGGCATCACATGTGCTCAACAATTTTGTTACTTTCCATTGCTTGCAGCCTTTCATTGAAACAGGAGCCAAGGAATTAAAAAAAAAAAAAGGGCAACATAAAATGCAAGGAAGAAGGAGTCATTCCCTTCTTCCCCAGATCCCACTCTGTGTCCCCATCACCAAATGCAATGAGAAAAACACACAGACCTCTTGCTGTGTTTCAAGAAGGTGACTGATTTACCTGTGGCCTCCCTGGTACACTCAGACTAAAGAAGCCAGGGTCCAGGCTGGCTTAGCAAACCATAGCATATTTGAACTGACTTCAAGATGGACGGACAGAATAGGAAATGTGGAGAGACAAGCCCATCTCAGTGCAGTCAACACAAACGGGAGGCTTCGTAATCCAGAATATCCCAAAGTCACGATCATGGGTTAAACCATAAACCAAATTCTACATCTTTCCCAATCCCCTCCCACCATCTTAACCACTCACATTCCATCATAAGCTGCAGGACAGAGATATTTACAGGAAGTGTGATCACTGGTATTGCCTTCTGCAGTTTTCAATGTTGGCCATAAAGGATAAAGCTCAGCGTCACAAGCCCACAATGATTCATCAAAGTTAAGTAAAAATAATAACGCAGATACACGTTCTCAGCTGCCTCTTGCATATCTTGAAAGCATCCCAAACTCAACACTGTCAAAACCAAACGCATCCTCCTCCCCTCGCCCCCACCTGCACTTGCTTCCCTTCTAGAGTTTTCTATCTCAGAGCAGAGCACCATCAGCTCCCACTCGCTAGGCCAAAATCATGACAGTCTTTTGACTCCTCTCTCTTCCCCCCTTCCTCCAGTTTTGGTTAATCTCCCTGTCTATATCCTCCACATGCCTCCTGTTCCCACTGTCTGATTTCCATCTCTCATCTTCTCCTACATGAATTATTGTGACAGCCTAATAACTGGTCTCCCTACCTCCAATAATGACCTGCCTTTAACTCTTTCTCTATATACCTGCCACTGGAATTGTTCTAAAATTTAATTCTGGGTGTGTCATCCCCAACTGAAAGTCTTTAATAACTCCCCATCACCAGATCATGTAAAGACCAAGACTGTTGGCATGTCTGCCATGGAGCTGCCTGCTCGGTTCTGTATTTTTTAATATCTGCTTGATTAGTTAATTGGATGCGTTGGGTCTTAGTTGCAGCTCACAGGAGCTTGGATGCATCGTGGATGCGTTGGGTCTTAGTTGCAGCTCACAGGAGCTTGGATGCATCGTGTGGGATCTTTCTTTGTGGCACAGAGACTCTGGAATTGTGTCATGCAGGCTCATTGCTTGCAACACGTGGGCTCTCTAGTTGAAACACATGACTTTAGTTGCTCCAAGACACGTGGGTCTTAGTCTCCACCAGGGATAGAACCTATGTCTCCTGCACTGCAAGGCTGATTCTTAACCACTGGACCACCAGGGAACTCCCAGAACCTTCTGGTCTGTTCTTGCTGACACAAATTCTCTAATCTTAACTCCCAGTACTTCCTTGCACACAGATACTGATGCAGCCAAAACAAACTTTGTCCTTAAAAAATACTGTTTCTACTTCTTCATGAATATTATTTAACCATCTAGCAAATGCATAATTACCTTTCACCTCCCAGCTCATGTCAACTCCATGAATCTTTTCTCAGTTCCCCCAGAGTTAGCAGCACTGTCTTCTGGACTCCCATGGATTTTTGGACATTTTTCCATGGCAGCATGTTATTGGTCCCTTCATCTGTCTACTTCCTCTTACTGTGAGGTTTTCCTTGAAGAAAATTGTTTGTGATCCCACAGGCACATGTAAAAATGTTAACCATCAGGAAGAGGCAAATCAAAACCACAGCAAGGTGTCATCCTCCACACCTGTTAGAAGGACATCATCGAAAAGACAAGAAATAGCAAGTGTTGGCCAGGATGTGGGGAAAAGGGAACCCTGGTTCACCCTCTGTTGGTAGGAATGTAAACTGGTGCAGCCACTATTGAAAGCAGCATGGCGGTGCCTCAAAAAAATTAAAAATAGAAATATGATTCAACAATTACACATCTGAGTGTATATTTCCAAAGAAATTGAACTTGGGACCTTGAAGAGATACCTGGATCCCACATTCACAACAGAATTCAGAATAACCAAAATATAGAAACAACTTAAATATCTGCCAATTAATGAATGGATAAAGAAAATGTGACATACATACGTGTGTGTGTGTGTGTGTGTGTGTGTGTGTATATATATATATATATATATATATATGCAATGGAATATTATTCAGCCTTAAAAAGGAAGGAGATCTTGCCATTTGTGACAACATGGATGGACCTGGAAGACATTATGTTAAGTGAAATAAGCCTGACAGAAAGACAAAAACTGTATGTTCTCATTTGTATATGAATCTACAATAGTCAAACTCATAGAAGCAGAGAATAGAATGTTGACT
The DNA here is from genome assembly GCA_006410615.1 of Neotragus moschatus. Lineage (NCBI taxonomy): Eukaryota > Metazoa > Chordata > Mammalia > Artiodactyla > Bovidae > Neotragus > Neotragus moschatus. The sequence continues at coordinate 1,307,504 of SJYA01002939.1, read as the reverse complement.
CCCAGTGGTAGCAGTGGGTTTGGGAGAGGGGACTGGAAGGATATCCTTTGACCATATCCTTTGGTCAAAGGATATGAAGTCTCAGTTATGAATACATTCTGAGATCTACTTTACACTTAGAAACTATAGCTACCAACACTGCATTGGATACTTGAAATTTTCCAAGAGAACAGATTTTTTAAATTAATTAATTTTGGCTGTGCCAGATGTTAGTTGCAGCACATGGGATCTTCACTGCAGGATACAGGATCTAGTTCCCTGATGAGGGATGGAACCCAGACCCCTTGCATTGGGAGTGAGGAGTCTTAATTACTGGACCACCAGGGAAGTCCCCCCGAGAGGATAACCTTATGCTAAGTATTCTTATAATAACAGTAGGGGCAAAAGGCAACTTTGGGAGGTGATGGATATCTATAGCCTTGACCATGATGATGGTTTCATGGGTATGAGCTTATCCCCAAATGCATCAAGTTGTGTACCTTAAACATACACAGCTCTTTACATGTCAGTCCTACATCAATAAAGTGTTGTGTTTTTTTTAAGATAACAAACTGTATGAGGCACAGGAAAAGAACTGAACTAGAGATAACTTGGAAGTCACCAAGATAGAGATCATAATCGAAACTGTGGATGTGAAAGACTGTCAAATGTTAGTCCCACATAATGCATGTGGGTAAGCACAGGTGGTGATCACATAGGATAGGGCTTAAGACAGTGATGTTGGAGGTAGACCAGCCTCCAATGTTTACTGCCATCATGACTTTGAACACAGTAATTAATCTTCCTAAGACAGTTGATCTATCTGTGAAAATGAGAATAATTATTACTACTTTTTAGGTTTAAGAAATTAGAGTTAAGGCAGTCAATGAAATGCCTATCACAAAGGGAACATTCTAAAATGTTAACTATTTTTAATTATTTATCCATATTTCAAATTATTAAAGACCTTCCTTTTTGCTCAGTCCCATATCATTTAGAAGATAAGTCTATAAACTTGTTAGTCTCTGGGACTCTCCCTAGGTTATTTGAAACTAAGTCTCTTTTATTACACATTGTAGAGTCTTAAAAGTTGATTAATTTCACTTTCCAATATGAATTTTCCTCCTTTTTTGTATAAAGCACAGAATGCTAACCCAAGTTTTGCCTATAGCCATACACTATGACAGACTCTCTGATAGTGCTTTGAACTAGCTAAATTTCCATATCAGGTCTGTCCATAACCTGAGTTGATTCAAGAAATTCCTTTTGTTTTCTTTTTGTTTTGCCATAGGAGATTATTTTTTTTCCCTGTATAATGTTGTTTTACTTTTCCAGTTGAGGCTGTTATGTGAACTGCTAGACTTTTAGATGGACTGTCATTGTTCAGGATTGGCTGAAATAGTTGTTCTCTTTCTTTTCATAATATAACCTCGGGAAGTTTTGTCGAATGAACATTGTGAAATAAAGTTTGAAATAGCATTGATAACTTTAAAAACAAACAAAAAACTGAGGTTGTGGATGAGACCACTTGAGAGTATGTTGCTTTTATACTGTGTCACCTTCCTGGTTCGGGGGCATTGACAAGTGAAATTCAGGGAGACTTGGAGGGAGAAAGCAGTCATTTGTTTTTAGGGTAGTGCATGTGTGTTTTTTATCTGACTCATTTCATTGGGGAAGGGTCGCTGGCTGAGCTGCTCCGCCATCCCTTGGGTCCCCCTTCAGCTTTTCCAATTTAGAATCCAGGTGCATGTTGAGTTCCAAGGATGTGTCAAGGATGTCAGCTTCTCCAGCAGGACTTCGACCTCGTCAAAGTGTGAGGCAGTGAGAACTAACACAGGTTCTGTTCTCTCATCGTGAGTTCCAGGCTCGTTCTCATGGGTTCCACTTTGCCCTTGTTCTTCCTCTCTCCTTTTACGTCTATCTGCCCTTCCTGGTCTGAGAAGGCAATGGCACCCCAGTCCAGTACTCTTGCCTGGAAAATCCCATGGACAGAGGAGTCTGGTGGGCTGCAGTCCATGGGATCGCTAAGAGTCGGACACGACTAAGCGACTTCACTTTCACTTTTCATTTTTATACATTGGAGAAGGAAATGGCAACCCACTCCAGTGTTCTTGCCTGTAGAATCCCAGGGACGGGGGAGCCTGGTGGGCTGCTGTCTATGGGGTAGCACAGAGTCGAACACGACTGAAGCGACTTAGCAGCAGCAGCAGCAGCAGCAGCAGCCCTTCCTGGTGACCTTCCCTGGGCTCTTCAGTCTTCACCAGTAGACATGGAGACAAGACCTTACAGACACTGTTCACTCAGCTTCCACAATTGCCTAAGGTCAAATCTATCATCTGTCTCCATATCTATCTATTATCTATCTCTATCATAGTCAAAGCTATGGTTTTTCCAGTGGTAATGTATGGATGTGAGAGTTGGACTATAAAGAAAGCTGAGCACTAAAGAACTGATGCTTTTGAACTGTGGTGCTGGAGAAGACTCTTGAGAGTCCCTTGGACTGCAAAGAGATCCAACCAGTTCATCCTAAAGGAGATCAGTCCTGAGTGTTCATTGGAAGGACTGATGTTGAAGCTGAAACTCAATACTTTTGCCACGTGATGCAAAGAGCTGACTCATTTGAAAAGACCCTGATGCTGGGAAAGATTGAAAGCAAAGGAGAAGGGGGCAGCAGGGGATGAGATGGTTAGGGAGCATCACCAACTCAATGGGCAAGAGTTTGAACAAACTTCGGGAGACAGGGAAGGACAAGGAAGCCTGGTGTGCTGCAGTTGATGGAGTTGAAGAGTCGGACACAATTTAGCAACTGAACATGACACACTATCATCTATTATCTCTATCATCTGTCTATTACCTCTCTGTCTATTATCTATCTATCTCCTCGTGGCTCTTACCTGATTGGACTCTGACTACTACCTAATTTTATATCAACAGTGGGAATGAAAACCACATCACTCATCTATTGTCACAAAACCAATGGCCCCCAAACTTAATAGCTTCAAACACATGTGACCTCAAAGTGGGTCAGGGATTTAAAAATCAGCTTAGCTGAGTGCTTTTGACTCAGAGTCTCTCGTGAGGTTGCAGTCAAGGTGGTGACTCAGGGTTCCGTCATCTGAAGGCTCGCCTGGGGCTGAGGAGCTCCTCCAGGCTCACTCACATGATTGCTGGGGGAGGCCTCAGTTCCTCAGCATGTGGGTCTCTCCACAGGGATGCTCAAGTGCTTACAACATGATATCTGACTTGTCTGGGGAGAGCGAGTGATGAGAGGGAGAGAGACAGAGAGACCCACCCAGAGAGACAGACAGAGACAGAGAGAGACATCGACTATAAAACCGTCTCATGAGTGAACCACCAGCCCTTCCATCATAGTCTATGGGAAGGAAATGAGTCACTAAGTTCAACCCGTGCTCAAGAGGAGCAGATTAAGTGTGTGTGTGTGTGTGTGTGTGTGTGTGTAGAGAGAGAGAGAGAAAGCTGAGCACAGGAGAAGGCCAAGTATGTCTGACTTCATTTATCCAAAGTATTCCAACTATTTTTCCGTCTCTCATCTTTTGCTGCACATGAGGAAATCCTGCATCCATCCAAGCCCTGGAAATAAAAAGTTCAGTATCAGTTATAGCCCTCCAGTCAAGAAGTTTGGAACTGTTCTTTGCGTGGAGATCTCTTCTAAATCTATAACTGCACCCTAGCAATTGTGTTAAATTGTATGGTAAACATTGAGTGGAATTGAAACCCAGTAGATGTCATATTTGTCAAATGAATAAATATATTATATCAAATCCCTGCTCATTTTTCCTAATATTCATTTATTAGATATTTACTGAGCATGTATTATGTGCAAGGCCATACTAAACTGTGAAGCCGACTAAGTTGAATAGAATATCCCTATCTTAGATGGGCTCTCATTTGGCTGAATGTCAATTAAGCCCTCCTATGAGGCCTCAAGAGGTCTCGAGGGTGAATCTGCCTTAAGCTCATCCTTTACAGGGAAGACTTCCTGAGATTCCGAATCAGTGCCTTAAAGGGGGAAGGGCAGGTGCTCCTGGGGTGCACACCTGGGCCAGTGTTAGGGTATCTTCTTCTAGGGGCAGCCACAAGCTAGGCTTCTCAGGGGCAGATGGAGTTGGGGGGAGAAGGCTGCCCAAGGTGAGACGCTGCAGAAAGTCAAGGGATGGGTCAGAGTGAGTGTCTCATCAGCCCTTGTGACATCCTTGAGGACTGAGTCAAAGGGAAGGTGATGGACACAAGCCCCAGCTCCTCCTGCCTTACTCGCTGGCTATTTTTGGAACAGGTGCCCTAGATTTAGTCCACATCACAACAAAAGTTGTCACTTTAGAGCAGGTGCAGGAGGTAGAATCAGATTTTCAGCTTAAAGGGCCAACAGAGGTTGTGTAACTCAGTGTGACTGAGTGGACCATTCATGGGTTGTTTCTAAAAGTGGTCGTCTAGCCTAGATTTGCATGCCTCCTGTGATGGACAGCTCACCACTTCCTGAAGTTGCTCCTTGCGCTGTGGGTCAGCTCTACCTATCTGAACGATTCTCCTGGCCCCATGGAGACAAGCCAGCTTCTTATCTCTATTTGCTGTCATCTTGTCGTCTGGATTCATCTCAGCTAAGTGCAATTCCCTTTCTGTTTTGGGTGTGTGGGGTTTTTTTTTAAGATTTATTTATTTAATGTCTGCACTGGGTCTTCCTTTCAGTGCATGGACTCTTCATTGCTGCACAGTCTTTCTCTAGTTACAATGAGTGGGACTACTTTACAGTTGTGTTGTGCATGCTTCTCATTGTCGTGGCTTCTCTTGTTGCAGAGCACAGACTTTAGGGCACGTGAACTCAGTAGTTGCAGCATGCAGACTTAATTGCTCTGCAGCATGTGGGATCTTAGTTCCTGGACCAGGGATTAAACCCATGCCCCTTGCACTGGCAGGCAGATTCTTAACTACTGAGCCAGCAGAAAGTGAAAGTGAAAGTTGCTCAGTCATGTCTGACTCTTTGTGACCCCATTGACTGTACAGTCCATGGAATTCTCCAGGCCAGAATACTGAAGTGTGTAGCCATTCTCTTCTCAAGAGTGTCTTCCCAACTCAGGATCGAACCCAGGTCTCCCGTATTGCAGGCAGATTCTTTACCAGCTGGGCCACCAGGGAACCCCAAGAATACTGGAGTGGGTAGCCTTTCCCTTCTCCAGGGGATCTTCCCAACCCAGGATCGAACCCAGGTCTCCCACATTGCAGGCAGATTCTTTACCAACTGAGCTATCAGATAAGCCCTAATTCCTTTTCAGTAATAACAATAAAGATAATAATAATGGTAATAAAATCTTACATGTCTGGAGGACTATGTGTCAGACCTAGATCTGTGCTTTACCTGCACTGTATTGCTCATTCCTAGAATAACCCTAGGAAGTCGGTAGTAGTATTATCCCCATTTCACAGATGAGGAATCTGTATCAGGAAATAAATATCAAGTCCCACCAAGTTTTTTTGTTTTTTTTTTTTATTTCAAAGCTACGTATCCTCCCGTTTTATCAGCTCTTCATCTTTTGTCTTGAGAGACAAGACAGTATAGTGGGCAAAGCATAACTGCTTGAGTCAGGCTGACCCAAATGACAACGTCTCGTCTGTCACTTAAACATCTGAGCTGCAGTCTGCTTGTCAACAGGGTTATCATATTAGAAGGTTAGGAGGAGATTTGCAGGCTGTACGTGCGATGTGCTTGACACAAAACAAACCCTCAGACAACTCTACATGTTTCCCTTCAGTGCGCTGGTAGCCATCACGACATGGTGGGGGTCTGCCAACTCCTGTTTGTATGACAGGTAGGTTGCAAATATCATACCCCAGGTGTCACCTGCAGGCACAACCTGAGAGTATATGAGTGTTGGGGCGGCCGCATCACACGACTGATTCGTACAGTATTTCCAGTTGACTCGGACCACTCTACATGCTCTGCTTGGAAGTAACACCTCCATCACGTTCTGGAATGGTGGCTATTGGGGCCCAGCTGCAAGAATTGATCTTATCCCAGTTAGTCTACAACCTGCTGAGTCACCTTGGAGCCCAAACTGTGACCAAATGCCTCCCTCTTCCTTCACCTTCAAATCTGGTCTCAGATATGGTGAACCACTATCTGTGCCCTGGATCCAACGAGGACACACTGAATCCTCCTCCTCTCTCACCCATGGCACCAGCTAATCACAAAGTCACAGCCCTTTCACCTCCTAAGGATTTTTTTTTTTTTTTTTTTTTGGAGTCCGTCAGCTTTGCTCCTGCCCTGCCATCCCCTCTCTGCTCCAGGCTCCATCAGCTCATCTCGTCTCATCCACATCTCATCTCAGCAGGATGGAATTCTCTCAGCATCCATCTCCCTACTACTTCTTTTGCTGCCTTTCAACCTGTGGAAGCCTGACATGCTGCAGTCCATGGGGTCGCTAAGTCAGACCCGACTTCGCAACTGAACAACAATAACCTGTGCTTCATGGAACAGCCCGAGTAAGCTTATAATAAATGCAGACCATGTGACCTCCCCATTTAAAACTGCTCCATGGATACCCAGGGCTCTTCTGGTAAGAATCAAAGCCTCTCCGGTGGTCTGGAGGCCATTCCTGGCCCACCTACACCTTTCTCTCTGGTTGTGCACCCAGCTCCCTGAGCTGTAGGTCCACTCGGCTATGTTCAGTCCTGAGCACCCTCTGTCCTCCTAGCAGAAAAGGGATCCTGGGGGGGCCATCCTCTGCCTCTTCCCTCTGTCCAGTTAAAACCAACACAACCTTCAGACCTCAGCATGGGTAAGAGCACCGACTCTGAGCCAGCTGCCTGGTACAGCTCTGCATTTGTGGCTGTGTGACCTTGGGCAAACCAATCAACCTTTCTGAATCTCAGTTTCCTCATCTCTAACATGGAAAAGACCCTGATGCTGGGAAAGATGGACGGCAAGAGAAGGGAGCGACAGACAATGAGATGGTTCAGTAGCATCACTGACTCAATGAACATGAATTTGAGCAAACTCTGGGAGATTGTGAAGGACAGGGAAGCCTGGCGTGCTGCCATCCATGGGGTTGCAAAGAGTTGGACAAGACTTAGCAACTGAATAACAAAATGGACACACTAGTAGCAATATAGAATAGAGCTGCTCTGAGGCTGACACATAAAACATAACAAGAAAGCTCAGGGCCTTGGCTTGTAGAAATGCTGTAAAAGCACTAATCATTATTATTGCATAATAACAATTATAATTATTCAGGAGAGTTTCTTCCAAGCCCTCAGTCTAGGTCAGGGACCCGGTGTGTGTGTGTGTGTGTGTGTGTGTGTGTGTGTGTTAGGGACTCTCTACTTCCTCAGTGTAGAAGTGATATCAATTGTAATTTTGCATTTATTCATATTTGGCAATTATCTGCATTATGTCAGCCCCCTGCCCTTAAGTTGTCAGCTCCATGAAGGCAGACTCTTGAGTCTCCTTTTACTCATTTCGGTGTCTGGCCCAGTTCACGGCACTCCTAGTTCAGTCAGCATTTTTGGAAGGTGTGAATGTGCGTTGCTGAACACAGCAGGCCTGTCTTCAGGGTGATCAGGTTCTTTCATCCTTCTTACCCACAGCCACCCCAGGATACTTTCCTTCAGTCAGTCCCAAGTCTCCCTGGAGATTTGGTCACTAGTTTTCCATCACATATTCCAGGTTATGGGTGCAAAAAAAGCAATGCCAGCCTTGCAAACAGGGGAGTCTAAGATTAAAATCTCAGATCAGACACATGTCTCTTTGGGTCTCCAGAGCCATCCTCCAACCTCATTTTTCTTTTGTTTTGTTTTTTAATTGGAGGAAAATTGCTTCACAGTGTTATGTTGGTTTCTATAGTACAACAACAAGAATCAGCCATAGTTATACATAGCCCCTTCCTATTGAGTGTCCCTCTCACCACCCTCCCCCCCATGCCCATCTCGGTCATCACAGAGTACCAGGCTGAGCTCTCTGTTTTGCAGCAGCTTCCTGCCAGCCATCCGGTTTACACATGGCAGTGTCTATATGCCAATGCTACACCCTCAGTCTGTCCCGCCTCTCCTTCCCCTGCTGAGTTCACAAGTCCGTTCCCTATAAGTGATGGAGTCTGTGCCTCCATCCTTTCCCTCCAAATAGGTTGATCAGTACCATTTTTCTAGATTCCATATATATGTGTTAATAGAAGATATTCTTTTTTCTCTTTCTGACTTACTCTGTGTAACGGCTCTAGGTTCATCCACCTCACTACAACTGACTCACATTCATTCTTTTTCATGGCTGAGTAATATTCCACTGTATATATGTACCACATCTTCTTTCTCCATTTCTCTCTCAATGGACTTCTAGTTTGCTTCCGTGTCCTGGCTATTGTAAATAACGCTGCAATGCCTCTAACCTGTTTGAGCTTCAGTTTGAGTACATTGGGAGAAGAGGGCAGGAGGGAAAGAGGTAATATTAGCATCTGCCTTAAAAAATAAGAGGATCACTAAATAAAGACGGTAAAAATGGACATTTATGGCATTATCACCACATTGCCACTAATGCCCTTAATTTTTTATACTATGCTTCCATTTAATCCTCACAACCCAACTTAAGGCAGGTGGTATTGTTTTTCCCAGGCTGCAGATGAGTACATGGAAACCCAAAGTCATTAGTATCTTGCTCAAGGTCACATGGGCAATGGAAAAAACAAACAAGCAAAGTTGAGCCTACTCTATGTGGATCCAGAGCCTGAGGTCGTTGTCACCTTCCCTTTGGCCTCATGCGCAGTTTTAAGAAGTGCCTGGTGCAAGTCTCATAGTGGAAGGATGTTGGTTAAAGGTTGAGGGATGTTGGAGGTGAGGAAGACTTTCAGGAGGAGGCGTGGCCAGCATTATGCTGCACAGATACGTCATCCTCCATTCATCCTCCTCCGCCTCCTGCAGCCCCGCCCCCAACACCCGCTGACATCACCTCCAGATTATCTACTGACATCATTGACTACGCAATGAACATCAGGGTCTAATCCAAAGAAAGGTTTTCTAAGAATAACTTTCATTTTCTCCACACCACTGGATAATATTGTTCCCCATCTACCCTGGCTAATAAGAATTCTCACTGATTTGAAAGCAAATATAATAACAATAAGAACACCACTTATTAGCATGCAGATTAGAAAGTGGCTTATCCTGAATAGTCTATTTTTTTTTTCCACTTGAGAAGTTTGGAGATTGTTCAGATGAGCCAGCTATTACTCGGAGGCAGGAAAGTGGAGGAATATCGGAAATCAAAGAAACCCCACTGAGAGTTATCAGTGATCTGCCTTTTGCTGCTGGGGGTTTGGAAGGAGATTAGGAACGCATATGGCATGAATCAAGGAGTTGGTTGCAGAGTTGGGGACAGAAGCTGGAAAGTCGGTAGGGGAGGGTGTCAGAGAAGAACCAGCTCCCAAGCCTTTTATCATTTGTGTGCCTTTATGACATACCCAGGGTATTAGCACATATCATTTCTAATGCTCATAACATTCTCCTATTTTGTGGATAAGGGAAATGGGGTTAAGAGAGATGGGGGTAACTTGCACAAAATTTCAAAGATTGTAAAGGACAGNCTGATGCTGGGAGGAATTGGGGGTGGGAGGAGAAGGGGACCACCGAGGATGAGATGGCTGGATGGCATCACTGAATCAATGGACATGAGTTTGAATGAACTTCAGGAGCTGGTGATGGACAGGGAGGCCTGGTGTGCTGCGTTTCATGGGGTCAGAAAGAGTCGGACACAACTGAGCGACTGAAATGAACTGAACTGAACTGAATGGGTTCTTGATTAAAATGTAGAGTTTAGAGACTGTGTCCAGAAAAGTAGACTGGGTAGTGGCTGCCTCATAACAAGCGCTGAATAAACAGGAATCATGAGTAGTAACTCGTCATTTATTAAACAGAAATACAGGTGAGGAATAAACATTGCTGTTTTGTAGGTCAGGTCAATGTCATTAGTTTCTCATGGTTCAGCCCCACCCACTGTGCTGCATATGGAAGCATGATGTTCAGTCGTGACAATGGCCTTTTATTATCCCATTTCATAAGGGAGTACACTGAGTTCTAGTGAGGCTAAGAAGTTTCCCAGGGTCACACTAGTAAATATCAGTGTCTCCCCATAACTCATCTCCCAGAAATCCCCACGCTGATTCATTCTCCTCCTTCAGGCTTTAGCTGAAGGAGTCACTTCCGCAGAGGGGGCTTCCCTGAGCCCTCCCCTACAACCCTCTCCCACCCCTCTGACACCCACCCAGCTTTGTTTTCTTCATATCACTCATCACCCTCTGCTATGTTCTTGCTCATTTATTCATTCTCTTCCTCAACTTGACCTGAAACTTTATGAAAGCAAGGATCCTATCTCAGTAATCACTAGAGACCCAGCACCTAACCCAGTGCCCAGCACACGTAGATATATAAAAAATGCTTGTGAAATGAATGATCAAAGACACAAGACAATCTGATTCATTTCTTAGCTGATGTATATTATATCACCATTTTAGCATGATTATTCCTAACCAAGGTCTTATTACTTCAAGATTTGATGCTTAACTAATTGCCTTCTAGATAAACAGAGCTCAAACCTAGAAGGAAGAAGTTGGAGGAGATAATCTGCCCTCCCTAGTGTGGGATCTGTCTTCCTGACCCCTCGATCAACCACATAATCACAAATACACACACGGATGCAGACTCATCCTCCATAGCTCACGTTGCTTTTGCTGCAGAGTTGGGGTGGAGGGACTTGGTCATAAACTCCCAGGCAGAAAACCATGGTGACTATCCTCTGGTTCTAATGAAAGTTTGATGAGTCAGTGTCGTGAATGACTATAGCCAAATTGAGTCTGATGACATTCATTTTTAAAAGGCCATGTTTCAGCCACGTTATTTGATAGGAGTAATTGCTCTGGAGGTTATTCTCAGCATCGTTCCACTCAGGTGAAATGTTTCAGGTGGTGATCAGGAGTGCTGGACAGGCCTGCTGCTAGGGGGTGAAGTGGGAGGGGGCCAGTCCCTCCAGCAGCCTATCCTGGGCCTCTATACTCACGCTTTATGTCAGGAAACCCTGCAAAAATCACAAATGATAACTTGGCCAAGTGTTTTCCAGCATCCTCGGGTCTCTTTCTCTCCATAGGCTGGGATCCTTGAATCTCTAGCTTCAAGTTTTCTGGATAGAGATTTACAGTAATGAAAAGACCATTGCCTTTATTTTTAAAATTTTATCAAAGTATAGGTGATTTACAAGACTGTATTAATTTCTGCAGCACAGCCATGTGACTCAGCTACCTATCTGTCTATCTACCGATTCCTTTCCGTTATAGCTTATCACAGCCTACTGAATTTAGCTCCCTGTACTGTATAGGACCTTGCTATTTATCCATTCTGTACAGACAAGTTTGCACCTGCGAATCCCAAACTCTCAGACCCTCCCTCTCCCACCCCACTGCCCCCTGGCAACCACAGTCTATTCTCTATGTCTGCGAGTCTGTTTCTGTTTTGCAGATAGGTTCATTTGTGTTGTATTTTAGATTTCCACATGTATATGGTATTATATGCTATCTATCTTTCTGGCTGACTTTGGCTAGTATAATTATCTCTAGGTACCTCTATGTTGCTGCAAGTGGTGTTACTTCACTCCTTCTATGGCTGAGTAATATTCCACAGTATGTATGTGCCCCACCTTCTTTATCCGTTCGTCTGTTGATAAACATTTAGCTTGCTTCCATGTCTTAGCTATTGTCAACTCCTATGAACACAGGAGTACATGTATCTTTTCGAATTGCAGTTTTGTCTGGGTATATGCCTAGGAGCAGAATTGCTGGATCATATGGCAACTCTTATTTTTAATCTTTTGAGGAACTTCCATACTGTTCTCCCTGCAACAAGGTACATTCCCACCAAGAGTGTAAGAAGATTCCCTTTTCTTTACACTCTCTTCAACATTTATTACTTATAGATTTTGTAATGAGGACCTTTCTGACCAGTGTTCAGTGGTGCTGTGTTGTAGTTTTGATTTGTATTTTCTAATAATTAGTGATGATGAGCATCTTTTCTTATGCCAATTGGCCATCTGGGTCTTTTTTTAAATTAATGTATTTATTATAATTGGAGGCTTATTACTTTACAATAGTGTGGTGATTTTTGCCATACATTGACATGAATCAGCCATGGGTATATGTCTTTTTTTAAAGAAATGTCTGTTCAAAAATGGTCTTCTGCCCATTTTTCGGTTGCACTCTTTTTTGTCATTGTTGTTACTGAATTGTATGAGCCGTTAGTGTATTTTGCAAATTAAGCCCTTGTTGAAGACCATTATCTTGAGTCAGAACTTTGAATCTGAATCTTGGCTCTGCTTCTTGCTCTCTGTGTGACCTTGGAGAAATTGCTCAACCTCCCTGAGTTCTGAGTATCAGTCTTTAGCAGGAAAAAGTGTCCCTGTAGTCCTTCCAGAGAATCTAGGCTCAGATGTCATAGATGTCACTTCCAGAGCCCTGAACCTACATACTGTCAGAAAAGCCCAGGTTCTGTGAGTCTAAGAATAAGTGGTCCTATAAGAATGGTCCTAACCATTATGTGGGCTACAAATGAAGTTTTATTCTTTATTTTCTTTTCTGAGATACTTATGCAACACTGTAATATATCTTCCACTGAAAATTAGTTAGAAACATGGTTTTTAAGGAAGAGAATAAAAATCACCTAAAATCCAACCAACCACCACTAATATGTTAGCATATTTCCTACTTGATATTTTTCTGTGAAGATATAAAGAGAAAATATTTCTTTTTGTGTCTGAAATAATGCATTGGAGAGCCATTTGGGGTAGAAGATGAGCTTGTGGCTATTGGTGTGTTTCAGAGAGAGACAGAGAGATGCCCCTTGTGTACATAGCTCTTCTCTTGAGGGGGAGGGTTAAAGAACCAAAAACGAGAGGAGTGAGGGGCCACCAGCACTGCGTGAGGCTCTGTGCTGTGCTGTGCTTGGGTTAGTGGAAATTTGGGGGAGAAATGGAGATGTGGATGAAGAGGAATTCATATTACTCATTTTCAAATTGTTAGTTTCATGGTATGTGTTCCCCACATCTCCTGTCTTGGCAGGCAGATTCTTTACCACTGAGCCACCAGGGAAGCCCAAAGGAAGGTTAGGGTGCTGGAAGGCATGGAGGACTTGAGGCTGGGCAAACAGAAACCATAGTGTCTGCTTCTGCCCTAGCTCCATGGATTGATTTTTTCCCTTTCATTAAAGTTAAAAAGCCATTCTCTCCCTCCTCCCCAGGACCCATGCCTCTTTCTGGATTCCTTTTCACACAAGATTCCTAAGAAAACAGACTCCCAATCAGCAGCAGCAAAGAATGAGTGCAATTCGAACATCAGGTCCAGATGTTTACTCCATCACCTGGCTGCAAGCATAGACCTGGGTGTTCATCTCTCACAAGAGACGGACCTCAGCCCTCTCAGAACTGGAAAAAGGGGTGGAGAAAGGGCAAGAGGCTCAAATTGCATGGGGAGGTTCATCGCTTCTTAGTTGGAAGGAAAACCTTGGCAAGGGAGGACGATCCATGGAAGCTTTGCTGTTGCTGTGGAAACTGCTGGTATCTGTGCTCTGGGAGCTCTTATTCAGTCTCTCAGTTGTGCCCAACTCTTTGTGACCTTATGGACTATAGCCTACCAGGTTTCCCTGTCCTTCGTTACCTCTGAGAGTTGCTCAAACTCATGTCCATTGAGTTGATGATGCCTTCCAACCATCTCATCCTCTGTCACCCTCTTCTCCTCCTGGAATGTCTGGCTATAGTTAATTGAAATCAGAGAGCAGGAGAGAAGGAGAAGACACAGAAGATCCCAGGGGTTTTTTTGTTTGTTTGTTTTTGTTTTTTTTCAGACTCTGAGTGACTCAGGAGCAGACGAAGTTAGTGGCTTTCTCTAGGACTTCAACCAATCAGGCAAGGATGATGCTGCCCATGTGCGTGCGTGGGTGCTAAGTTGCTTCAGTCATGTTTGACTTTTTTATAACCTAAGTCGCTTCAGTCATTTCTGACTCTTTGTGATCCTGTGGACTGTAGCCCACCAGGCTGCTCAGTCCATGGGACTTCCCAGGCAAGAATCTAGAGTGGGTTGCCATGCCCTCCTCCAGGGGATCTTCCTGACCCAGAGATCAAACCTGCATCCCCCTTGGCTCCTGCACTGCAGGCTGATTCTTTACTGCTGAGCCACCAGGGAAGCCTGATACTGCCCACGGGGGCTGGTAAAGGGAAGTAGTGTGCCCACTGATGATGTAGTGTTCCCATACTTGAGCTCTGGTTGTTTTTTTTTTTTTTTTTTTTTTTGCAATTTCTACTTAAAAAAGAAAAAGATTTCTTTATTTTTTTTTTTTTGCTGGGCTGGGTCTTTGTTGTGTGTGCAGGCTTTCCCTAGTTGCCATGAGCGGAGGCTACTCTTCGTTGCAGTACACAAGCTTCTCATTGTGGTGGCTTCTCGTTTTGCAGAGTACAGACTCTAGAACACAGACTCAATAGCTGTGGCATACGGGTTTAGTTGCTCTGAGGCATGCGGGTCTTCCTGGACCAGGGATCGAACCTGTGTCCCCTGCACTGGCAGGCAGATTCTTAACCACTGAGCCATCAAGGAAGTCCTGTGATTTCTTTATCTACAACACACATGTATGCTAGATTGAGTTCAAAAGTGTCTCCAAGTCTTCACTACTCCTGACATCCTAACTTTGCAACGTGGCCTTGCAGTTTCTCTGATCAAGAGGGAAGGGTCTGCTTCTCCACCCTCCCACACACAACAACAAAGACAAGTGCAGCCAAAAAAAACCACAAAACTTTTCTTTTAAAAAAGTAGAAATTGACTGGTTGAAAGTCCATAAAGTCCATAAATATGGTCTGGCCCCAGAATTCTCTTTAGTCACTGGGGTGTGGTGGGATTAACTCTGCTGGTTCCCAGCTGAGGTCTCAGGATGTCTTATGTGTTCCACTCTTGTTCTTGGAAACTTACCAGGTACCATGTGAACAAAGCCAAGCCAGCTTGCTGAATGATAGATGACATGTGGCCTGCTCACCCTCCACCCCAGCCAACAACCAGGCATATGAGTGAGGTTATCCTAGATCTGCCAGCCCCAGCCAACTGGTCAACCAACCATAAACTCAGACCAGTCAAGATCATTCAAATGTTTTAAGGTATTAACACAAGATGATGGGGATCTGAGAAATGAGTGGAAAGAGAGAGACTTAGATGACTAAGAGAACAAAGTGAAACCGTTTCTTCTTCACACCCCACATCTTATTTTGAGCCTCACATCTGAAAGCGGAGGCTTGATATCCCAACAAGGCTTAGCCTATCCATCAAAACAATCAATATTCCAAATTGGCATCCACTCACCCACAGACTTTAACTTTCCTGAATAATGCCCTGTTTTATGTTAGGCCAAGAATGGAAATCTGTATCCTTTCCAGCCCCAATGACTGAATGCCTTAAAAAATAGGTATATATTTAGGATTTCCAAAAGAGATAATGAGCAATTGCTAATAATTATCTGAAGCCATTAGAGTTGGACCCAGCACAATTAATGCTACTGTTGAATTTTGATAATACCATAAAGATAATTTGAGCTTGGTGCAAGAACAGATGCCAAGACACACTCAACAATTGAACGGAATTTTCAAACATACAGATGTAATCTTTTCAAGTGGAGTGAATTCAAGTGTATTGAATTGCAACACAATGATGGTCTCTTGTATATTTCCTAGAATATTCAGAGTTGAGAGGCAGATGTTTCCAGAGAAGGGACAAGCTCAGAAGAATCTGGCTTGATTCCTCAGGAGCTGGATGGGGTGCCAACATGTAGCACAATTCAGATCAAAACAATGGCAGCTCTTTGAGTCAACTGAGTCGTGATTTCTGTATTCACTTCCTAGGCTGCCCTAACAAGTTACCATAATTCAGTTCAGTCCAGTTTAGTTGCTCAGTCGTGTCCGACTCTTTGTGACCTCATGAATCGCAGCACGCCAGGCCTCCCTGTCCATCANCTGAGGTGATTTATATTTCTCCCGGCAGTCTTGATTCCAGCTTGTGCTTCTTCCAGCCCAGCATTTCTCATGATGTGCTCTGCATATAAGTTAAATAAGCAGGGTGACAATATACAGCCTTGATGTACTCCTTTTCCTATTTGGAACCAGTCTTTTGTTCCATGTCCATGTTACCACAATTATGATGCCCTAAAACAACAGGAACATAGGTAAGAAACCCAAAGTCAAGGTGTCAGTAGGCTTGGTTTCCTCAAGAGGCTCTGAAGGAGAGTCCGTTGCAAGCTTCTCTCCTAGCTTCTAGTAGCTCCTGCCAGTCCTTGGCATTGTTTGGCTTCTGTAGTTTTCCTATCAAAGTTATTGTACTGGTAGTCACAGAGCAGAGATCTAGTCTATTTTCCATCACCCAAGGACAGGGCATCTTCTAGGCTTCTCCATGATTGAAAACCTAAGGTGCGTAATGACAAGTGTTCATGTTCTTTGCCTTTTTCTGAAATGCCATCATCAGGCAGGGTTTATTCTTACCTCATGGCCTCAAGAAGTCTTCTATAATTCCAGGCATCGCATAAAGGCAATGCAGCCCATGGTCAGAAAAGAGGCTGTAAATGTCTGCTGTCTTTCTTCTCCATGGACTCCTCTTTCCCATAGTCCACCCCCAGTCCACTTAGACTTCAGGACTCACTGGCCAGGTTTACATGTGTGCAGAAATAAATACAACATGGCCAGACAATGATCCCTCAGGAATAGGAGAGTCAATAAATAAAGATTCCTAAGTAGCCGAAAAAAAAAAAAAACACACACCTGGATTTGGAGATCACAGCATGTGGGGTTCAAATCCCAGCCCTGGCTCCTTATCCACTGTGTAGTTCTGGCAGCTTCGCAGGCTGCAGCTTCTTCTCTGTAAATTGGATAAACAGCTCTTCTGGTCTTAGCTCCCTTTATCACTTTCTCATGTCTGAGAAGCCAGAACCCATAAAACCACAGTCTTCCTTTGGCACCTTCGATTTTTCTCTCCCACAAGCTGCTCAGAGGTGCCAAGGGAAACCAATTATTAAAGAGAATTATGTCCCAGGCAGTCTAAGCATGTGCTAATTTTCTGGTTATAAGCTGGAAAACAATTTCAACCAGATGGAGGTGCCCTGCCTTTGACCGCTGGCCACCAAATTGTTGCCATTTTACGTCTCTGGAGGAGGCTCTGCTATAATATCAGAGAGAAAACAAGGGCTCTTTCCTACCCTTTACTCCAAATCCGCTCTGGCTTAAAAGCCCTAAATATTTCCAAGTGCTAAAAAACAACAGCAAACAGCAACAACTTTCTGGATGTGTGACTGTGTCCTCCATCCCTCTGTCGTGTCTGACTCTTTGCGACCTCGTGGACTGAGGCCAAGTCCGTGGTTGACTGGATGATGCTAAAATAATCTTTTCTAGCTCCAAGAACCCAAGAAAGGAGTGCAAACTCTTTTCCTGGCAGTAGACATAACAAGCATGACAGTCACCCGGCTTGACTTGACAAACCCAATCTGCTGTCATGTGTGAGGTCCACCCACGTCAGTCCCCGCTTCATTAGAAGTGGTTGCCCTTCTTTACTGAGATATCTCTGTAACATCGTAGTTTTAGAAAGCAAACTGCCTAGAGAGTTTCTTTCCTATGGAGATGAGGCCATAAGGTATATAGAGTTTCTGTTCTCTTCCAGGGGCCTAGGAGTGGTTGGTTACCAAGGGTATTGGATGCCCCCAGCTTGCTCCTCTGGGGCTTCCCAGGTGGTACTAGTGGCAAAGAACCCACCTGCCAGTGCAGGAGCCATAAGAAATGCAGGTTCAATCCCTGAGTGGGGAAGATCCCCTGGAGGAGGGCATGGCTACCGAGCTCCAGTATTCTTACCTGGAGAATTCCATGGACAGAGGAGCCTGGCGGGCTCCAATCCATGGGATCGCAAAGCACGGGATATTACTGAAGGGATTTAGCATGCGTGCACACAGCCTGCCCCCTTGGTCTCTTTCATTTCTGGGGAGTAGCTGGTAGCATCGCAAGCACTTTGCAAAGACTTTCTCAAGGAAGAGAAGCAGTGTTCATTACACAGATTGCTCCCAAGGCAGGGGAGTGGCAGAAGACTTTGGGGGATTTCTGAGCTGTGAACGCCGAGTGATGAAGAGGCTGTGGAATTAACCGGAAGAGGAGCACAGGGGTTGAATTACTGGTAAAGTTTGGGTTTTCTACCGGCCCAGTTGATCCTGGGTAGCCTGCCCTGCCCTGTAAAGGGACACAGAAATTCCAATGTGGAGAGGAAAATCAAAGCTCCTTGCAGAAGCTGTGTGTCCGCTGGCCAGAGCCTCTCCTGACCTAGTTCTCCCTGACTCTGAAGAGTGTCAGTGGAAACTTCTGAACCACAGGGCTCTTCCGATTTGCACCCCCTGCACCTTAGTCTCCAGTCCTCAGCGGGCTGCTCACTGCACACACCTGACTCTGTTCCTTGACTTCTATCTTCACCCCTGGTTCCTCATGGCCACCAGCTTAATCCCACCTTCAGCCCCTGCAGCCAGGTCACAGCATTGCCTTCTGTCCAGTCTCTTGTGCATGCTAAGTCGCTTCAGTTGTGTCCGACTCTGTGCAACCCTACAGACTGGAGCCTGCCAAGATCCTCTGTCCGTGGGATTCTCCAGGCAAGAATACTAGAGTGGGTTGTTGTGCCCTCCTCCAGGGGATCTTTCCAACCCAGGGATTGAACCCGAGTCTCTTAGGTCTCCTGCACTGGCAGGCGAGTTCTTTACCATGCGTGCCACCTGGGAAGCCCATCCGGTTGGTTGGTTTTGTTCTGTTTATTTCTCCTATGTGTCTCCTTCCTCTAATCTAGTCTTTCTGAGTTAAAGTTCTGTTGTCTTACCCCTGGGTTTCATGACTTCTTGTCTGGCACAAGTAGTTTCCTCCATCAGAAGTTAAATAAGAGTGCATTCCCCCATCAAAGTTCCTCTTGTCCCTTGACAATTCCCTCCACCCCACCCCTTCTCATCCCCAAGAAGACACTGGTCAGCTTTCTGTCTTTATAGGCTGGCTTGCATTTTCCAGGATATTAGATCAACAGAATCATGCAATGTATGCTCTCTTTTTTTTGATCTGACTTCTTTCACTTGGCATATTTATTTTTGAGATTCATCATTTGTTGTTGAAGATATCAAAAGTTCATTATCTTCGTTTTTAAAAGGAAATATTTATTTATTTATCTGTCTGTGCTAAGTTTTAGTTGTGGCATGTGGGATCTTCCCTGGTGGCTCAGAAGCTAAAGAATCTGCTTGCAAGGCAGGAGACCTGGGTTTGATCCCTGGATCAAGAAGATTCCCTGGAGGAGGGCGTGGCAACCCACTCCAGTATTCTTGCCTGGAGAATCCCAAGGACAGAGGAAAGAGGCAGATACAATGGAAGTAACTAACACTTTCATACTCATGCAAAATCTAGTTTCCTGACCAGGGATCAAACCCCAGACCCCTGCACTAGGAGCTCAGAGTCTTAGCCACTGGAGCACCAGAGAAGCGCCAGAAGTTTATTACCTTTTATTATCACACAGCATTGCATCATATGTGTTTATCCAGTCACTTACACTCACTCCACAACCCCAGCTGGGTGTTTCTGCTTCGGGTCTGTTGCATATGAAGCTGTTATAAACACATGTCTACAAGTCTTTGGATAACACTTTTATTTCTTTTGGATAAATACCGAGATGTGGAATGGCTGGGTCAAATGGTAATTTATTATCTTTGACCAGATCTTGAATAATTGGATACTGTGTTATAGAAAAGGATGATACCTGTGAACTTCTATATATAGTTGTGGGATGCCTACAGGTACTTATCATGGAACCAAAAGACACATTCTTTTCTCTCTCTTCTTCTTGCTGTTGTTCAGCTACTAAGTCATATCAGACTATTTACGACCCCATGAACTACAGTATGCCAGGCTCCCCTGCCCTCCACTGTCTCCCAGAGTTTGCTCAAACTCATGTCCACTGAATCAGTGATGCCATCCAACCATTTCATCCTCTGTTGCCCTCTTCTCTCTTATCCTTCCCTCAACCCCACAGATTTCTGCCTTGCGGGCTTCTTGCCTTGGAAACAGGTGAGGAAGGAAGAATCCGGCTTTTCTTCACATCTCAAAATATTGTGTGTACTTGGAGCCTCTCTCTGATGACTATCCCTTCATGGTCACAGGGTAACTTTATAAGAGACCACATTGGTTTCCAAAAGATGGGACAGGCTTACTGAATATTTATCCTGTTACAAGAGCTAGAAAGGTTGCAAAGAGTCGGACACGACTGAGCAACTGAACTGAACTGACTGATGCATTCGTCTTGTAAGCATCTTCGAATTTCACCACCTTTTCCAGGCAGCAGATATTAATGGGTCAGTAACAGTTCTGGAGCTAGACCACCTAGATTTGAACTCAAGTCATTCTCTAGATCATGGACTTTGTGCAAGTTACTTAACTTTCTTTGTCTCAGTTTCCTCATCTGCAAAAAGCAGACCACGGGCTCCCTCTGAAGGTGAAAGGTGAAAGCATCATGCCTGTCGTGTTGTAAGTTCCCTGGAAATGGTATCTCTTATTGTTAATATCCAGTCTCCTTCCAGCCTCGGTTCTCATCACTATGGCAACTTATGTAACAAAAGGGATCCGAAGTGACCTCTGATCCTTCCAAAGTTTACGACACCACCGCGCCATTCATTGATCTGCTTTGAAGAGGCCTTGTTAGTCTGTAAGTTTCGTAATCAATGGCCCTAAGCACCTATCTCAAGAGAAATGAAAATAAAAGAGGTATTTTAAAGCAATTAGTTGGGACCAGAGACATACCCAAAGAAATAAAACCAAAATTCATTATGTTAGTTTATGGGCATTCATGGCCATTTTCCTTAAGATAATTGTAAATATCTACCAGAATTTTGGTCAGTAGGAGGGGAAGTTGCATGAAAAAAAAAAATCAAGATTTTCTCTCATACCAATCCTGTTTTACTAACACTGAACCTTGATACAAATAATGTTCTATCCAGGTAACCCTGACTTATTAATATTCTTCAGCATGCAGTCACCTCTGGGAACTTCATCACGTTCAGTGATACTGTGAGGTTTTAGAAATATCCAGGGCTGAGTGGGCTGGCTTTTAGGAAAAAAGAGCTTTCTGAGGTCCATCTGCTTTTCAGGGTTTTCTATGTCCTCATGGTGGGGCTGTCAGTTGCCCCTTCTATTTCAAGCTTCTTCTCATCTCCTTCTTCGGTTGCTTGCAAAGTGCGATGTAATTTACCTCCAACTCAGACCTCAGGGGCCAGAGTTTGCTTTGAGTTATATTGACGACCTCGTTTTGGATCCTCTATCGTATTTTGATATCAAGGTTGCTGGTTCAATCTCTACTCCTCATTAGGGGTTTGAATAATCAAGGTTGGTGTAAGAGTAGCTGCTGGTATATGAGTACAGTGTCATATTTGTATAACAAAGGAGAGAGAATTTATTTCATTTGAGATTCTCTTAAGAAAGGGAAATGTTACAGTTAGCCCCAGAGAGGCATTTTCAATGCAGGAACGGGATGGATGACTTTTAACTCTCTCAATGGTCTAGTCAAAGAGCAGTGAGAAGCTGTGGAATGAATTAGAGTTTACAGCCAGACAGAACCAGATTCTAATTTCAGCCTAAGCTACCCAGCAACAGAATGGGGAGGCTAGTCCCTCATCCCCAGAACTTGGGGTCTAGAGGTTTATGGATGTCAAGCGTTTGGCACTCAGGAAGCTGGAACGCCTTCATCTCCATACACTCTCCTGAGGTCATTTCCCTCAGCTGTCCAGTGGAGGGACAGAGCTCAGACATCCTAGAAGCAGACCCCACAAGAACAGGATCCAATCTGGTTGGCAGAGCCTGGCCCTGCTGCAATGAGGATGTTTCATAAATAAATGGTAAATGATTGAAGAGTACCAGGTTCTAGGATCAGGCTGAGATGGTGATGGGCATTCCTGGTACTTATGGGAGTACATGAGAAAAAAGTTTTTTTAGCTGTTTCAGTCCTAATTAAGGTTGTGCTTGATTGAAATTCACAGCCTCCCAAACACGTCCCACTATTCCTACTTCCCCTTTGCAGGTTCCTTGCAAACGCGCGTCTCGTTCCTGTTCTTGACAGCTCCGTGTCTGGCTAAAATGGGTTCAGCCCAGCCTCCCTCTGCCTCTAACCTGGGTAATTAACTTTGGTCCAAGCTGCAGCTCATTACCTCCCGGCAGGTGTTAACTGAAGCAGAGCTGACCTCTTAGGAGTTCATTAGTCAGATGCCAGAGGTAGAACGTGGACTCAGATTGCCAGAGCCTCCATGACAGCGCTGTATACCAGAAGTCTCTCTGTTGGAGTGCTTTTACACCAGCATGTTTAGAGAATAAAATAGCGATGACCTGTCACGTCTTGGATATTCTCCCTGTAGGATGCCTTCTTGCCAAACTTTACTTTGGCACGATGCCATCTGCTTGCATTTAGGAACCAGATGAGAAATAACCTGTAAACTGTTTCTGTGTTTGCTCAAAAGCTGTTATTGACAGCTACACTCATTCCTTAATACAGGGCCCTCCTTCTGAGCAGCCCTCCAAGAAATTCTTCCTGCTTTTCAGTACAAGAGACAGTTATACTTTTCCAGGGCAACTGACGGTGGAGAAGTGCAGTGAGAGACCAGACCTGGATGTGAATTTCATCTTAACCACTTTCTTTTTTTAAAGTATTTTTTAAAATATTTATTTTTATTTATTTGGCTGCACTGGGTCTTAGGTGCATCATGCGGGATCTTGAGTTGTAGCCTGAAAACTCTTAATTTCACCATGTGAGATCTAGTTCCCTGACCAGGGATTGAACCTGGGTTCCCTACACTGGGAAAACAGAGTCTTAGCCACTGGACCACCAGGGAAGTCCCCATCCTTACCACTTTCTAACTTTCAGCTCTCAGCTTGAGCACCCCTTTCATTTTAAAACTCAGAAGATAATACTTGGCTTGCATTTTGTTGTGAGGATTAGATGAGGTCATTCCTGTAGAAGCCTTGTACTCAGTTTGTACTTGGTTGATAGCCATCACCACTGTTTGCTTCTATGTATAGACATGAAGCTCATAACTACTTGTCTTTGCCTCCTCTAGATGCTAGGAGGTACAGAAGCAAATTCGTGACCAATCTCCAGCAAACCTCTAGGATTCCTTGGTATACAGATTTTGTGGAACAAATCTTGCTCCTGGTTTCCCCTCCATTTATTTTTTATCTTGTTGGGGTGTTTTCTGTTTGGACATTTTAATTAATTGGGGCTTCTCTGGTAGCTCAGCTGGTAAAGAATCCACCTGCAATGCAGAAGACCCTGGTTCAATTCCTGGGTCGGGAAGATCCCCTGGAGCAGGGATAGACTGCCCACCCCAGTATTATGGGCATCCCTGGTGGCTCAGATGGTAAAGAATCTGCCTGCAATGTGGGAGACCTGGGTTCAATCCCTGGGTTGGGAAGATTTTTAATTAGTTAGTTATAATTTATTCTACTTGAAATATTGTATATATCTTTCATACCTGATTCAAATACTGTTTGGGACAAGCTGGGATATAAACATTCTAATAGAAAATTAAAGAAAGAAAGGAAAAAGACTGGCAAACTCTGACATTCAGTTCTAACTGGTCAATTTTTAAAATGTGAAGAAAAACATCAGTACAGAATCTATCAAGAAAATGATTAGTGTCCATTCTAAAGATGGAAGTTATATTTTTGAAATGAACTCTTTATCAGATATATGATTTGCATTCATATTGACCTGGTCCTTCCTGCTGTTACTGTCGCTAAGTCACTTCAGTCATGTCCGACTCTGTGAGACCCCATAGACAGCAGCCCACCAGGCTCCCCCGTCCCTGGGATTCTCCAGGCAAGAACACTGGAGTGGGTTGTCATTTCCTTCTCCAATACAGGAAAGTGAAAAGTGAGAGTGAAGTCGCTCAGTCATGTCTGACTCTTAGCGACCCCATGGACTGCAGCCTACTAGGCTCCTCCGTCCGTGGGATTTTCCAGGCAAGAGTACTGGAGTGGGTTGCCATTGCTTTCTCCCTGGTCCTTCCTAGGTATCTACAAAAATGACCAAACAATATATGCTGTGGCTCAGTGGGTAAAGAATCTACCTGCAGTGCAGGAGACATAGGAGACTTGGGTTCAATCCCTGGGATGGGAAGATCCCCTGGAGAAGAAAATGGCAACCACTCCAGTATTCTTGTCTGAGAAATCCCATGAACAGAGGAGGCTGGCGGGCTGCAGTCCATAGGGTCTCTAAGAGTTGGACATGACTAAGCAACTAAGAACACAATGAGAGAAATGCAACTTCTTGACCGGCATGATGGTTAAAAGTAGGCGTATAACTTAAGTTAAGTCAGTAAGAGTCAGTGAGAATCTGCCTTAAAACTTTCTCTGGAATTATTAAGAAAGGCATGCTCTCTTTTTGATTGGGCTTCCCCAGTGGCTCAGACAGTAACGAATCTGCCTGCAATGAATGAGACGTGGGTTCAGTCTCTGGGGCAGGCAGATCCCCTGGAGAAGGGAACGGCAACCCACGCCAGTATTCTTGCCTGGAGAATTCTATGGACAGAGGAGCCTGGTGGGCTACAGTCCCTGGGGTTGCAAAGCATCAGACACAACTGAACAACTAACACTTTTGCTTTCGTCTTGCTGATAAGGTTGTTAAAGAGCTAGAGTGGGAGTCAGAAGCTGCTGGTGACCATCCCCCATCATATGCAGATAGTTAGCTTGAGAATAAAGGCAACAGAAAGAAAAGTCTGTAGAAAGAGACTCCTGATGTTGCTGAGTACCTTGATGGAGCCATGCCTGAAACCAGTAAAACTCCTAAAATTTGAAGAGACCTAAGATAACACAGTTTTTTTGTTGTTATTAGGCTGTTTTTAAAATTAAACTATTCATTTTAATTGGAGGGTAATTATGTTGCAATATTGCCCTGGTTTTTGCTATATATATCAACATAAATCAGCCATAGGTATACATGTGTCCCCCCCCCATCCTGAACCCCCCTCCCGCCTCCCTCCCCACCCCATACATTTTTGTTCCGCTTTTTAACTTAAAACCAACTTAAGTCGGTTTCTAACACCACCAACCAAAAGAATCCAACCTGAGGCAGTCTCCTGATTTTATTTTCGGGCTCTATCTTTTGCTTTTGTGATTCAAAACCTCATTAACAGCCGAAGACTTCAGAACCCCACTCTGTTCTGTAATAACATTAGCGCCTTCCATTCATAGTTCCTTAGTCATCTTTGTCATTCTTTTCTCTGTAGCCAGAAAAGGTACCAAGTCACTGAGCTGTTCCAGTGGGACAGGAAGATACTTGGGTGAATTAAACGTTTTCTCCTAAAACTGACTGATATTTATCAGATCCTTTGGCTCCAAAAGGAGCCAAACTACTGGCCTGATGCCTTCCAGAGGTAAAGGGCATAGAATTAGCTGAATCCTTCTCTGGGTCTCAGCTGCCAGCTACAGGTCCCTCATTTTCACAAGTACAGAATGGATTGTTTTTTCCTGAAGTATGTTCACTGCATTTGGCATGAGTAGCTTCAGTTTTGTCTCTTTCATGAAATGGTTATCTGCAAAATTGGAGTGACGGGTCAGGATTCTAAGGCAGCTGTGGTTTCAAAGGATAAGGCAGAAAGCCAGAGAAAGTGGTGATCCCCCTCACAAATCACTGTGAAAGAACAAAGGCTTAGAAAGCAATGAATTGTCTTAGGTTTTTATCGTTTTATTGAACAAAATTGTATTGGGACTTGATGATCCAATTCCAGCCTTAAAGGGCTGCCATCAATCACCATTATCTGAGAAAGGAGAACATAAGCTTTATGCTTGCAGGTAATAAAATGATTATACGATATCAGCACATGCTGGGAGAAAAATGGGCCCTAGCACAAGCACAAACTGGGTTCACATTCTGCTTATGCTAATCGCCAGCTGTATGCTCTTAAGGAATTTGTTTAACTTACGGAAGACCTCCTAGAAGGAAATAATACATGTTTCATGTTATTTGGACAGATCTGTAAAGTAAGAACAGGGTTTCAAATTTGAGTCACTCTGACTTTAATGAATAAGCCCATAGCCATTTCTCGTGTGTAAGACTATTGCCTTGCTCTAAAAATAGGCAGACTCTTCCAATTCCAGGTAAGATGGGGTAAGCACGCAGTACTCTGCCTCTCTGGCTAAACAGTGCAGTAAAGCCCAGGCAGAATGTAAGAACCAGGTTTTGAGAACTCTGAAAAGCAAAAAGTAGCCAGCAGATTGGAGGACAGACTATATCTTTGGAAGTACCACTGAGTCATCAATAACTTTAGCATTTTTCTCCTCTGGAATTGCTTACCTTGGAGTCAAACCAAGATGTGAGCATCAGTGAAGACAGAGAGAACTCCAGGAGCAGTCCTTTAAGTTGGGTTCTAGGGACCATTTCTAGGGCTTCCCTTGTAGTTCAGATAGTAAAGAATCTGCCTGCAATGCAGGAGACCCCCACGCCAGCATTCTTGCCTGGAGAATCCCATGGACAGAGGAGCTTGGCAGGCTACAGTTCATGGGGTTGCAAAGAGTCAGACATAACTAAGCACACACACACGAAAAAGATGTTAAAGCATCCGTGGCAAAAATATTCTATTAGGCACACATTCTTGAAATGAATGAAACAACTAAAAGTTTCAACAAAGAAACAAAAGATATTGAAAAGAACCAAATGGAAATTTTAGAACTGAAAAAAATACGGTAATAAAAACAGACAAGCTCACTGGAAGGAGGCAATAGCAGAATGAAAATAAGGAAGGTCAGTCAGTGAACTTTGAGACAGATCAGTAGAAATTACCCAATCTGAACAAGAAAAAGAAAGATTAAAAAAACCACAGTCTCAGAGACAATATTGAAAAGTTAATATTCATGTCATAAAGAACGAAAGAAAGAGTATGGAGTGAAAAAATATATTTAAAATAATAATTGCTGAAAACTTTGCCCCCACACACATAAATGTACCCAAGCTTGGTGAACCTCAAAAAGAGTAAAACTTCATAGACAGATATCATGGTCAAACTTCAGAAAATTAAAGACAAAGAAAGATCTTGAATGTGGTCAAAGGAGAAAAATGTGTATTATTTATAAGGGAACAATTTAAATGTCTATGTCTTTCTCATCAGAAACAATAAAAGTCAAAAGTAGAATAATATTTTTAATGTGCCAAAAATAAGAACCATCAAACTCAGTTTGATGTACAGAGAGAACATCCTACAAGAATTAAGGTAAAATAAAGACATTCTCCTACGAGGGAAAATAAGAGAATTTGTTGCCAGCAGATCTTTTCTAAAAGAATTGCTAATGCTAAAGGAAACTCTTTGGGCTAAAGGAAGCTATAGCAAAAAGAAATCTAGAATATTGGTAGCGAAGGAAGAACAACAGAAATGGTGAGAATCTGGGTAAATATAAAGACTACTCTTTTTCTCTTGAGTTCTTTAAAATAGATTTAGCAAGAGCAAATGTAATAACATTGTCTAGTGGGATTTTTCATGTGTGTAAATATAATATGTGTGTAGATTAGTTGCTCAGTCTCGTCCAACTCTTTGTGACCCCATGGACTATAACCTGCCAGGCTCCTCTGTCCATGGGATTCTCCAGGAAAGCATACTGGAGTGGGTAGCCATTCCCTTCTCCAAGGGATCTTCCCCACCCAGGGACCGAACCTGGGTCTCCTGCATGGCAGGCAGATTCTTTACCATCTTAACCACACATGAGAGAATATCAACATAAAGAGGAGAGGGGAAAGGCCTGTAAGGCGGTGATATTTCCAAATTCCACTTGAAGTGGTAAAAACAGAAACTGAAAAATTAAGCATTTTTAAAGAAATCATTACCAAAAGAATTATATAAGCAATATGATCAAAATCATAATTTATAAAGTGAATTAGTCACTTAGTCGTGTCTGTGACCCCATGGACTATAACCTACCAAGCTGCTTGGTCCATGGGATTCTTCAGGCAAGAATACCAGAGTAGACTGCCATTTCCTTCTCCAGGGGATCTTCGTGACCCAGGGATTAAATCTGGTTCTCCCACATGGCAGGCAGATTCATACAAGAGATATGGTCAAAATCATAATTTATAAAGTGAATTAGTCACTTAGTTGTGTCTGTGACCCCATGGACTATAACCTACCAAGCTGCTTGGTCCATGGGATTCTTCAGGCAAGAGTACTAGAGTAGGTTGCCATTTCCTTCTCCAGGGGATCTTCCCGACCCAGGGATTAAATCTGGGTCTCTCACATGGCAGGCAGATTCTTTATCTTCTGAGCCACCAGGGAAGCCCAATTTATAAAGGAGGAGGGGCAATTTACATACAATAGTCATGTATGGATGTGAGATTTGGACTATAAAGAAAGCTGAGCACTGAAGAATTGACGCTTTTGAACTGTGTGCTGGAGAAGACTCTGGAGAGTCCCTTGGACTACAAGGAGATCCAACCAGTCCATCCTAAAGGAAATCAGTCCTGAATTTTCATTGGAAGGACTGATGCTGAAGCTGAAGCTCCAATACTTTGGCCACCTGATGCGAAGAACTGACTCACTGGAAAAGACCTTGATGCTGGGAAAAATGGAAGGCAGGAGGAGAAAGGGATGACAGAGGATGAGTTGGCTGGATGACATCACTGACTCAATGGACATGAGTCTGAGGAAGTTCTGGGAGTTGGTGATGAACAGGGAAGCCTGGCGTGCTGCAGTCCATTGGGTTGCAAAGAGTCAGACACAATTGAGCAACTGAACTGAAATGAACTAAGGGGCAGTTTAGGGGTAAGAGTATTAAGAAGTACAAACTATTATGTATACAATAAGCTACAAGGGCATATTTATAATATGGGGAAGACACCCAATGCATATGCGCTTCAGTTGTGTCTGACTCTTTGTGACCCACTGGATTGTAGTCCACCAGGCTCCTCTGTAGGTGGGATTCTCCAGACAAGAATACTGGAGTGAGGTACCATTTCCTCCTCCAGGGGATCTTCCTACTCCAGGAACTGAACCCGAGTCTCTTACCTTCCCTATGTCTTCTGCATTGGCAAGTAGATTCTTTACCACCAGCATCACCCGAGAAGCCCATATTGAAGTATCTCTTTGTGATCCCATGGACTGTACAGTCCATGGTATTCTCCAGGCCAAAATACTGCAGTGGGTAGCCTTTCCATTCTCCCGGGGATCTTTCCAACCCAGGGATTGAACCTAGGATTTCCGCATTGCAGGCAGATTCTTTACCAGCTAAGCCACAAGGAAAGCCCAGGAATACTGGAGTGGGTAGCCTCTCTCTTCTCCAGCAGACCTTCCCAACCCAGGAATTGAACTGGGGTCTCCTGCATTGCAGGTGGGTTCTTTACCAACTGAGCTATCAGGGAAGCCATATTGGAGTATAACAGATTAAAAATGTGAGTTTCAAGTTGAACAGCAAAGGGACTCAGCCATACATATACATGTACCCATTCTCCCCTAAACTCCCCTCCCATCCAGGCTGCCACATAACACTGAACAGAGTGCCATGGGTGTACAGTAGGTCCTTGTTGGTTATCCATTTAAATATAGCAGTGTGCACCTGTCCATCCTCAACTCTCTAACTATCCCTTCCCCCATCCTACCCCCAACCCCAGCAACCATTTGTTCATTCTCTAAGTCTGTGAGTCTCTTTCTGTTTTGTAGATATATACTTCCATTGTTTTAAAAGCACAGTTTATAAACTAAAATGGGATTCTAAAAGAGGTCCAGAGGAAATCTCAAGGAAAAGGAGAAAGTATCTGGAACCGAATGAAAATGAGATGCAGCAGGTAACAATTGGTGGGGTGGAAATACACTAGTGCCTTCAGGGAAATTTATCATTAAATGCTTACCTTAAAAAAGAAAAAAAATAATAAAAGGCTTCATATCAACAGTCTGAGCCTCCTTTCTGAGAAATGTGAAAATAACGAGCAGACTATCCTAAAGCAAACAGCCCAGTGTTATTGTGTTTGCTTTCAACCAGAAAATGACTAAGAGAAGACCTGCAGTCAATGGACCTGAGAACAGAAAAGGAGGAAGGAAAATTAACAGTACCAAAAGCTACGGATTCTTGGAATGAAAAAAAAAAAAAAAATCAGTGCATTTGGAAAACCTCCAGAAAGACTGGAAAAGGAAAAAATGTGAAAAGACACAAATTACCAGTTTCAGCAATGAGGGGCAAGCACTACAGACCCTGCAGCTCTTAAAAGGTTGAGATGTGAACCCTACAAACAACTCTCTACACATACATTTGAGCGCTTAGATGAAACAAACCAATTCCTTAAAAGCTACAAGCTGTCAGACTCACCAAGATAAATAGATAACCTGAGAAAATATAGATGTATAAAAGTAGCTAAATCTGTAGTAACAAAGCAAAAATACCTCTGCCTCAAAAATCTCTCGACCCAGATCTAAAATTTATGTGGAAAGTCAAAAGATCTTGAACAGCTAAAATAATTTGAAAACAAAGAATAATACTAGAGGGATCACTTCACCCAGTTTTGAGATCTACTTTGAGAAACCACAACAGCACAGTATGGGATTGGCAAAGGGATTGGCACGCATGGATTGATGGAAGAGAACAATGTAGAGAGTTCAGAAACAGACCAAGATCAAGGCGTCCAGCTGAGTTTTGGAAAGGTGAGAAAGACACCCAATGGAAATATATATTCTTCCAACAAATGGTGTTGGGACAACTGGATATGCATATGCGAGAAGAAAGAAAAAAAAAAAAGGAACCTTGACCCGCACCTCATGCCTTAAACAAAAATTCACTTAAAGTGAATTATAGATCTAGATGTAAAGTGCAAAACTACAAAAGTTTTAGAGACAAATATAAAGGAATATATTCATAAACTGCAGTTAGACAAAGAACTATTAGACATGATGCTAAAAGTTCACACCTTGAAAGACAAATCGATAAATTGAACCTTGTCAAAATTTAGAACCTTTGTTCTGTGAAGATGCTGTGAAGAGAAGGAAAATACAAACTTACAGACAGGGTGAAGGTTTGTCCATCATGTAATCAACAAAGGATCTGTATCCACAATATATAAAAAATTCAAACTCGGACGCCAAAGAAACAGTCCAGTTACAAAATGGGCAAAAGGCTTGACTGGACACTTTACTAAAGAGAATAATGGAAGACAAATAAGCATGTGAAAAGGTATTTAACACCATTAGCCATTAAAGAAATTCAACTTAAAAAAAAAAAAAGACAAGAAATTCAACTTAAAACCACGATGAGATACCACTAAATGCCTATTTTGAGGCCAAAGCCAATAAGTTTGCCAATATCAAATGCTAGATTCCGACAAACTGATGAGAACTCTCATACTTGCTAGTACAAATGGAAATGTTATTTGGCAAACAGAGTAGTAGATCTTGATAAACTTAAATGCATTCTTAATGTATGACCCAGAGTTTCCACTCTTGAGTACCTTTCCTAGAGAAATGTAAACTTAGATACACATGAAAATCTGTAGGTGAATGTTTGGTAGCGATCTGTTTCTAATGACGGAAACTTAAACATCGCAATGTCATTCAGTGAATGAATAGATTCACTGAGTGGTCCATCCATACTTACTGAGATACTGTTGTTGTTCAGTTTCCCACTCATTTCCACTCTTTGCAACTCCACGGACTACAGCATGCCAGGCCTCCCTGTCCCTCACCATCTCCTGAAGTTTGCCCAAGTTTGTGTCCATTGCATCCGTGATGCCATCTAGCCATCTCGTCCTCTGACGCCCTCTTCTCCTTCTGCCCTCAGTCTTTCCCAGCAGCAGGGACTTTTCCATTGAGTCAACTTTTCACATCAGGTAGCCGAAATACTGGAGCTTCAGCTCCAGCATCAGTCCTTCCAATGGGTATTCAGGGTTGATTTCCCCTGTGCTGCTGCTGTGCTAAGTTTCTTAGTCGTATCTGACTCTTTGCGACCCCGTGGACTGTAGCCCGCAGGCTCCTCTGTCCATGGGGATTCTCTAGGCAAGAATACTGCAACGGGTTGCCATTCCCTTCTCCAGGGGATCTTTCCAACCTGGGGATTGAACCTGGATCTCCTGCATTGCAGGCAGATTCTTTACCTTCTGAGCCTCAAGGGAAGCCCTTAAGATTGACTGAGATACCACTCAGCAATAAAAAGAAATGAACTACATGCAGCTGGTCAATTTCAGAATGTTATGTACTATATGGTTCTATTTCTGTGACATCCTCCAAAAGACAAAGCTACAGGGATGGAGAAGAGATGAATGGTGGCCAAAATTAGGGGTAGGAAGAGGACAGGATGGGTCAGCATGTGTGAATTTGGGGCACGTGATAGGTCTGTTCTATATACTGATCGTTAGGGCTGAATATTTGGGTCCCCTTTGCCTCATTCATACGTTAAAGTTCTAACCCCCAAAATGATGGTATTTGGATGAACAGCCTTTGGAAAGTAATTAGGTTTCTTTTGCTTCCCTGGTGGTTTCAATGGTAAAAAATCTGCCTGCAACACAGGAGTCCTGTGTTTGACCCCTGCATGGGGAAGATCTCCTGGAGAAGGAAATTTGCAACCCACTCCAGTATTCTTGCTTGGGAAATCCCATGGACAGAAGAGCTGGGCGGGCTACAGTCCATTGGGTCACAAAGAGTCAGACACGACTGAGGGATTGACCGTAGGTTTCTTTTTAATATCTGTTTTTATTTATTTGGCTGCACTGGGTCTTAGTTACAGCTCATGAGATTGTTTTTAGGTGGAGCTTGTGAACTCTTAGTTGTGGCATGTGGGGTGTAGTTCCCTAATCAGGGATCGAACCTGGGCCCCCTGCATTGGGAGTATGGAGTCTTAGCCACTGGATCACCAGGGAATTCCAGGAAATAATTAGGTTTAGATGAGGGCATGAGAGTGGAGCCCCTAACGTGGGGACAGTACCCTTACTAGAAAACAAAGAGACACCATGGCAGCCTCTCTGGCAAGTGAAGTCACGGGGAGAAGGCACCACCAGTAAGCCAGGAAGAGACTTCACCAGGAAACCAGACACTGCTGATCTCTTTTCTTGGCCTTCCAGCCTCCAGAACTGGTGAGAAATAAATGTCTGTTGTTCAAGCCATCCAGTCCATGGTGTTTTGTTATAGCAGCCCAAGCATACTGATACTGATAGTGATTGTGGTGGTGGTTATACTAATGTGTACATGTACTGAAATTCATAGAACTGAACAGCAAAAACACTTATTTTAATGTCTATTAATGTTTAATCAAAAATTAAATTGAAATGAATTTAAATTGAATTAAAAATTAATTTTTAAACAGTATACATTTAAACACAGTTGACAATGTCACCGGTCATGGAGGAGGATGGATTGATGAAGATTCTGCTTCTGGAGGTACCTTAACAGGAGGAAAATACAGTATGACCAATAGTAAACATTTATCAAACACACACTTGGCAATAGTGGTAAAGAATCCACCTGCCAATGCCGGAGACGTAAGAGACAGGAATTCACTCCCTGGGTCAGGAAGATTCCCTGGAGGAGGGCATGGTGACCTGCTCCAGTATTCTTGCCTGGAGAATCCCTTGGACAGGGGAGCTTGGCGGGCTACAGTCCATGGGGTCACACAGAGCCAGACATGACTGAAGCAACCTGGCACACACACACTCACACTTAGCAAGAACTGTAATATTACTCCATTTAGTCCATTTAATCTTCCTAATAACACTAAGATTTGGTCCTATTATTATCCCCATTTTTCACATAAGGGAAACTGAGGTCCGCGTTAGATGACTTGAGCAGATCCATGGCTAGAAAGGTGTGCAGCTAGCATTTGAACCAAGGTCTCCCCGACTCTTGGCATAAGAGTCTGAGCTTTGTGCCAAGCACATTCTAAACAGCTTATGAGCCTCCAGTATCCTCCTTTTCTTATTTTAAAATCCTGCATCTAAACTAGCAATGGTCTTGCCACCAATAAACATCATCTCTGCTTTGTGATAAATTCTTATCTCACCACCAACCTCTGGTCCCTGAGAAGTGCTGACTCGGGCTAAGGAAACTCTCCTCTATTGATTTCCCTTGTTTTCTTTCTTTGATGCAGCTGTTAAGTTCATTTTAACAATGTAATTCATCATGAGACAGACAAGCCTGAGTTTTACTGATGCAACAATTAATTAGTGGGCTGCTTGGTCCTGCAAAGTTTGTTCTGGATGAATAGCTGGCCAGACAGGGGGAACTGTGATACAACTCTAGCAGACAATCTGGACGTACTGCTGACTTGATCACTCTGGAGATGCTATTGGGGAGGGAGGTCCCTCCTTGAGTGTGGGTCAACTGGTGGCTGACATTGCACGCAGAGCTGTTGAGAGTGCTGCCTCCATGGCAACAAAGATGCGGGCTGCTCATTCCTGGTCTCTTCCAAGTTGGGTTCTTCGGCCCTGTTAGAAACAGGTCCATGACCTCGTAAGTTTAGGATTACCCCCACACTGGAGGAAGGCTGTGTTGTGTAGTGGACAAGAGAGCGAGGGTCACACTGCTTGGGGTTCAATGGTTGACCCTCCACAGGCTGGAGCAATAGACCAATCATTCTTTTTAATAGCTTTGTTAATATTTAATTTATGTACCATATCATTCATTCATTATGAGTGTACAATTTAATGATAGTATATTTACAGAATTTTGATGAGATGGCTGGATGGCATCACTGACTCGATGGGCGTGAGTCTGAGCTAACTCCGGGAGTTGGTGATGGACAGGGAGGCCTGGCGTGCTGCGATTCATGGGGTCGCAAAGAGTCGGACACGACTGTGCGACTGAACTGAACTGAACCACATTCAAATTTTAGAATACTCCCATCACCCCAAAAAGAAACCTCAGTCATTTGTGGCCATTCACCCCTTCCCACTTCATTACCGCCACCCATTAGGCAACTACTGATGGACTTTTTCTCCCCATAAATTTACCTTTTCTGAAAAATTAATGTAAATGAAATTAAGCAATAGGTCTTTTGTGCCTGACTTCTTTCACCTGGCAAAATGTTTTGAGGTTCATCCATGTTGTAGCAGGTACCAGTACTTCATTCCTTTTAATAGCTGGATAATATTCCATCGTATGGCTAGACCATGTTCTGTTTACCTTTCCTTCCACTGATGGACATTTGGGTTGTTCTTGCTTTTTGATTAGTAGGAATGATGTTGCTATGAGTATTAATGTACAAGTTTTTATATGAACATGTTTTCAACTCACCAAAGAGTGAAATTCCTCGGTTATAAGGCAATGCTTTTATGTTATATTTTAAGAAACGGTGACACTATTTTTCGCAGTGGTTGCATCATTTTACATCCTCACCAGCAATGTGTGGGGATTCCAGTTTTTCCAGGTCCTCTCCAACACACGTTACTATCTACCTTTTTTATTCCAGCCATCCTCATGGGTATGAAGTGTATCTCATCACGGCTCTGATTTGCAGTTCCCTGATGGCTGATGATGCTGAGTATCTTTTGACCTGCTTATTGGCCAGCTGTATGTTATCTTTGGAGAAATGTCTTTTTAAACATTATGCCAATTCTTAAATCAAGTTGTTTATCTTCTTCCTATTGATTGATAAGTGTTCTTTCATCAAGGTGTTTGCTGTTGTTTAGTCGAGTCCAGCTCTTTTGTGACCTCATGGGCTGTAGCCCACCAGGCTCCTCTGTTCATGGGATTCTCCAGGCAAGAATACTGGAGTGGCTTGTCCTTCCCTTCTCCAGGGCATCTTCCCAACCCAGAGATCCAACCCATGTCTCCTGCATTGGTAGCTGGGCTATTTACCACCAAGCCACTTGGGAAGTCCCCAGATCAGAGTGTTATCTTCTTGTTATTGACTTGAAAGAGTTTTTTATATGTTCTGGGTACAAGTTCCTATAGACCAGCCATTTCAAACCTCAACCTGTTTTCCTCCACTGCATATCAATGTTTCATTCCTGGAAATATGTGCTATAGTTTACATCTTGCCAGTCCTTTTATTCTTGCTTTATAATCCTTTCCCATCAGAAAAGGAATTTGCTGTGATGCACTCACTGCCTCAAGAGAGTACAACCCCAGACACGACAGACCCAGAGCAGAATCAGCTTTCTTCAAACTCTGACCCGGCAGCACTTACTTTCAAAAAAACAGATTTCTCCTCTTCTACTTCTCATCCATTTAAAACATTCTCCTCCCCTTTCCTCCCTGCAAAACATTCTAAAACTTGGAATCAAAATTCCAGATTCTCAGATCCTTCTAGAAGGCATCAAGGTACCTCAGAAAGAGACAAACTTGGAGTTTGACTGCTCTGCATTCAAATACCGGCCATGCCACCTTCCCGCTGTGTGTCTTCAGGCAAGCTGCTTCACCTCTCTGAGCCCAACTTTCTTCAACTATCAAAGAGAAAATAAAACTTGTTAGTGCTGAAATGAGTATGTAAGAGCCTAAATAACATGACTGGAGAATTAAATGACCACCTCAAATGTGTATTAAAAGTTATTAAAACAAATGTCCTGCCCACTGGGCTCATTTACTGGCAAAGCAGTTCAGTCAAGTGGGTGTTATTATCCCCATTTTATAGGCAACAGAACAGAAGCTCAGAGAGGTAAACTCACTTGCCCTGTGTAACACAGCCTGGGAGAGACAGAGCCAGGATACAAACCCAAACAGGACTCTCTCTAGAGCTTCTGTTCTTAAGCTTCAGAGAGAGGGACACCACATTACAATTGTTTAGAGAAAAATGAATGAATTCAGGCAAGGGCCTCCTTACAGGGGCTGTTTGTCTGTGATGTTTGCTTTGTGTGATATTGTCTTTATCCTGAACCAAGGCACAGTGCTCTGTAGGATACAGAGTGGCTTTGAGTCTGAAATCGCTGAACAGATAAGCGCAAAGTTATTACTTCATGACCCCCTGTGCTAAGTGAAGTGCCCAAGTTTGCATTCTGACTCTGCAGTTTGCACCTTGGATTCTCTGAGCATCAGTTTCACCATCTGTATCCTGGGTGAGTTAATGCCTGCCTCGCCAGACTCTGGTGAAGTCCAGGGGTATTATTAGCCTGAGACAGTTCAGCTCTGAAGCTGGCGGTCCAATTAAGTGCTGCAGGGGTGATCGGGGTCCCAAATTCCTGTTTTCCAGCCTCCAGCTTGCAAATGCTCCCACGTCCTGAGGTGGGAGGCAGCTGCCTCGCCTCCGAGCTGCAGCAGCCCACGCAGTTCAGGGGCAGCGGCTGGCTGACTTCATTAGGAGGAAAAGCAGCCCTGAGCGGTGCGCGCTGAGAATACCTTGTCTCCACGAAGCACTGCAGATGAATCACTGTGCACATGATTAGAGTTTTAAGGAAGTCCCAGAGTCACAGACCTCACTGGGCTTGGCATTCCTACTGCAGACCAGGGCAGATCTGAAGCCATCCGGCAGACTTCCGTTAATTATATGTTAAGGTTCTTTCCGAATAAAGCTGGGCAATTGCTCTTAAAGGTGTATTTAGTAACAGGCTAGAGCTTGCCTGACATGGGGCAGAGGACGGAGTGGATATAATAGATGCAATGGCAGACCCTTTGTCTCTGCTCTGTCTCTGCTCACAAATGGGAATTTTATTTCACCTTCAGTACTTGGTTCTTCGAGGGAAAGTACCCTAGTGAGAAGGTGGAAAGTCTGTAGATGAAAAATACTTGTGTGTTGCATTAGAGGTACAAGCCCAAACTCTGTAACACGGCATCTGAAGACTTTACAGTCAGACCAATGGATTTCTCGCCTGTGGTTATCAGCAAGGAGCTGGAGCTGGGCTGCTCGGGTGCCAATCCCCATTCTGCCTCAAAGCTGCTGTGTGACCTTAGGCAAGTGACTGAAGTACTCAGAGCCTTCTTTTTCTTGTCTGAGAAACGGGGATAAATGCTCCACCTCATGGGGGTATGGTGAGGAGGAAACGGAAGGGGTCCGCAGAAGATCAAATACAGCAGGGCTTGGGAGAAGACCTGTCTTGTGCATTGCAGGAGGCTGGGGAGCATCCCTGACCCACCTCTCCTAGATTCCAGGAGCACCCGCCCCCACCACAGCTGAGATAACCAACAGTTGCTCTGAGTATGTTAGTCACATAAGCCGTGTCTGACTCTTTTCAACCCCATGGACTGCAGCCCACCAGGCTCCTCTGTCGTTGGGATTCTCCAGGCAAGAATACTGGCATGGGTTGCCATGCCCACCTCCAGCGGGTCTTCCCGACCCAGGGATCAAACCTGTGTCTCCTGCGACTTCTGCATCGCTGGTGGATTCTTTACCGCTGAACCACCAGGGAAGCCCTATCATTTCCATACCTGCCTCTAAAACCCTCCTCCTAAACCTAATGACTCGAAATTCAGGACTAGAATGTGGTTTTTTTGTTTTTGTTTTTAATTTTGCTCGTGCCGGTTCTTCGTTGCTTCGCACAGACATTCTCTAGTTGTGCCACATAGGCTTCGTTGCCCTGTGGCCCCTGTGTGATCTCAGTTCTCTGGTCAACCCCACGCCCCTTGCATTGGAAGGCAGATTCTTCACCACTGTCCCACAAAGGAAGTCTTCTGACAGCCCTGGTGCACTCAACTCATGCCCTCCCTTCAGCCTCAGATTTCCCCTTTAAGTCTTCTTTTCCTGCTTCCTCCTGTATCACCTCGTCCAGGAAGTCTTTTGACTTTCCTTCTCTCCACCCCAAGCTGGGAGTGCTCTCTTGCTGGACCCACAGAGTGCCAAGTGCTCCATTCACTCCTTTATTCCTTCTTCTGTTGGTTCATTCAAAAAAAAACCTTGCCTGGCTCACAATGAGCATCCGAAGAAACACTTTTTACACAGGAGTTTCACAAACTGATTGTGTCTCTCTCCCACAGAGAACCACGACCCTCTGAGGTCAGAATTGCTGGCTTACAGCAGAGGCCTGTGCAGAGAATGGGGAAAGGGAAGCGATGGCCTGGGGTCCTACCCAGGGGGGCTAAGACACTGACATCCTCAGGGCTCACACTGTCTCTCTCCTCCTTCCTCTGTTTTCCCCAGCACAAGCCCAAGAAGCAGCAGGCATTGCGTCAGCCCCAGTAAATAAGACCCACTTTTTAAAAACATCGTTAGAAACTCATTTACCACAAGCCAGCAAAGCCCTGTGAGGCAAGAAAAAAAAAAAAAAACTGTCCCCTTCCCGTCCGTCTTCCTCTTGTCCCATTTGCTCTCTTCTTTTGTCTACATTTTTCCACGCATCTTGCTGATCCTCTCCCTTTCCAAAGGATTATTTCCACTGGTCTTTGCTGCCAAGTCCCAAACAATCGCGCACAGAGCTGTGTGTTGCTCCAGGCGAGATTGTTCTATGCTGCTGAGCACATTCTCTGCCCTTTGCAGGGTTTTCATTCCAACACCCCAAGATGCTGGAGCCCAGCCTTGCTCACGAATCCACTCTTGGACTTACTTTCTCCATATATGAAAAGTGCACATGCCGGCTTTTAATGGCATTTAATTGCTGCATTTTCCAAAACTTTCTCTCTTCCCTTCCCAATCCTAGTCGGTGCTATCGGTTGGCTCTGAAAGTGATTGCTTCAACTTATTTGAAAATTGTCTTAAAAATAAATTTTTTAAAATTTCCACTCGAAGAAATTTCTCATTCATTCAGAATTGTCTGAGTTTTCAGCTGGGAGCCTGCTCAGTGTTGCTGTACTCTGCCCCATGGACTGCGGCATACCAGACTCCCCTGTCCTTCACTGTCTCCCAGAGTTTGTTCAAACTCATGTCCATTGAGTCGGTGATGCCATCCAACCACCTCATCCTCTGTCATCCCCTTCTCCTCATGCCTTCAATCTTTCCCAGCGTCAGGGTCTTTTCCAATGAGTCGGCTCTTCACATTAGGTGGCCATGGTATTGGAGCTTCAACTTCAGCCTCAGTCCTTCCAGTGAATATTCAGGGTTGATTTCCTTTAGGATGGACTGCTTTGATCTCCTTGATCTGCAAGGGACTCTCTAGAGTCTTCTCCAGCACCACAGTTCGAAAGCATCAGTTCTTTCCCAGGTCTGGCTGCTACTCTTCCCACTTAGAGAAAAGGGAGCAAATGGAGATGGAGCGTGATGCCTGGGGACCCACCTGACAACAGGTCCCTGCGCACGAGGTCTCAGGAGCCACGTTAACCAGCGAAGGCTCTGGAGCACAGACGGGTTAAGCAGTCTTCCAAGGTCACACTGCTAGTAAGTGACAGAGGCGGGATTACTAGCAGAACCAGCCTCCGGAAANGGACCCACCTGACAACAGGTCCCTGCGCACGAGGTCTCAGGAGCCACGTTAACCAGCGAAGGCTCTGGAGCACAGACGGGTTAAGCAGTCTTCCAAGGTCACACTGCTAGTAAGTGACAGAGG
The DNA here is from genome assembly GCA_006410615.1 of Neotragus moschatus. Taxonomy (NCBI): domain Eukaryota; kingdom Metazoa; phylum Chordata; class Mammalia; order Artiodactyla; family Bovidae; genus Neotragus; species Neotragus moschatus. Next base: position 1,267,119 of record SJYA01002939.1, on the reverse strand, counting down.
CGGGATTACTAGCAGAACCAGCCTCCGGAAAACTCTAGTGCTGTCGTTGTCTCTGTCTTCTTACTCCACATGTGTGAGTCCTGGTGATACACTAACATCTCCCTCAGAGACCCATCCAGAAAAGGAGCAATGGAAATCCTTTTCCATCTGCCCGTTTTGGAAGGAAATGCTAGTCTCTCTTCTCCTAGGGCTGCTTAGAGGGTCAGATCTTCCGAATCTGCGTTTCCTCAGCCAAGCACCCAGAAAGCACATTATAATTATTAGTGGTCAATATTACTTCTTCCCNCAATGGAAATCCTTTACCATCTGCCCGTTTTGGAAGGAAATGCTAGTCTCTCTTCTCCTAGGGCTGCTTAGAGGGTCAGATCTTCCGAATCTGCGTTTCCTCAGCCAAGCACCCAGAAAGCACATTATAATTACTAGTGGTCAATATTACTTCTTCCCACTAATAATTATCTGCCCATAGCATATACTCAAAGCCATGGTTTTCCTAATAGTGACGTATGGATGTGAGAGTTGGACCATAAAGAAGGCTGAGCGCTGAAGAATTGATGCTTTGGAACTGTGGTGCTGGAGAAGACGCTTGAGAGTCCCTTGGACTGCAGGGAGATCAAACCAGTCCACCCTAAACAATATCAACTCTGAATATTCATTGAAAGGACTGAAGCTGAAGCTCTAATAGTTTGGCCACCTGATGCGAAGATCCAACTCACTGGAAAAGACCCTAATGCTGGGAAATATTGAAGGGAGAAGGAGAAGGGGATGACAGAGGATGAGACGATTGGATGGCATCACCGACTCAATGGACATTCTGCTGCTGCTGCTAAGTCACTTCAGTCGTGTCCGACTCAGTGACCCCATGGACTGCAGCCCTCCAGGCTCCTCTGTCCATGGGATTTTCCAGGCAAGAGTACTGGAGTGGGTTGCCATTGCCTTCTCTGCAATGGACATGAGTTTGAGCAAACTCTGGGAGATGGTGAAGGACAGGGAAGCCTGGCATGCTGCAGACCGTGGGATCAGAAAGAGTCGGACATGATTGAGTGACTGAACAACAAAAGTATTATTTCCTGCTTCAAAAGTATCCATCTTCTCAAAAACCTTAGCCTGACTAAAGCAAAGAAATTGTATCTAATTTGAATAAAAGTAACATTAAGATTTAAAATTCACATTTAATTATTCTGTTGACATTTTGAAAATACATGAAAATCTGCAAAATAAAATTAATATATGACTATGATGGTGACTGTGGGCTTCCCAGGTGGCATCAGTGGTAAAGAACCTTCCTGCCAACGCAGGAGATATAGAGACACAGGTTCGGTCCCTGGGTGGGGAAGATCCCTTGGAGAAGGAAATGGAGTAAGTTGCCCTGTCCTTTTCCAGGGGATCTTCCCCACCCAGGGATCAAACCCGGGTCTCCTGCATTTGCATGTGGATTCTTTACCGACTGAACCCACNCAGTGGTAAAGAACCTTCCTGCCAACGCAGGAGATATAGAGACACAGGTTCGGTCCCTGGGTGGGGAAGATCCCTTGGAGAAGGAAATGGAGTAAGTTGCCCTGTCCTTTTCCAGGGGATCTTCCCCACCCAGGGATCAAACCCGGGTCTCCTGCATTTGCATGTGGATTCTTTACCGACTGAACCCACCAGGCAAGATCAATATATGACCACTTAGTTTTTTGTTTTTTTTTTGTAAGTATCCATCTGCAGTTGAATTCTCTAGGCTCTGCCTGCCATGTGAAGATTCCTAAATGGTGAGTTCTTTGTGGACTGTGACTGTGTTAGAACCAACTAGGATTTGATCGTACTGCCTGGTACTGATCTGAGAAAATGCTGGTTAAATTTACTCAGCAAGTAAACAGTGCCCTAGTGCATATCTCACCCTGTCCAGGCAGTCTGATGCCTTGGAGCCCACAGCAAACAGTCTGCTGCTTCTTGGACTGTTACAAATGCTCCTCCAAAGACTGTCATGGATCGAGTTAACAGCAGAAATATGAGACATGGTAACAGGTGAACAGGGAAAATATTTGAGTGTGGATGGAAATTTGTCTCCTCAGATTATATTACAAAGAGGATCATGTCTGTTTTTTTTTTTTTTTTTTTTTTTTTCTGGTGCTTTGAAACTGTCCTGTTTTTAAATCAGGCTTTCCAATATCTTGTTCTTAAGTTCTACCACGCACTTCTGTGCTGTGCTTAGTTGCTCAGCTGTGTCTGACTCTTGGGGACCTGCCAGGCTCCTCTGTCCAAGAGGATTCTCCAGGCAAGAATACTGGAGTGAGTTGCCATCCCTTTCTCCAGGGAATCTTCCCAACCCAGGGATTGAACCCAGGTCTCCCGCATTGCAGGCAGATTCTTTACCATCTGAGCCACCAAGGAAACCCCTACCTCGCACTGGGCACTGTGATCTGGAGCTGTTGACAATCAAAGATGATGAAAACGTATTCTTCCTCAAAGTGACATGAGGTTCTGTTCATAGCAGAACAGATGAGTAGGCACAGGTGGGCGTCACCCCTTTAAAGTTCCTGCGAGCTTTCCTCCTGGCCTCCCGGTGGGATCGTGTGGCTCTTTCTGGGCAGTGAGTTAGGAGTATGTCTGATCTGGACTATTCATTTGCCTGGTGAGACTCCCTGCTCTCTTCAACATGATGCTTGCTCACCAATCTGGGACCCTAAGTGATTAAAATGCACAGAACCCTTCTGCTACCTTTCAGTGGGCGTGCAGCACGTGGGAGAGAGAAACATTTGTTTTAAGCCCCAGAGTTACTCTCATTTGGGGGCTGTTTATTATTGCAAAATAAGCCAGCTCATCCAGGCTCATACAAAATAGGCATACACTGGACCCTTGCTGTGAACCAGACCCTGTCCCCATGTTACAAAAATCAGCACTTCAATCATGCAACCCCATGAGAAGATTCTTCTTTGTGTTTCTAATTGAGCTTTGGAAGTTGAGCTGCCCAGGTTTGCACTGAGAGTAAGGAGAGGAGATATGGTAGACCCAAGGGGTCTAATCCTGAGTCCTTCTTTACCCCGTGCGGTACCACATTCCTGCCTCCCAAATAAATCAGTTAGTGCTGTAAGGGGAGGTGGGGTGGAAAAGGAAGCCACCCAGAATCAGGAAGAGAGAGAGAGATGATGCAGCAGGAGAGGAATGGCAAAGCCTTTATGGGGAGAGGCAGACTGAGAACCTCTCCTTTGGTGTACGGACTTCAAAAGGACAGGCAGAAAAAATTAAAAAAAAAAAAAAAAAACAAAGAGGGGATGCATGTATACATACAGCTACTTCATTTTGCTATACAGCAGAAACAAACACAACATTATAAAGCAACTATGATGTTGTCGATTGTTCTTCCGATGCTCAGTTGTGTCCCACTCTTTGCAACTCCATGGACTGCAGCACTCCAGCCTTCCCTGTCCCTCACTGTTTCCAGGAGTTGGCTCACACTCATGTCCATTGAGTCAGTGATGCCAGCCAAAGCAACTGATTAAAAAAGAAAAGGTCTCAAGATGACATCACCCTGAATTACAGGGGTAGGACCTAAGTCCAACAACAGGGGTCCGACCTAAGTCCAATGACAGGGGTCCTTACAAGGGCACAGCCTAGAGGGAGATGAGATAGACAGAAGAAGAGAAGACACAAGAAGGAGAGGAGAAGACCATGTGAAGATGGGGCCTCCCGTCTTCACATGGAGATGGAAGAGATAGAACAGATGGAAGATGCATCTACGAGCCAGGACCACCAGGGCCAGCGACCCCCAGAGCCGGGTGAGCAGCTTGGATGGATTGTCCCTCAGAACCTCCAGGGCAACCAGTCCTGCCAGCAACTTCTTTCACACTTCTTGCCCCAAGAGCCATGAGACAATACATGTATGTTCTTTGAAGCCCCTGATTTTGTGCCATTTTTTTTACCGCAGTTGTTGGAAACTAACACAGAATTATGTGGAGGGAGAAGAGGGGGAAGGAACCACAGCCAGACAGGAGAACATTGCACTAGTCCACACACGAGGTGTGACTGCTCCACGCCAAATAGTGGGGATGGGAATGGAGGGCACCAAGAGGATTCTGTACCCCGGTTTTCACGTTTGACCTCCTATATTTCCCCCATATGTATTACACATACAAAACTCATTTATTGAGCACTTCAGTTCAGTTCAGTTCAGTTACTCAGTCATGTCCGACCCTTTGCGACCCCATGAATCGCAGCACGCCAGGCCTCCCTGTCCATCACCAANCATTGGAAAAGACTCTGATGCTGGGAGGGATTTGGGGCAGGAGGAGAAGGGGACAACAGAGGATGAGATGGCTGGATGGCATCACTGACTTGATGGACATGAGTCTGAGTGAACTCCGGGAGTTGGTGATGGACAAGGAGGCCTGGTGTGCTTCGATTCATGGGGTTGCAAAGAGTCGGACACGACTGAGCAACTGAACTGAATCTGATGTGGTCCAACTCACGTGCTAGATCTTGACTCCAAGAGAGGTTATTGTTGTTCAGTCACCAAGTCATGTCTATTTGTGACCCCATGGACTGCAGCATACCAAGCTTCCCTGTCCTTCACTCTCTCCTGGAGTTTGCTCAAATGCATGCCCATTGAGTCAGTGATGCCATCCCAATCACCTTATCCTTTGTTGCCAGGAATAAGCCGATGAGATTCAATTCCAATTTGTCAGCACTGCTGGGAAGAGATGTATGTAAGTTGCAGATAAATCTGATAGGCTTCAGGCTGAGCTATATCCATAGGCTTGGCTATATAATCAAGACTCTGTCATTCTCCATCTCTGGTCCTGTTTTCCTTGATATTGCTTCATTTTTAGGTTCATTCTCCACATAGGTCGGGCATGCTGGTCATCAGCAGGACCCTTCTCTAACCTGGCATCCGTATGTCTAATGTGACAGAAGAAATTGATTGCTTCTTCTTGCCTGCACAGTCCATCCCTGGGCCAAACACAGTTGCGGAATGAAGTTCTGTGACAAGTCCCAGCCACCTTCACAGCTGCACAGAGGTGGGGCAGGTCAGTGCCACCAAGCTACTCTCAGTGGAGGACAAGGAGGTTTCTCAAAGCAGGAGAAGCTCAAATGCCCTCCAGACTGTTCATCAACGGTGAGTGGCTTCCTGTCCTTTGCAAATCCCCAAAAATCTGTTTCATTAGACTTTTCATACTTGGAAGGGCTCAGTGGCTTCTCTGTCCCTTGTGTTGTTAACCAAAGGAGAGTGTGGGGTCTGGCTTCTTGCCAATCAAAAGCCAGGTTGGTGGAAAGGAAAGTTCATTTCAGATGCCAGTCATTGGGGGCAGGGGGCAGGAGGGCGGGGTGTGGGTGGACATCTATCCAGAGGTCAACTCCCCACACTGGCAGCCAGTGGGGCAAGAGCTTTTATAGACAGAAGGAGGGGACTGCATGCAGAAACAGCAGAGTCAGCTCTGACATGCATCTTCAGGTTGGTCATTGGTAGTCTGATCAGCATCAGTAAGTTAATCTTCAGTTCCAGGGCCTATTTGTTCTCATTTCTTTGAGGCCAGTTCTCGGAATTGTGGCCGCTTATCTCAAGGGTATCAGGTAGTCAAATTCTTCACCCTAGTGTTCTAGCATCTATAAGACAGCCCACAGGGTGTGGCTCAGAGTATTATCTATAACCCCTGAGAAAGAATGCGAGGCCCCTGATCATGCGTAACGACTACATTATTATTATTTGGCCTCCTTTGACTATTTCCTTCCTTTCCACCTGTTCCCACTTCTCTGATTAAACATTCTCTTTGACTAGAGCTTTCCACAGACAAAAGGCAGCCAGAGGACTTGGGGGAGCAAGGACCACAGGGTCCTGTTCTGATTCAGAGTCACTAGCCAAATTTCATTCCTTGGAAGCCTTGCAACCCAGTTTATAAGCAGGTGTTGGTTATGCTAGCATGCTACTACCAATACACACGTCTTCAGGCTGATGGGCCTGCGTGGAGTGAGGGGATCCTTGGGGACCCCCAAACCCTCCAAAAATAGGAGATAAAAGGAGATGGTGACTGTTCCCGGTCTCCACCCTGGGACAGCCTCTCTGCCCCTTCCTGTCTCCTCCACTCTTAAATCCATCCTTCACATTACTGGCGGAGAGGTTGTTTCCAAATCTAAATCACTCATGTCACTTTCCTTCCTAAATGTCAATGGATCCCCATTTTACTAGGCCCCAGTCCAAGGTTCTAACTTGGCATTTAGGGCTCTTTCCAGCCCAGTGAGAACCCACACTTTCAATCACACCCTCACACTTTGCCATCTTCTCTTTCCGCCTATGCTGCAATGGCAGTGAGTTATTATTATTTTTTGCCTCCTCCATGCATAGGCTGTCTGGTACCTCAGGGCCTTTGTACATGTGATTGGCTCTGTCCACTGTTGTTGTTCAGTCATTCAGTCAAGTCTGACTCTTTGCGACCCCATGGACTCAGCACAGCAGGCTTCCCTGTCTTTCACCATCTCCTGGAGTTTGCTCAAACTCACATCCATCGAGTCAGTGATGCCATCTAACCAGCTCATCCTCTTTTGTTCCCTTCTCCTGCCCTCAATCTTCTCCAGCATCAGGGTCTTTTCCCATAAGTCAGCTCTTTGCATCAGGTAGCCAAAGTATGGGAGTACTTTCAATGAATATTCAGGGTTGATTTCCTTTAGGATGGACTGGTTTGATCTCCTTGCAGTCCAAAGGACTCTCAAAAGTCTTCTCCAGCAGCACAATTTGAAAACATCAATTCTTCAGCACTCAGCCTTCTTTATGATCCAACTCTTACATCCATACATGACTACTAGAAAAACCATAGCTTTGACTATATGTTTGATGTTTTTGAACTGTGGTGTTGGGGAAGACTCTTGAGAGTCCCTTGGACCGCAAAGAGATCAAACCAGTCCATCCTAAAGGAAATCAGTCCCGAATGTTCATTGGAAGGACTGATGCTGAAGCTGAAACTCCCAATACATTGGCCACCTGATGCAAAGAGCTGACTCCTTGGAAAAGACCCTGATGCTGGGAAAGATTGAAGGCAGGAGGAGAAGGGGACGACAGAGGATGAGATGATTGGATGGCATCACCGACTCGATGGACATGAGTTTGAGCAAGTTCTGGGAGTTGGTGATGCACAGGAAAGCCTGGCGTGCTGTAGTCCATGGGGTCGCAAAGAGTCGGATATGGCTGAGTGACTGAACTGAACTTGACTATGCATACCTTTGTTGGCACCGTGATGTCTCTGAACAATCTTTAAAACTCCTTTTCATTAAGCTGACACTGTATTCTAATCATTTGCTTGAAGCTATCCTGCAGTGCTGAAGAACTTAGACTCCTGAAGCCCAACATGCTGCCTCTACCACTTATGAGCCATGATCTTGGTCATTAGCCTCAGTGTTCTCATCTATGAAATGGGGGACAGTGCTCGTACCTTCCTCTTGGAATTATTGTGAGGTTTAAAGTGTGGTCAGTGATCTGACACTCATAGAACAGCGCCTGGCCCATCCCAAGCATCAAAGAAGACATCGTTGTTTTCACCCGGTCACCTTTCTGTCTCCTTGCAGACCGCAGACTCTTTGAGGGCAGCACTGTCTCTTCTTCACCTCTGATCCCTCCACATTTATTCCCTCTCTTCTCTTCCCTCTACTGCAAAAAGAGCCTGGGTTTCTGAGCATCATGAGTATGAACAACCCCCGGTTTCCTCATGGTGGGGGGGAAGCTTATCCAGAAGCAAATCTCAGCGAACAGGTAAGCTGAGTCAGAGTCAGAGCTGTAATCCTGGGAAAAGCATCGTTACTTGGGGCCAACCAGGATGTCACAGCAACTGCTCACCTAGCAGCTCTGATGGACCAATTTAACAGGTGACAGCGCAGAGAGTAGATAACATGTTCTCATGGGTTCCGGGACCAGTACAGGGGGAGGCAGGGGTGGAGTGGAAGGCTGGGAGCACCACGGGGCAATTGGTTCGAGGAAGCAGCATTGCTCCTAGCATGCATGCTGAGGCCTCTGCAGGGCAGGCAGCTGGCACAGGGCCACGGCGTGGAGCAGTGTTTAACGGNCCTAGCAGCTCTGATGGACCAATTTAACAGGTGACAGCGCAGAGAGTAGATAACATGTTCTCATGGGTTCCGGGACCAGTACAGGGGGAGGCAGGGGTGGAGTGGAAGGCTGGGAGCACCACGGGGCAATTGGTTCGAGGAAGCAGCATTGCTCCTAGCATGCATGCTGAGGCCTCTGCAGGGCAGGCAGCTGGCACAGGGCCACGGCGTGGAGCAGTGTTTAACGGCTCTGTTCTTGTTCCCAACAGCTGGGCGATAAAGGCTCATGCTTCAGACGAAGAATAAGCAATCGAATCTGAAATTGTATTCTGGTAACAAATAAAAACAGGCTGGCTTGGAGGAGAGTTGTGTTGCCTTTCGGTTCCCCACTTCCCCTTTTATTGCAGGAATTATATTGCTGCTTCTCCAGCTGTGAGAACTCTTTTAGGAATAATAAGAGCTCTCTTCTCCCTTAAACAGACCAACAAAAGGATTCATTCCTTCTGATCTACCTGTTCATGGATACTGGGTGCAGTGATAGCTGGCATTTATATACTGCCTTACATAGGCACTATCACTGGATCCTTGGGGCAGCTTTTGGGGGTAGATAATCATCTTAGTTATAGATGAGGAAAAGTAGGATCAGAGAGGTGAAGCAACTTGCTCAAGATCGCACAGCCAGGCCATAAGGTAAGATGGTAAAAAGCAGGAGTCCCCCACCTCCAGGATCTAATGACTGATGATCTGGGGTGGAGCTGATGTAATAATAATAGAAACAAAGTGCACAATAAATGTAATGCATTTGAATCACCCCCAAACCAACCCCCCACCCTGGTCTGTGGAAAAATTTTCTTCCATGAAACTGGACCCTGGTGCCAAAAAGTTTGGCGACCGCTGGAAAGGAAAAAGCTTCACTTTGAAGCCAGAGGGGTCTGGGTTCCAATCTCTGCTACTTAACAACTGCATGACCTTGAGGAAGCTGCTTCACTTTCTGAATCTCCATTCCTAATTATTCAAATGGCATTTTAATACTCTGTAGATTATAATTGAATGAGATCTTAAGTTAAAAGTTCTTAGCATCATATATATTGCTTGATAACCCACTTTCCCTCTGTTTCTTTTTTTAAAAAGCAATCAGGATACAGTCTTTTAAAATGTTTTCACTTATTTATTTTCGGCTGCACTGGAGTCTTCATTGTTTTGCAAGCTTTCTTTACTTGCATCGAGCGGGTACTACTTTTCCCTGTGGGGCTCGGGTTTCTCACTGTGGTGGCTTCTCCTGTTGTGAAGCACAGACTCTAGTCATGTAGGCTTACCAGTTGTGGCACAAGGGCTTAGTTGCCCTGTGCCATGTGGAATCCTCCTGGATCAGGGATCGAACCCGTGTCCTCTGCTTTGGCAGGCAGATTCTTAGCCATTGGGTCACCAGGGAAGTCCCTGCTGTTTCATAGTGTTCAACAGAGTTGGAACTTGAACCCAAACTAGTTTATCACCCAGTCCATGTTCTTTTCACCTCCCCATGCCACCTGGACACTTTACCCACTTTACTCTGATAACACCATGTGAGGATGAAGTAATCTATCTGGTAAATTGTGACACAGAGGGAAATCCTGGGTACTAGAGAAACCTGCATTTATTCATTGTTCAATGAGCTTGATCTGCGAGGATTTAGGGGGACAGCGAGTCCAACTTTGAATATTACCTACATGTTAAAGTGTCTGTGGGGAAGCCACGTAGCACTGTTTAATTTAAGATGCAGTGTTAGTGAGAGATGGACTCATTGAGCTGAAGCTTGCAAAACCAGTCTGAGCTTTGGCTGCAGATTTATGACTTACTGTCCTACAAGGGGCCAGGATATAATACCTGCTTTCATGACTCTCAAAGGTAGTAGAGATGAGATGTGGCAAGGACAGAAATAATTATTCTTTAAAACATACGCATGCTGGATCACCACAGATCAAAGCAGACAAGACTCCTGTCCTCATGGAGCTTAGTTTTCAGTGCAATTTAATTTTCATTCAAGTGTATGCTTCCCCAGTGGCTCAGATAGTAAAGAATTTGCNCTACCTGTGCTTTTCCTCTTTCTTACCTATGATGTTAAAGCTCTCTTGACAGGGGCCTAAATTTCTCCTCTTTGTTATCTGAAGTCTCTCTATTGTAGGATTTTTTTTTTTTTTTAATGCAGAGCCTGAGCTCCAGGAGAACAGAATGCTGGTCTAATTTATCCTCCATTCTATCCTTTCAGGGAGTCTACATCAGTTCTAGACACAAAATAAAAAGACACCATAAATATGTCTGAAGAAACAGATAAGAGCACTTAACTGGACCCCAGACTTCCCTGGGGGTCCAGTGATTAAGAATCCACCTGCCAATGCAGGGGACACAAGTTCTATCCCTGGTCCAGGAAGATTCCACATGCCTTGGAACTAACTACTGAAGCCCTCAAACCTAAAGCCCGTGCCCCGCAAAAAGAGAAGCCACCGCAATGAGAAGCTAAGCACAGCAACTGGAGGGCAGCCCTGCTCACCGAAACGAGAGAACGCCCTCGAGCAGCAACAAAGACCCAGTGAAGCCAAAAAATAAATAAAAATAAAAAATAAGACCTGAATGATGATGGCAGGGCAGGGAAGGAGGGATAGCTGAATTTACTGAAGTCAGGAGGTCCTGGAAAAGTGGAAACTAGCATCTGTTTTGTGAGGACCCTCTGCTCTGTATTCTAGAGGGGCAAGATTGGGAAGAAACTAGAGTGAATACTGTAATGTGGAGTGAGTCTGGCTTGAAGCCAAGAATGGTGTGCTTTCAAGAAGCTAAAAGAATCTCAGGCCAATCTCCTTCTTGAGGATGCATGGGGCAGGGGGTCCTGATATTGGTGCCCACCAGACTGATCCAACACAGAAAGAAATTTTCACTTGTTGCTCTTTAGTCACTAAATTGTGCCCAACTCTGTGACNAAGCCAAGAATGGTGTGCTTTCAAGAAGCTAAAAGAATCTCAGGCCAATCTCCTTCTTGAGGATGCATGGGGCAGGGGGTCCTGATATTGGTGCCCACCAGACTGATCCAACACAGAAAGAAATTTTCACTTGTTGCTCTTTAGTCACTAAATTGTGCCCAACTCTGTGACCCCCATGGACTGCAGCCTACCAGGCTCCTCTGTCCATGGAATTCTCCAGGCAAGAATACTGGAGTGGGTGCCCATTTCCTTCTCCAGGGGAATTATTTACTTAGGTCTTTTAAACTCCAATAGATTTCAATAAATTCTCCCAAAGTCAAGTTCCATCTTTGCCTCGAGCAAAATAAAAGTAGTGAACCCTTTCAAGGTACTTATAAAGATTTAGATGGCTGAGATCTTTGCTCGTGAGCCAGCCTCAATCCCAAGTGGATGGTGACTTGTCTATTTGGCTGTTCTCTGATCAGAGTGAGTGGCCCTAAATGATTTCCCATTCCTATTTGGAAAAGGTTAGGTCACTAGTTTTGTTGTTTCCAAAGGCTGCAGTGACAAATTATCACAAACCATGTGAATTTATTTTACAGTTTTAGAGACACGGCCTTGTCAGCAGGGTCTTGCTTCCACTGATCGTATGCGTGCTTGGTCATGTCTGACTCTTTGTGACACCATGCACTGTAGCCCACCAGACTCCTCTGTAATACTGGAGTGAGTTGCCATTCCCTTCTCTAGGGGATCTCCCTGACCCAGGAATCAAACCCAGGTCTCCTGCATTGCAGGCAGATTCTTTACCATCTGAGCCACTAGGGAAGCCCAGAATATAGCTCACAGGCAATTACTATCTTTTGTACATTAATAAGAAAAATAGTGTGAAGTTTTTTTTTTTTTCTTTACCTTTAATGCCTTTTATGTTCAAGAATACCTTAGGACCAACCAGTCTTCCTGCTGTTTTCTCCTAGCTCCTTGCCCAAACCTGCAACATACCTGCATCATCAGATCAGATCACATCTCCTTACACACCCATCTTCTCAAGAAGGCTGTGAGTTCCCCAGAGGGAGGGCAAGAATCCCTAAAATCTTCTTTGATTCCATGGTACAAGGTATATCTTGGCTATACCTCGGGATCAGCTAGGGAGTTCTAAAAATATTGATTCCTGGCTTTCTTCCCCAAAGATGATCATTTAGTGGACCTGAGATGTGGCTGGGAATCAAAATTTTTAAAGCTCCCCAGGTGACTTTAATACACAGGCAGCCAAAGTTTGAGAATCAAGCACTGAGGTTTGGTAGCAGCAGCAACAGCAGCTAACATTTACTGATCCCTTGTGATGTGGCCCTGGCACTGTGCTCTGTAATTGATATGCATTGATTCATCCGTGATGTCATTGTTGTCTGGTCACTAGGTCGTGTCTGATCCTTTTGCAACCCATGGACTGTAGCCTGCCAAGCTTCTCTCTCTATGGGATTTCCCAGGCAAGTATACTGGAGTGGGTTACCATTTTCTTCTCCAGGGGATCTTCCTGACCCAGAGACCAAACCTGTGTCTCCTGCATTGGCAGGCCAGTTTTTTACCACTGAGCCACCAGCAAAGTCCTTCATTCATGATACAACCAGCCTAAAAGGTAGCAACTATCGTTATATCCAGTGCTTCCCTGGTAGCTCAGATAGTAAAGAATCTGCCTACAATGCAAGAGACCCAGGTTCTATCCCTGGGTTGGGAAGATCCCGTGGAGAAGGAAATGGCAACCCACTCCAGTATTCTTGCCTGGCAAATCCCCATGGACAGAGGAGCCTGGTGGGCTAAAGTCCATGGGGTCACAAAGAGTCAGATATGACTGAACGACTGGCACATTATTATTCCCACATCAAATAGGAGGAAAATGAAGTCAAACATTTACTCAAAGTTGCCCAGCTAATAGGGGCTGGAGCCAGGCTCTCAGTTCTCTGGAAATCTACACACCCATCCCAGCTCCACCCCGCTTCTGCCCTTTACCATCACATCATACTACTTCCACCATGCTCTGGGTCTCCCTCTATTGTCATATAGGACACATTCTATAAATATCCCCCTGCAAGCTTTACTGAAGTCAGTTCAGTTCACTTCAGTCGCTCAGTTGTGTCTGACTCTATGATCCCATGAACCGCAGCATGCCAGGCCTCCCTGTCCATCACCAACTCCCGGAGTTCACTCAGACTCATGTCCATTGAATTGGTGATGCCATCCAGCCATCTCATCCTCTGTCATCCCCTTCTCCTCCTGCCCCCAATCCCTCCCAGCATCAGGGTTTTTTCCAATGAGTCAGTTCTCCAAATCATGTGGCCAAAGTACTGGAGTTTCAGCTTCAACATCAGTCCTTTCAGTGAATATTCAGGACTGATTTCCTTTAAGATTGACTGGTTGAATCTCATTGCAGTCCAGGGGACTCTCAAGAGTCTTCTCCAGCATCACAGTTCAAAAGCATCTATTCTTCAGCTTTCTTTATAGTCCAACTCTCACATTCATACCCATACTGAACTACTGGAAAAACCATAGCCTTGACTAGATGGACCTTTGCTGGCAAAGTAATATCTCTGTTTTGTAATATGCTGTCTAGGTTGGTCATAGCTTTTCTTCCAAGGAGTAAGCATCTTTTTATTTCATGATTGCAGTCACCATCTGCAGTGATTTTAGACCCTCCTCCAAAATAAAGTCTGCTGCTGTTTCCACTCTTTTCCTATCTATTTGCCATGAAGTGATGGGACCAGATGCCGTGATCTTTGTTTTCTGAGTGTTGAGCTTTAAGCCAACTCTTTCACCCTCTTTCAATTTCATCAAGAGGCTCTTTAGTTCTTCTTCACTTTCTGCCATAAGGGTGGTGTTATCTCCATATCTGAGGTTATTGATATTTCTTCTGGCAATCTTGATTCCAGCTTGTACTTCATCCAGTCCAGTGTTTCTCATTATGTACTCTGCATATAAGTTAAATAAGCACAGAGACAATATACAGCCTTGATGTACTCCTTTCCCTGTTTGGAACCAGTCTAGTCTGTTGTTCCATGTTCAGTTCTAACTGTTGCTTCTTGACCTGTGTACAGATTTCTCAAGAGGCAGGTGAAGTGGTCTGGTATTCCCATCTTTTTCATAATTTTCCACAGTTTAATGAAGTATAACTTACAAATAAAGAATTGTATTTATTTAAGGTATACAACAGTAGCTCAGAGGTAAAGAATCCACCTACCAATGCAGGAGACGTGGGTTCGATCCCTGGGTCAGGAAGGTCCCTTGGAGAAGGAAGTGGCAACCCATTCCAGTATTCTTCCCTTGGAAATCCCATGGAGAAAGGATCCTTGTGGGCTATAGTCCATGGGGTTACAAAAGAATCAGACATGACTTAGTGACTAGACAACAGCAACAACAAGGTGTACAATCTGATGGTTTGACCTACATATGCACTGTGAAGCGATTACCACCATCAAGCTAGTCAATAGTACATGAACTGAGAACTTACAGATGCTCAAGCTGGATTAAGAAAGGCAGAGGAACCAGAGATCAAATTACCAATATCAGGTAGATCATAAAAAAAAGCAAGAGAGTTCCAGAAAAACATCTACTTCTGTTTCATTGACTACACTAAAGCCTTTAACTGGGTGGGTCACAACAAACTGCAGAAAATTCTTAAAGAGATGGGAACACCAGACCACCTCATCTGCCTCTTGAGAAACCTGTATTCCGATCAAGAAGCAACAATTAGAATCAGAAATGAAACAATCGGCTGGTTCCAAATTGGTAAAGGAATACAAGGCTGAATATCATAACCCTGCTTATTTAACTTATATGCAAAGTATGTCATGTGAAATACCAGGCTGGATGAAGCACAAGCTGGAATCAAGATTGCCAGAAGAAGTATCAATAACCTCAGATACGCAGATGACACCACCCTTAAGGCAGAAAGTGAAGAGGAACTAAAGATCCTCATGATGGAAGTGAAAGAGGAGAGTGAAAAAGTGGGCTTAAAACTCAACATTCAAAAAACTAAGATCATAGCATCTAGTCCCATCACTTCGTAGAAAATAGCTGGGGAAACAGTGACAGATCACAATAAACTGTGGAAAAATCTGAGAGAGATGGGAATACCAGACCACCTGACCTGCCTCTTGAGANGAGGAGAAGGGGACGACAGAGGATGAGATGGCTAGATGGCATCACTGACTCGATGGACATGAGTCTGAGTGAACTCTGGGAGTTGGTGATAGACAGGGAGGCCTGGCGTGCTGCGATTCATGGGGTCGCAAAGAGTCGGACACGACTGAGAGACTGAACTGAACTGAACAAAATCACCGCAGATGGTGACTGCAGCCTTGAAATTAAAAAATGTTTGCTCCTTGGAAGAAAAGCTATGACCAACCTAGACACATATTAAAAAGCAGAGACATTCCTTTGCCAGCAAATATCCATCTCGTCAAGGCTATGGTTTTTCCCATAGTCATATATGGATGTGAGAGTTGGACCATAAAGAAGGCTATGTCAAAGAATTGACACTTGAACTGTGGTGTTGGGGAAGACTCTTGAGAGTCCCTTGGACTGCAAGGAGATCCAACCAGTCAGTCCTAAAGGAAATCAGTCCTGAATACTCACTGGAAGGACTGATGCTAAAGCTGAAGTTCCAATACTTGTGGCCACCTGATGCAGAGAGCCAACTCATTAGAAAAGACCCTGATGCTGGGAAAGATTGAGGGCAGGAGGAGAAGGGGATGACAGAGGATGAGATGGTTGGATGGACATGAGTTTAAGAAACCTCTGGGAGATGGTGATGGACAGGGAAGCCTACTGTGCTGAAGTCTATGGGATCTCAAAGAGTCGGACACGACCGGGAAACTCAACAACAACACGGCAACAGTCAAGCTAATTAACACCTCCATCATCTTACCTAGTTCACACCACTTCACGTGTGTGGGGTGAGAACTACTGTTGTAGTTTTTTCAAATGCCTGTGAAACATATACCAAGAATTCCGTGTCCTGGGCCAGAAAACAACCCTCAAGTGACTGAGAAGAGCTAATATCACTCAGGATGCATTCTCCAACCACAATGGAATCTTGTTAGAAAGTAATAAAAGAAAGATAATGGGAAAAATCTCCAAACAATTGGAAATGAAATGACACATTTTTCAGTAATCCATGAGTCAAAAGCACAGTATCAAGAGAAATAAAATATACACTGAACTAAATGTAAATGATGATACAACAAAACAAAAACTGTGGTCCACAGCTAAAACAGTGCTGACAGGGAACTTTATAGCACTAGCTGCATTCATTAGGGCTCCCCTGATAGCTCAGTTGATAAACAATCTACCTGCAGTGTGGGAGACCTGGGTTTTATCCCTGCATTGGGAAGATCCCCTGGGGAAGGGAAAGGGTGCCCACTTCAATATTCTGGCCTGGAGAATTGCATGGACTGTATAGTCCATGGGGTCTCATTCATTAGAAACAAGGAAAGTTTAAGATCAATAATCTAAGGATCCACCTCAGAAAACTAGAAAAAGAAGAATAAAATAAACCCAAAGTGAGTAGAGGAAGATAATATTTCATATAAAACCAGAAATCAGGTTATAAGAAAATAATAGAGATGATGGTTAAGCATAGGTCTGGTGCTTTGAAAAGACAAATCAAATGGACACAATTCTAGATTACTGACAAAAGGGAAGAAGAGAGAATAAAAAATTGCAATATTAGGAATAAAACAAACGATATCCTGTAGGCCCTGCAGACATGAAACAATAAGGAAATGCTAGAAACAACTCTGTATACATAAACTTGACATCTTAAATGAAATGGGCCACTTATTTAAAAAATACAAAGTATCAGAACTCACTCAGTGTGAAACAGATAACATGAATAATGGTCCAGCTATTAAGGAAACTGAATTTGTAATATATAAACTTCCGGGCCCACGTGGTTTCCCTGAAAAATTCTAAAAAGCATTCAAGGAAGAAACAACACCAAATCTAAACAATCTCTTCCCCAAAATGGAAGAGGAAGGAAAATATATCAAATCACTTGAAGAAGTTAGTATTAAGCAGACAGCTTAATACCAAAACCAATCAAAGACTGTTCAAAGGGAGAAAATGTTAGTCACTCAGTCATGTCTGACTTTTTGCGACTCCACAGACTTTAGCCCGCCAGGCTCCTCTGTCCGTGGGATTCTCCAGGCAAGAATACTGGGGTAGGTAGCCATTCCCTTCTCCAGGGGATCTTAACCCAGGGATCAAACCCGTGTCTCCTGAATTGGCAGGTGGGTTCTTTACCACTGAGCCACCTGGGAAGCCCAATGAGAGCAGAAGGCACTGTTACAACAGCAGGCTGGCTCAAGGAAGACTCAAGGCCTTTCACAGACTAGGAGCCAATTTTTACAGCCTTGAGACAAAATTCCTGCTGCAAGGGCAGCTTTAGATGATTGGTTAGTGTGCTATAGGGAGGCTATTTTACCTAATGTGGAGTCAGGGAGTTGGCCAGTGTAGGTCGGGGGCGGCGGGGCTCATGGCAATGGTTGCTACGGGGCTCGATCAGTTCCAGGGCAGACGTTGGTACAGAGCTCCACATCTGTGGCCTTGGTAAAAGACTTTACACCTGTGACCTTGATATAGGGCTCTACAGGGCACACTGGATCACTCCACATTAATTCTGACAATTTCATTTGAACTTGTTATCTCAAAATTTAAAAAATCTTAAAAAATGACAGTGGTACTGAAATGACTCAACACAGGAAGCATCATTGCCGTTACTGGATTGACTGTCGATTTGACTTCAAAATATTTCAGATGGACTGAGGAATCAATCCAATCAAAACCGTTCCCCTTTGAAACACCGATGACAAGTTACTTCCCATTACTTCCAATGAAGTAATGGGAACTCAGAACCTTCCTCATCAATGCTAGAATCCCACGTACAAACCACAGGCCTGCTTCCTCTGGGTCAGAGGGCTATTTCTGTGCCCAGAGCGGTGCACAGAATGAAACTCTGGGAAGCAGAGATCAGGCAAAAGGCTAGCTGATGCTTTCGGATGGATATATAACAGTGAGTCAGTTCCAGGTTGTCAGAAAGGGTACATCATCGAGGACACTGGGAAGGGATTCCCAGGTGTCTGAGCAACAGACCAGAGAGCCTAGGAAATCGGTCTGCCAGCCGTTCATCCAGACTGATAAGCAGCCGGTGGACGGGGCCATGGAATGGTTTTGCTGACTCCTAAACGGCTCCATCTGTGGCCGCTGTGGTTGTAGCAAGGTCCGTCTGCAGGTGGCAAACTGTGGGAACCAGAAGGTGGCAGGCTGAGATGCTGATGGGCTTTGTGGAATGAGCTGTGTGAGAGCGGCCCTGGCGAACAGTGGGACCGAAGCCATGCTGAAGAAGGATGCAGCCTGCTATCACTGGGGCCAGAAGCTCCCTCGTCCCAAACGCAACAGACACTGCCGAAAGCATTTGGCCTGCAGGGAGATGTGCTTAGGGCTTCCCAGGTGGCGCTGGTGGTGAAGAACCTGCCTGCCAATGCAGGAGACACAGGAGATTCGGGTTCAGTCCCTGTGTCAGGAAGACGCCCTGCAGGAGGAAATGGCAACCCACTCCAGTATTCTCGCCTGGAGAATCCCACGGATGGAGGAGTCTGGCCGGCTATGGTCCATAGGATTGCAAATAGACATAACTGAAGCAACTTAGCGTGGGATGTGCTTGGTTTGTTTGGAGATGGCATCCTAGACTCTGGGGACTAAAGATGATAAAATCAGGAGCATAGAGTTGACTTTCAGGAACTCCAAGAGCATGAACTGCTCTCACGTACAGAGCTTTTCTGGAAAACGTTAAAGGAACAGAATTAATAATTTCCCTTGTTGAGTCTAAGAGCAGTTTGACATTCTGGACCATAGTTTCCCAGCCACACAGTCTGCTTAATGCTTGTTAATGACCATCATGATGGTCGGGCTTGTCCATGTCATAAATTCAGAGCTGGACCTGGTGACCTTCTGAAGAGCAGGAAAGGAGGCCTGGGTCACCTGAAGAGCAGGTAGGCGACCTTCACCCCTCTCTTGGCTGACAGGTTACAAACCGTGGAGATTAAAGGTCAAGACCGAGGCTTGTCTTGCCAAGAAAATGTTTCCTTCTCTTCTTGTCAGGTGGAGAAAATGACACCAGGAGGAAGCATAGAGTTGAGAAGCATGAAAAAGTCTTAAGGAGGGTCTTGGCATTTTTAAAAAGGGCCCAGAGGTGCCATCGGAGGATTCTAGGTGGGAAAGTACTGTGAGCAGGCGGTCCTGGTGTGGACTGAGACCCTTAGGCTGTTTCTGAGAAGCAGAAGGGAGGGAAGGAGACACGGCGGGGCCTGCTGACTTCCAGGTGGACAGATGGACATCATCCTTCTGACTACTTCCTGGGATGGAGGCAGGAAGGGCAGGGCTTCTCAGCCAGGACGCGACAGACATCTCGGGCCACACAATCCTCTGTGCCCTGTAGGAGGTTTAAGGGCATTCCTGGCCTCTACCCAGGCACATTTGTTGAGTGTTAATTTGTGCCAGAAGTGGCGACAGCCAATCTCATTGTCTACTCAGTCTTTACAAGGGTCCAAATCGGTTACCATTAGCAACCTCATTTAACAGATGATGAATCTTCGCTCAAGGTGAAAAGGAAGTAGCCAAAAGTCAAACCGCTGGCAGGTAGGTGACTCTCAAATGCACAAGCCTCTGACCCGAGAGTCAGACTTTTCTTTCCAGCAAGTACAAAAATAAAACTCATATCCAGTTGTGAGAAATGTCACAAAAATGAGCAGCACTTTAGAAGTCCTCAGAACTGAGGATGAGTAGAAGGGAAAATACACAGGACGACGGCAGAGGACTCAGGGGAACGCAGTGGTGTCTGCAGCCTAGAGTGTGGTCAGCACCAACTCTTAGTCAAGAATGGAGAGCAGCTAGGAACTTTTGGAAAATCCTTGAAGCAGAAAAGGCAAATAGGCGGAAGCAGGGGATATTAGTAAGTGAACTTTCTGGGAGGAACCAGGCAGAGTCTTCAGGGAGGTTGAGAATGGATGTGCCGGGCTAGGAAAAGGAAGAGGTCCTTGATACGGCAGCAGAGTCCAGGACACTGAATTTAGAATTTGTAGCCACTGCCTCAGTCACTCAGTGAGGATGCATATAACAAGACATGGCACATGGAAATCCAGCTCTGCAGCTGGACATAAATTGGGTCTTACAGGACCGGGTGATTCATGACATCCGATGCAGCACTGTGTTACAAGATGTGGCGGCACGTTGAAACTTCAGCCCCATAATTCAACATGATGGCTGAAATGTCCAGAGAAGAAACATCTGAATCTACGTCAGTTCTGGTACTCTGGGTGGCGGCCATCAGAGGGACATTATCAAGAAAGAACCCTGGCCAAAGCTGGCAGGAAGCTGGCCAGGGAAGGAGGTGATAAACATGCGGGGTAAAGTTCAGGACCCCATCACAGGACTGCTCTGTCCATTCAGTCATCTCTAGTTCTTCGTGATCCCAGTGGGCTCCTCTGTCCAAGGGATTCTCCAGGCAAGAAGACTGGAGTGGGTTGCCATTTTCTCCTCCAGGGGATCTTCCCAACCAAAGGATTAAACCCTCATCTCTTGTGTTTTCTGCATTAGCAGATGGATTCTTTACCACCCAGCCACCTGGGAAGCTGCAAGGCTGTTAATGATGATAAAAGTGAGTCTTTATATTTGTGCCAACCTAGGAACAATCAACAAATACATGTTCACTGAGAACAATCAATGCATTATCTCAGTTAATTCTTGGAACCAACTTAAAGAAGCTAGAAGCTGGCAGAGCTGGGGTTCGAAAGAGAGAGAGATGTCTGACAAGGACCAACGGTACAGCTCAGGGAACTCTGCTCCATATTCTGTAACAACCTAACTGGGAAAACAATCTGAAAAAGAATAGACACATGTATATATATAATTGAATCACTTTGTCATTCACCTGAAACTAACACAACATGATTAGTCAGCTTTGTGTGTGTGTGTGTTGGTTGCTCGGTCATGTCCAACTCTTGGTGACCTCATAGACTGTAGCCTGCCAGGCTCCTCTGTCCACGGGATGCCCCAGGCAAGAAAACTGGAGTGGGTATTCCCTTCTCCAGGGGATCTTCCCCACCCAGGGATCAAACCTGGGTCTCCTGCACTGCAGGTGAATCAACTATGCTCCAGTATAAAATACAACATTAAAAAAAAGTCTGAGTCTACAACCTACAGATGCAAACACTGTACTCCACTTCTCACAGCATCTAGCAGAAGTGCTCTGAGCACAGTGGGAGGACATGTGTGAAATACGTGAATGACTGTGTGCTTTTGAGGAGGTGAGTCCCACGGCCAGATGATTTTGATTAGAGACCTTTACCGATTGAATGTCTACAGAGGTGTGTAGCCCACAGAACTGAGGGATGACGTTTACATAAATATTGGAATATTCTGCATAAAAATCCATCGTTCCTGTGACTTTGGGAAGACTGGAAAATGTAGTAGTTCCCGGCTCCCTCGGCAGTCATCTGTTGGAGCTGATGATGTCTGGTTCTTGGCAGTCATCTGCTGGACCAGACAGTGTCCAATTTGCTGCATTCCCCACCCCTGCTTACTACCTACTGCTGCTGCTAAGTCACTTCAGTCGTGTCCAGCTCTGTGCGACCCCACGGACTGCAGCCTACCAGGCTCCTGCATCTGTGGGATTTTCCAGGCAAGAGTACTGGAGTGGGCTGCCATCGCCTTCTCCCTTCCTTCTCCCTTCCTACTTCTGCCCTCCCTACTGCTTCTCCGAGTCTAAATCCAAATGCTTCTGGACATGGGTCATTGCCTTTGGGGTGTTTTTCTTTCAGATGATGAAGGAAAAAGTGAAACAGTTTTTATACTCATCTCTATCCAATTCTTTCCCTGGTAGCTTAGTCGGTAAAGAATCTGCCTGCAGTGCAGGACATCCAGGTTCGATCCCTGGGTTGGGAAGGCCTTCTGGAGAAGGAAATGGCAACCCACTCCAGTACTCTTGTCTGGAAAATCCCATGGACAGAGGAGCCTGGTGGGCTACAGTCCACGGGATTGCAAGAGTCAGACATGACTTAGTGACTAAACCACCACCATCCAATGCAGGAAAACAAACACAGACTGTGAAAGACTTGGTTTTGCGAAATTGAAATATATCCTATGTGTTTAATACACTCACACGGGTATGTCTGTGTCAGAACTGTACATCTAACCCAGGCGACTTGACTCATCTTCATTTCCAGCTTGATCTCTGCATGAATCTGACTTTCAGCCCCTTGTCTAGACAGTCAATTTCAACAGCCCAATAGCACAAAGGATCTTGTCAATATGAGGTCTGGTCTGTTTGAGAGCAATCACGAAAATCTATAACAAATCAGAATTAGTCATTTGGTTGTTACTCTACATGAACATAAGGATTCATATATATTTCAGGAGTTAGATCTTGAAACCATCACTGATCTATCACATTTGTGTTTTGGAGCAGAAATCTATTGTAAGATAATGATAATAAAAACAATAAATACTACCCTCTATGGAGCTACCTACCATGATCCAGATGTTTTGTGAGTTCTATACATAGGCTGTATCATTGATTTTAATTATACCAGTCCCCCTTGAAATGTAGGTATCATTTCATCCCAGTTTTTTCAATAAGGCAGTTGATACTTAGTCAAGGTTAAGACAAAAACTCAGGTCTAAGTCCAAAGCCTGAATTCCTTCCACCCTCCTACCCCACTTTAACTTTGTCTGATTGTAATGTGGCCAACTCTGCTTTCCTTTTCAATTTTTTCCTGCAGTTTGATTGTGGATTTTTCTTTTCTTTGTAACCTTTTTTTGCCACTTAAGACACTCACAAGCAATGTAACTTGGATTTAAAGACAGTTCTTCTAAGGAGCTTTATACAAGGAGTTTAGCTCACAGTAGAAAAATACATACGTCTGTGTAGTGAAACAGACAACTGTCTACAGAAGGTAATCCATGAACATTGTGTTGCAGGGAGAGTCAACATCAACTGGGAGAGAAAAAGAAATTTTTTTTTTTGCTGCACTGGGTCTTCGTTGCAAGGCACAGGCTTCTCTAGTTGCAGTACACGGGCTTAGTTGCCCTACAGCATGTGGAACCTTAGTTCCCTGACCAGGGATTGAACCTGCTTCCCTTGCATTGGAAGGTGAATTCTTAACCACTGAACCATCAGGCAAGTCCTGGAAGAGAAAGTTTTAAGTTAAACAAAGCTGGATGTTTCATGGCTTAGCTCCTGGGTGCTGTAAAGGTGTGGGTATCTGAGGTTTGCGTCTTTTTCTTCTTATTCTCTCCTCTAAAGATGCTGAAGGAAATTCTTGTCTAGAAACCAAATAAATATGGTCAAAAGTTCAGGGAATATTGCAAAGCTACATAAGCCTCCCAGTTCCTGGAAACCACCACTCTGCTCTCTGTTTCTATGGGTTTGACTCAGGCATATAAGGGATTCATATGCTATTTATTTGTCTTTCTCTGACTTATTTTGCTTGGCAGAATGCCCCCAAGGTCCTTCCGTGTGATCACAAATGGCCAAATAATATTCCACGACTGAGATACTGAACAACAGCATTCATGTCTCTTCCCACATCTTCTTTATCCACTCATCCATCTTTGGACCTTTTCCTTTGCTTCCTAACCTCCTTCTCTGATGGACATGAACATGTCACGTTTGGAGGAGAGGAGAGGGAGAGAGGACCAGAGGGAAGGAGGAGCAGCTCTTGTCTCTAAAATCTGTATTCTCTCCCTCCACCTCTGCTTCCCTCCTCCCATCACCATCACCATCGGGATCGCTCTCACTGTCTTTCATTCTCTCTCAGCCTCATCTCTTTCTTCTATTTCTGCTCCCTCCCTGCCTCCCAGCTTCCCCTGTTCTTGACTCCTTCCTCTCTCTTACATGGCTCATGACTCCAACCTTTGAAATGCTCTTTGTTTGAAATGCTCTGTGAAAACCCTTGTTTAATTAAATCACGAATAATGGCTCTGAGAGGTGGAAGAAGCAAAGACATCCACTGAAGCTCCAGCCACAACAGCCTCAGGAGCATGGAGTGACAAGGGAAGCGGGGGGTGAGGGAGAAGATGTGTGTTGGGTGCAGGCGTTTGACAGCACTGAGTCTGCAGAGGGTTCCCCTGGGGCCAGCTCCACGGCTTCCTAAGAACAAGGCCGGCTGAACACAGACACGTATTTTAACTGCACAGGCTTTCTGCAGAGCTCTGGGCACTAAGCCCGCCTCCTTCCCCACAACTTGGAGGGCTGGAGAGCAACAAAAACGCTCTTGGCCAGCCTCCGGTCTAGCCAGTGACAAAGCTGACAGCATGGACAGCTCCCCAGCCCCTGTGCAAAGGATCCCAGGTCTTCAAGTGCCCTGGTGGCCAGCAGAGATCTTTTCTCATCCATTTCTGTCACAGATCCTACTGGTTGTTTTCTGATCTACTCCGTGTGTGTTAAGTCCCTACAGTCGTATCCAGCTCTTTGTGACCCCATGGACTGTGGTGCACTAGGCTCCTCTGTCGATGGGATTCTCCAGGCAGGAATACTGGAGTGGGTTGCCATGCCATCTGCCAGGGGATCTTCCTGACCCTGGGATCGAACCGTCATCTCTTACATTTCCAACACTGGCAGGTGGGCTCTTTACCTCTAGCGCCACCTGGGAAGCCCTCCCTGGTGGCTCACATGGTAACTATCTACCCCTGACCCCATCTAACCTCTTCACTGGAAGACTCTGCACCCTGTGTTTTATCCGGTTATTCATCTCTCTCCAGAAGACCAAATTCTCCATGAAGTGATCTTTTAAAACCAAAGTATAATTTACCTATAAAACACAGGATTTGTAAGTGCTCAGCCAGATTAATTTTTATGAATACAAACCTCTGTGAAATTAGCATGAGATCAAGATACTGAAAATTTCTATCATGCCAGAAAATTTGCTATCATGCCAGAAAATTTGCTATCATGCCAGAAAATTTGCTCCTGCCCCCTTCTCAGGCTATAGCAATCATTCTTCTGACTTCTACCACCATGAGTTTGCTTGGCCCATTCTTGAACTTCATAAGAATGAAATCATATCATAGTTCACTCATATGAGTGAAATCATACCATATTTATGCTTTTGTGCCTTCCTCCTTTGCTCCACATCATGCTTTTGAGATTTATTAATATTTTTGCATGTAGCAGCCACTTGTTCTTTTTAGGAAGGAATATACTACAATTTGTTCATTCATTTTTTTTTTTTTTCTATTGAGAGAAGTCACATTTTAAATGATGAAGTGCTTATATTTGGAAAATTCTCAGTGGAAAAAGAAAGAAAGTTTATCCTATTGAAGCAAAAATATTGTCAACGCTGTGATATCAGAACCTCCTGGGGCTGTTTTGTTCTATCTGAGGACATTGGTGGGGAAATGTAGGTGACATCTTTGGGATTTTTCCTGGAGAAGTAGGCTGGCTAGAAGTATCTGAAGCCACACTGCTGGGTTAGGGACTCTCCCTCTTAACTGGACTCTGGGTGCAGGGAACTGCAATAGATAACACTGAAACATACTAAGATGTAGTAAGGGCTTCCCTGTAGGCTCAGTTGGTAAAGAATCCACCTGCAATGAAGGAGACCGCCTGCAATGCAGGAAACTGGGGTTTGATCCTTGGGTCAGGGAGTTCCCCTGGAAAAGGAAATGACAATCCACTCCAGTATTCTTGCCTGGAAAATCCCATGGACAGAGGAGCCCGGCAGGCTAGTAGAAAAGCATGAACCCAGACAGACCATCTGGGTTTAGTTCCTGGAAGTTAGCCTTAGCTATGTAATAGCTAAAATAGAAAATAACTGAAGTGCCGTATCTCTCAGATTCCACGTTGTGAAGCAGGTTTATGAAGCAGACTTCATAACATTGTGAGGTTTCAGTGAGACCCCTGACTCATCGTAGGAAATGCATATTCAGAAAAGAACTCTATTCTTGGGCTGTGGTTTTCAGAAGCTTCTTAGAGAAGTGAGATTTGGGGGTGAGTTTTTTTCTATTGGGAAAAAGACGGTACTTCCCTGGTTGTCCAGTGGCTAAGACTCTGTGCTCCCAAAGCAGGAGGCCTGGTTTCTATCCCTGGTTGGGGGACTAGATCCCACTTGCCATAACTAAGAGTTTACTTGAAACAACTAAAGACCCCACATACTGAAACTAAGAACTGGCACCGTCAAATAATAAAACAGAAAAATGCATGTTTTTTAAACAATATTAAGGAAACTTTTAACTTTCAGGGAAGAATTCCATGGCATATTCTAATACAAGGGCATTAAACATTCTCTCCAGGACTTGTGGAGTCATGGCTATTGTCTGCGTCCCCTGCAGGACTAGAAACCAACAAAATACACACTCCATTGTGGTTTGTATCTGGGTCCCATCAGGTACTCTCTGCCCTCATTCTGTCCCTTTTGACCAAGTTCATTGCCACGCAACCCCCTAGTACCCTGGCACCCCCTTTCTCTGCTTCATCACTTCTCCACCTTAACTGGTACATCCACTGGTTTACACCTATGGCTTCATGTGGGTCCTACCGGAAGTCCTTCCACTGACGCACATTCTCTCCAGGTAGTGCCCAGTTTCTCCCCTGTCCTCAGAGCAAAGTTGCTCGAAAGAGCTGGCCTTACTCACCATCCTCAGGTCCCAACCTCTCATACTTTCCTCAAGCCCACTCTGTTGCCGTGACTATCGCCAAATGTTGACGATGACCTAGATCTTGCCAAAGCCAGTGGATATCCATTCATTCATTCAACAGCTACTTATGACCCTTTCTTCTAGCAATGTCTGTTCTGGGTCCTCGCATAGATCTCTGTATGAAAGCAAAGACCCCCTGTCCTCCCCGGAGTTTACCTTCCAAAGGAGAGTGACCAGGTTGGAAGCCATCATTTTCCTCCTTCTCTGCACAAGCACTTCTTTTCTTGAAACACGTTCTAACTGTATAACCATGGGAAGACAACCTTCTAATACTTCAATTTCCTGCTTTTGGGGGGAAATCATTGAAAAGGGCGGACTAGGAGCGGGACCCGGGCAATCGCAGGCTCCTCACCCCTCCCCTGAATTTGGAATGTATGTTCTCCACACAGTCCCACGGTGACAGCCATTTTCAAGGATGCAGCCTTTGAGACAGCGATGCTGTGGGGACCATCTGGACTGTTTACAGGACTGAACTCGGTTAAGGCCTCAATATAAACTGCTAAGATTCTGGCAGGCAGGTGCGGAGATCACTCATCACTCAAGAAAAACCATGTATTTAAGTTGCCTTGTTTACCAACCCTGCCACCTACCAGTCTGGAGTGCCTGCCTTCTCTGCCCTCTGTGTCCAGGGGCTGGTTTGTGAGACCTCTGGAAGACCCAAGTGATGATATCGACATGAAATCTATCTGGGAGGGTCCTTGAGAAGATACAGAGAACTTCCATGCGCCCAGTGACCACACATGCACAGAAATGCCAGCTCCCGCTCCTGAATTATTTTTCCTTACCCCACCAAATCTTTAATAACTAAGTATGTAACTTTGTATTAGTTATGCTTGTAATTATAAAGTAACCTCCACAATAATATATGCAACAGAATCAAATTGCCTACAGCGCAACATCCATTGTTTTTTTTTTTTAACTTCCAATTTTACGGTTTCCACCAACTCGGTGATTTACAGACTTGTAATCACCCTTTTCTGCCTGTCAGCGCTGCCAGCCCAGGGTCGGCCTTGGCTTGTTTGGTCGAGACCTTCAGAGCTGAACAGCCTGGCCTGAGGCCCCGTTCTCTGGGAATCATATCTTGGGTTTCTCTCTTTCTTTATTCCCTCAACTTTTGATTTTGATATAATTTCAAACTTGCAGAAGAGCTTGAGTTCCAAAAAAAATCTCAAGGACCTTTAACCATTTTCATACCATCTTGCTCCATTTTATGCATCACTCTCCAGATGTAGATGATCAAACCCCTATGTCATTCGCTTTAGTGTGCATTTCCTCAGATCAAGAATATTCTTTTTTACAAACATAGCATCATCAAATTTGAGAAATTTATCATTGATTTACTACTATCATGAAATCCACAGTTTATACTCAAATGGTGTCAATGAAGTAATAGTCACGCAGTCATTTCCAACTCTCTGGGACCCCATGGACTATAGCCCACCAGGCTTCTCTGTCCATGGAATTCTCCACACAAGAGTACTGGAGTGGGTTGCCATTCAATTCTCTGGGAGATCTTCCCAACCCAGGGACTGAATCCAGGTCACCTGCACTGCAGGCAATTTCTTTTACCATCTGAGTCACCAGGGAAGCTCTCAAATGATGTCAACTTCCCCCTAAATGTCTTTTACGCCCCCCCCCCCACTCTGCCACCATCCAATCCAGCATTTAGTCATCATGTCTGTTGAATCTTCTTTTATCTAGAATGTTCCTCAGTGCTTCTTTGTCTTTCTGATTTATTTTTGGTTGTTCTGAATTTTCGTTGCTGTGTGGGCTTTTCTCTCGAGTTGCGGTGAGCGGGGTCTACTGTCTAGTTGCAATGCACAGCCTTCTCTTTGCAATGGCTTCTCTTGTTTCGGAACACAGGCTGTAGGTGATTGGGCTTCAGCAGTTGTGGTCCACAGGCTTAGCTTTCCCAGGCATATGGGATCTTCTCAGACCAGAGATCGAACCTGTATTTCCTGCATTGGCAGGCAGATTATTTACCATTGAGCCACCAGAGAAGCCCCTCTTTATCTTTCTTAAGCTTGATATTTTTGGAGAGTTCTGAATGGTTATTTTGTAGAATGGTCCTCAAAATCTCTTGGTCAGTGTGGTGTCTACCAGTTTTCTCCACTGTATCTTCACCATTTTCCCTTGTGGCTGATTCATGTCAATGTATAGCAAAATGAATACAGTATTGTAAAGCAAAACAAACTAAAAAATAAAAATTTAAATATAAAAAAATAAAATTAATAAATGATTTGTACATACATACTTTGAAAATCTGTATGTATCCTGTTTTTTTTTTAATCAAAGCTTTCCAGCAACGATTTAGCATTAATTGGTGATTTTCCTAAATCCATCAATCCTTCTATACATATTAGTTGAAATTCTGTCATAAAGCAGAGCTTTTCTTTCTTTTCCATAAACTCATGGATTCTTATTTTATTTGATGAGTTGTAATCTATTATCATTATTTCCATACTCAGGCTGTGCCAGACTGAGCCAATAGGAACTCCTTTGTGTTGATGCCAGATCTTGGGGCTAATTCCACATCATTCTGCAACACTTTCTGGCAAAAAAAAAAAAAAAGTGAATTCCAGGTTCAATTTATACTCTCCCTTTTCCAACCCTGGATTTAGTCTTTCTCTCCAAATAGTCCAAGTGCCTTTCAGAAGAGAATGATACTTGAAAACCAATATCTAGGCCTAGATGTGCTCACTGCTGATACTATAGCATTGCTTCTATAGCAACTTCTCCTCAGTAGATAGAGTTAAAAAATACATGTATATCCAATCACACACACACACACACATGTATTAATTAAAAACCACGACCAAGGACTTCCCTGGTGGTTCAGTGGCTGAGACTCCACACTTCCACTGCAGAGGGCATGGGTTCAATCCCTGGTCAGGGAACTAAGATCTCACATGTGGTGCAGTGAAAAGGAACCCACAAACCTTGAGCTTGTACTGATATTTATAATTCTAATCCAGTGGCACAAGAAACATTCTAGTTTTTCCCCTTTCTATATTTGCAGCAGCTTTTTCTAACAGTGAGAAGCCTAGATCTCAGTATTTTCAAAATATTTACTCTTTTTCTCAAGCCCAGGACACATAAAAAATAGTTTCCCAATTGCTAACTCATGCCACTGTAAAGGACTTCTCAGGTGGTGCCCCGTTCAGTTCAGTTCAGTCGCTCAGTCGTGTCTGACTCTTTGCGACCCCATGAATTGCAGCACGCCAGGCCTCCCTGTCCATCACCAACTCCTGGAGTTCACCCAAACGCATGTCCATCGAGTCAGTGATGCCATCCAGCCATCTCATCCTCCGTCGTCCGCTTCTCTTCCTGCCCCCAATCCCTCCCAGCATCAGAGTCTTTTCCAACGAGTCAACTCTTCGCATGAGGTGACCAAAGTACTGGAGTTTCAACTTTAGCATCGTTCCTTCCAAAGAACACCCAGGACTGATCTCCCTTAGAATGGACTGGTTGGATCTCCTTGCAGTCCAAGGGACTCTCAAGTGCTAGTGGTTTAAAGATTTAAAAAAAGCCTGCCAGTGTAGGTTAGACCTAAGAGATGCAAGTTCGATCCCTGGGTTGGGAAGATCCCCTGGAGGCAGACATGGCAACTCACTCCAGTATTCTTGCCTGGAGAATCCCATGGAGCCTAAATGGACAGCCTAATGGACCTGGTGGGCCATGGTACACAGGATCTTGAAGAGTTGGACACAACTGAAAAGACAGGGTGCACATACACACGCCAGTGTAAAAAGCAAACCCATCAACTAGAGTTCAAATTTTATTTTTAACTTTTTGGTAAAATTTATGTAAAATGAAATACACAGATCTGAAATGTGCACTTCATGAGTTTTGGGAAATGTATCCATCTGTGTAACCTGCAATTCTTTCGCTATACACAGCATTTCCATCACACCAGTAAGTTCCAGCCTGCCCCATTTCCAGTCAGTTTCCCACAGGGGGCAACCATTTTTTCCTGATGTTTTTCATCATATGTGAGTTTTACCAATTTTAAAACATGATATAAATGGAATCAACCAGTGTGTTGTCTCGTGTGTCCAGCTTCTTTCACTCAGCACAGAAATAATTTATCTATGTCATTATGTGTATAAATAATTCATTCCTGTTTACTGCTGAATTGTTAGTCCATTGTATAAGAATGCCACAGGCTATTTCTATATTTCTTTGTCAATGCTTATTTGGTTGTTTCCAACTTGGGGCTGTGATGAAGTTGCTCTCAGCATCCTTACACAAGTTTTTTGGTGGATGTATATTTCCATTTCTCTCTGGTATATACCTAGGAGTAGAATTGCCGAGTTATTAGGTGGAAGCTGAGAATTCTTCCTAAAGTAGTTGTATTGTTTCACACACCCGGCAGCAGTGTGTGAGGGCTCCTGTTGCTTCACACCTTTGCCAGCTTTTGGTGTTGTCGGCCTTTTTAAGTTTTAATTATTCAGGTGAGGGTATAGTGACCTGTCATGGTGGGTTTAATTTTGTATTTCCCTTGTTACTAGTGGTATTGAGCACATTTTCCTGTATTTCTTTGAGATTCATGTATTTGTTTGTAAGAGGATGTTCAAGGCTTTATCCTTGTTTCCTTTCTTTGGCTGCACCAAGTGGTATGTGGGATCTTAGTTCCCTCACCCAGGGTTGAACCCATGCTCCCTGCATTGAGAGCAAGGAGTCTCAACCACTGGACTGCCACAGAAATCCCACTTTGTCCAGTTTTAATTAGATTGTTCTTGGACAGAGGAGCCTGGTGGGCTGCCATCTACGGGGTCACACAGAGTCGGACACGACTGAAGCGACTTAGCAGCAGCAGCTTTATTACTAATTTGCAGGACTTTCTTCTGTATTCTGATACAAATCATTTGTCAGATATGTGTTTTGAAAATATTTTTTCACAGTCTATGTTTTCTTGGTTCATTTTTGTAATGGTGACTTTTCATGAGCAAAATCATTTAATTTTGATGAAGTCTAATGTATCATTTTTTTTCTTTTTCCTTTAGTGTTCTTTACTTAATGAAAGTTTTAACCACTCCCAAGTCATATGGATTTTCACCTATATTATTTTTCCTAAAATTCTATACTTCTGATTTTTATGGTTAGGTCCATTGTTGTTGGTCTCCAAGTCATGTTCAGCTTTTCACAGACCCATGGACTACAGCATGCATAGTCGCTCTCAAATCAATTTTTTGGTATGGCATAAGGAAGAGATAAAGGTTTGTTTTTCTTTCCCTAATGAGCTGCTTTGGTATCTTTGTCTAAAATAATTTAACCATTTGAGTCCATTTCTGTGCTCTCTGGACCATACCAATGATTTAGTTGCTCTTTTATTTTGCCAATATCACAAGCTTTATGATAAGCCTGCTAAGTCTGGAGCAAAGGGTGACAGTTACACAGTATCACATTATGTACTTAATGCCACTGAACTGTACATTTGAGAATTGATGAAATGGTACATTTTTGTCGGGAGTGGCTCTGAGAGAAAATCCACCCGTGACAAAGTTCCGGGCTGAGGTGACCCGGCCCAAAGAGGCCAGGCCATCTGGATGTACTCGAGGACCTCGACCAGAGGCATGACCCCTCACTTTGCATCGCTTTGCTTCTTGGTACTGATTGTTCTGATTTTCCTAGTACAGCCTCAATGAAATCTTAAACTGTTGCTAAACCGCAGCGATCATCGAGACTAACACTGCCCCCAGGGATCTGGGTTAGCATGGAGCCTGGGATGAAGTCCTTTTGTAAATATGTAACCTTTGGCACATCTTGATTTGACCCTCTTAGACCCGCTTGGGTTAGGAGAGGCCCTAATGATTATAGAATAGTTATAAATGCACATGAATGCAATAATAAAATGCACCCTGATGCTCTACGAGTTCCCAGCCGGCGTATATACGGCTGGCTTAGAAGAGCCGGCAGAATTTAAGAGAAATAAGGTAGTAAAAATAAGCTTTTGATCATAAACGGGTCTATAATATTTTCTGGCCAGTAATAACTGCTGAGCTGCTTCTGAATTCCTCATACCTTACTCATGGGGCACCCGGGAGTGCCCTAGTTGTAGAAAACAGATTTGGATATTAGTTAAGAATAATGTAAGCTACTATTAATAATTAACTTTCTGTGCAAAACATGATTGTTCTGCTTTCATGAGAATTAATGTAAGAAAATCACTGAAACTGCTATTGTATGTAAGAGTAGAATGTAGGAACGAAACTATGGTTACTGCTTGGACACCTGCTGAAACCTGTAAACAAATCACTTGATATTTGATCTGAGAGAAAAAAGCAAGAGGGGCAGCAGCGAGACCAGAAGAATGGAAAGGCCGCCTAAGGAGTGTAGAAGAAAACAGAACACTTAAACTGATTATTGTTCCAGCCCAAAAGGGCAAGAAGACTTTGTATCCAAACTGACATTGTTGAAATTTTCCCCTAAGAGTCAGGGAAATAGAAAGAAAACAGATTGTTACCTAGTCACAGGAAAGAAGGAAAAATGATGGTCTATCGTTAATAATTGATATTAAAAAAGGTATATAGAGTCTAGAAAAGAGTTTTAAGATTAGGATTCATTAAATTGGCTGTGTCCCTGAGGCCAGTCTCCGTTCAGTGGATTTGGCTGTGTCCATGAGGCCAGTCTCCGTGCTTCAATAAAATTGGCTGTGTCCCTGAGGCCAGTCTCCATGCTTAATTGTGCTTAATTGGCTGTGTCCTTGAGGCCAGTCTCCGTTCTCCACCAACGCCATTCATCCTGCCAGACCCCTGGACCCCCGCGGAGGCTGGATTCCCCCCACACATTTTATGTTATGTTTTGTTGTTATTCTGTCCCTAAGTCGTGTCTGACTCATTGTGACTCCATGGACTGCAGTACGCCAGTTTCCTCTGTCCTTCACTGCCTCCCGCAGTTTGCTCAGATTCAGGTCCATTGAGCTGGTGATGCTATATAACCATCTCATCCTCTGCTGCCCCCTTCTCCTTTTGCCATCAGTCTTTCCCAGCATGCTGTGTGCATTTTGTCCATAATATAAAGAGTGTACTGAAAGCTTTTCAATTCATACTGCCCTTGGGGACTCCTGAGAGTCCAGTGGTTGAGACTTAACTTTCCAGTGCATGGGGTGTGGATTTCATCCCCGTTTATTTAACTTATATGCAGAGTACATCATGCAAAATGCTGGGCAGGATGAAGCACAAGCTGAAATCAAGATCGCCAGGAGAAATATCAATAACCTCAGATATGCAGATGACACCACCCCTATGGCAGAAAGTGAAGAGGAACTAAAGAGACTCTTAATGAAAGTGAAAGAGGAGAGTGAAAAAGTTGGCTTAAAACTTAACATTCAGAAAACTAAGATCATGACGTCTGGTCCCATCACTTTATGGCAAATAGATGGGGAAATAATGGAAACAGTGAGAGACTTTATTTTGGGGGGCTCCAAAATCACGGCAGATGTGACTGCAGCCATGAAATTAAAAGATGCTTGCTCCTTGGAAGAAAATCTATGACCAATCTAGACAGCATATTAAAAACCTCAGACATTCCTTTGCCAACAAAGGTCCATCTAGTCAAAGCTATGGTTTTTGCAGTAGTCATGTATAGATGTGAGAGTTGGTCTATAAAGAAAGCTAAACACCGAAAAATTGATGCTTTTGAATTGTGGTGTTGGAGAAGACTCTTGAGAGTCCCAAGGAGATCCAACCAGTCCATCCTAAAGGAAATCAGTCCTGAATATTCATTGGAAGGACCAGTGTTGAAGCTGACACTCCTATACTTTGGCCACCTGATGTGAAGAGCTGACTCATCTGAAAAGACCCTGATGCTGAGAAAGACTGAAGACAAGAGGAGAAGGGGACAACAGAGGATGAGATGGTTGGATGGTATCACTGACTCAATGAACATGAGTTTGAGTTAGTTCTGGAAGTTGGTGATAGACAGGGAAGCCTGGCATGCTGCTGTCCATGGGGTCGCAAAGAGTCAGACACGACTGAGCCACTGAACTGAACTGAACACGGAGCTAAATCCCACATGCCTAATGGCAAAAACCCAAGACACAAAAGGGAAGCAGTGTTGTAACAAATTCAATAAAGACTTTAAAAATGGTCCACATTAAAAAAAAAAAAAAAATCCTACTGCCCTTGACCCCTCAGGGAAAAGTTCCTTTATTACCCACTCCTTCCTCTCCGACACCTCCTCATCCAAGGCTTCTGGACTGAGGGTTCCCGTCACTTTGCTGTCCCTCCTAGAGCCCCGTCTCTCCCATCCCTCCTCCCTCCTCTTCATGTTGGTTTTCCCCAGGACTCCGTTTCCTCCTCTCTGCTCTCCTGACTCAGAGTATGACCCTTGGGAGGTCTCAACAACCCTGTGGCTGCCCTTCCATTCCCATCTGTGTCCTCAGCCCAGTCCCTTTTCTTGGGTCTAGACCTTTATTGGAAGATGTCTCTTGGATCCCCTATTAGGTTGTTCAGCCAACACCTCAAGTCCACCAGGTCCCAAACCTAACTCAACACTCCTCTCTTTTCCCCAAATCTCCTTCTCCACCTCCAATGTTCCCCACTTTACTCACTACCTGTGTTACCTTGGGAAGGTTCCTGAAGTTCACCCTACCTGTTAGGGCTATGCTTAGAAAAAGATAGTCATGAAAAAGAGGGGATTGGGAAAGAGCTTAAATATGGAAGTCTGTGCAAAGGAATAGGCAGGTTTAGCAAAGGTGAGGGAAGCTGAAGCACCCTGGGCTGCCAGTGATGGAGAGCCATCCTCCCTGTAGGAATAAGAAAAGGGAGAATTTCCCAGAATTTGGGGCGAGCTGTGGGACAGGGCTACCTGACACACACTGTGGTTGTCAGAGAGGAATTCGGTCCTTGCCAACCCTGGGCCCATCAGGGATGGAGGCAGGGGAAGAAATTGCTCCAGTGACTCTTCCCTCTCACACCCCAGTCTCCAGATGATGTCTCATACTGGCTGACTCTAACCAGAAGCCAGACAGCCAGGAAACCTGGTTCAAGCAGTCCAGAGAATCCAGTCTCTGGGTCAAAGCAAAGTGGAGAATGAATCTGGTGGGACAAACAGAGAATACCCAACACCATCACGATGCCTCTTTGTTGTCATATACAAAACTGGCATTAGAATTGTACCTACCTAGGGACTTCCCTGGCAGTCTTGTGGTTAAGACTCTGCATTGTCAATGCAGGAGGCATGGGTTTGATCCCTGGTCGGGCAACTAAGATGCCACATGCCACACTGTGGGGCCAAAAAATAAACAAAACACAGACATACACATGAATGAAGATTAGTACCTACCTGATGAGTCTTTCAAGAGCAGGAAATGCTTTTTCGTGCATAAAGCACCCAGAACATCGTCTGGCACATAATACAATCTCAATAAATGTTTATTACCGTGTTTCTTTTCTTCCTTCTTGTCAACTTGATTGAACTAATCCAAAAACACAGTTCGAATAAAACCTTCTAGCTCCAAGAGAAGGCAGCCGTCCAAAACATGCTTAATAAGTCCCGGTTGTCCCAATTTGTGCAGCAGTATGCTTTGCGTATCAACATCTGTTCTTTCTGGAAACTGACAGGTACTTTTCTTACCATTTAGCCACTGATTTCTCATCTGCAACAGATATATAAATGCATCCATCATCCATTGTGAGGCTGATTTTGAGCAGACCATGAAACTCAGTGGCCTGTTCCGAATATTTCTGGAATCCATAGGTGAATTCAGATTCATTTGCCTTGAATTTTATGAAAAGCTCGTCTTTTATCATCATCTCCTGTCAAGCCAGCCTTGTGTTAGTTGCTTCAAAGAATTACAAAGTGTGTAATTATATCTACAGGGATACGTTACATTTAAACCACAATTAGAAGAACAACAAATATGCATGACGGCAAATATGAGACAATCACATAAAGCGCATAAA
The DNA here is from genome assembly GCA_006410615.1 of Neotragus moschatus. Classification (NCBI taxonomy): domain Eukaryota; kingdom Metazoa; phylum Chordata; class Mammalia; order Artiodactyla; family Bovidae; genus Neotragus; species Neotragus moschatus. Next base: position 1,230,530 of record SJYA01002939.1, on the reverse strand, counting down.
ATTAGTTGTAATGCCCCTAGGTTCACAACTATATCCATAGTATGATTATGCTATATACTATACACATCATATGTTGAATATTGTATATTATATCATGTATTAAAGCAAAGGTTTTTCAGTTGGACAGTACAGGCTAAAATGTAGGTTCTATCGTATACTAATTCTATGAGTTTGGAAAATGTATGTGCTGTGCTTAGTCACTCAGTCGTGTCAGACTCTATGCGACCAGGTTCCTCTGTCCATGGGGATTCTCGAAGTGAGAACACTGGAGTGAGCTGTCATGCCCCCCTTTAGGGGATCTTCAAAACCCAGGGATTAAACCCAGGTCTCCTGCATTACAGGTGGATCCTTTACTGTCTGAACCACAAGAGAAGGAAAACTTATGGATTATCTTTAAAATTCTTTTATCTCAGTGACTTCCCTGGCAGTCTGGTGATTAGGAGTGGGCACTACCAAAGCAGGTTCAATTGCTGAGCAGGGAACGAAGATCCCATGTGCTGGGCAACCAAAAAATAAAATTAAAAGAATTGATTTACCTTGTTGCAAAATGAAGACAATGATGTCCAATTCCAGAATTATCGTGAGAGTAAGTGTGAAACTGTACTTTTGGAACTCAGGGTGGGCCATCCCCAAATGTGCCTTGTTGGCATACTGATTATTTTGAGTTAAAATTACTTAAGAAATGGCCAAGGCAGAGGTATACTCTGACCCTCTGCTCTGTCTCTCTGAAAGCAGGAAGGAAATCTCCACTGTGAAATGTGCCCTCCTTGCATCTGGAGGTAAAAGGACACCCTTATCACCAGAGACAGGGAATTGGGGGCAAGCAGCCTACATTAGGGCTTCCAGGGCGGCACTAGTGGTAAAGAATCCACTTGTCAAGGCAGGAGATGCAAGAGACACGCAGGTTCGATCCCTGGGTCAGAAGATCCCCTGGAGGAAGAAATTGCCACCCACTCCGGTATTCTTGCCTGAAAAATCCCGCAGACAGAGGAGTCTGGTGGGCTACAGTCCATGAGGTGTAGAGAGTTGGACATTGCTGAGTGACTAAACACATACACAAATCCACAGGCTATATAAATAAACCTATCACTTCTTTAACTGATGACCACAAGCCATAACTCTGTTTCAATTCTTCACCAGTTAAGCACCCCAAAGGCTAAGTTTCTTTGTCCTGTCAATTCCTTACAGATTTACTGCTTCTCTGTCTAAAAAAATATAAGTTGTCTGATTTGACCACTTCTTAGGTTCTATTTCTATGAGATCTCCATGTATGCAAGTAAAACATTGGTTCCTTTTCCTCCTGTTCAACTGTCTTATTATCAGCCCAGCCACAAGAACTTAAGAGGGACAGAAGTGAAAATCTCCACTTCTTGACACTATGTGAGATGTCTAGTCCTGGGCCCAAAAGACGATTTGTGCTCCACAAATTAAAGATTTGGGGGAATTCCCTGGAGGTCCAGTGATTAGGACTCAGCACTTCCACTGCAGGGGCTCACGTAGAAGCACTGCAAGGGCTCAGGTTTGATCCCTGCTTGGGGAACTAAGATCCTACAAGCCACACAGCGAATCAAAAAAAAAAAAATTGAAAAGTAGATTATTATGGCAAATCATATTTCGGTTTATCAATATTTATAGTTTACTGGGTGGACCATTACTTTATTTCCCAAAGAGCTGTATCTGGAAGAAGGAATGCTTGGTGTTGCTGTTCAGTCACTAAGTTGTATCTAACTCTTCATGACCCAGTGGACTGCAGCATGCCAGGCTTCCCTGTCCACTGTCGCCCAGAGTTTGCTCAAATTCATATCCACTGAGTCAGTGATGCTGTCTAATCATCTCATCCTCTGCCGCCCACCCCCTTCTCCTCCTGCCTTCAATCTTTCCCAGCATCAGGATCTTTTCCAATGAGTCGGCTCTTCGCATCAGGTGGCCAAAGTATTGGAGCTTCAGCTTCAGCATCAGTCCTTCCAATGAATATTCAGGGTTGATTTCCTTTAAGATTGACTGGTTTTATCTCCTTGCTGCTCAAGGGACTTTCAAGAGTCTTCCCCAACACCACAATTTGAAAGTATACGTTCTTCGGCGCTCAGCCTTCTTTATGGTCCAGCTTTCATCTGTACATGGCTACTGGAAAAAAACAAAGCTTTGACTATATGGACCTTGGAAAACTACAATTTGCGAAGAGTCTTTACCTGGAGGGAAGGAGTGACTAGGCCAGGTCATGGGGATGTCTTCCGGGTACTTCTTACTACAACATGGCCTCCTCCTCATTGCCACTGACTTCAGGCTCTTCTAGAGACACAGGTTTCTAGGGAAGTCCTGTCACAACAGCTCCATTCAGACCAGCTCTTAGGAGGTTAGTACTCATGTTTCTTCCATTGCTCACTGTCAACCCGAGATCTAAGCTGCATAGCACTTCTCAGGATGAAATGTCTTTGGGCATTTCACACATGCAAAAGCACCAGGCCAGAAAATTCTGAAAAGACCCTAGAGATTCTGTGTTAGGATGAGACAGCTCTTTTCTGTCTCAGATGCCTCTGGGGATGAACAGAAGCATAAATTAAATCAACAGATTTAAGAAAATGAAAGGACACGAGGAGATGGATTTTGTTATCATGGTCCCTGGACAAAACCCTCAATTAAAAAAAACCCAATTAGAAGGTGGTATTAAGTCAGAGTTAGGAATAGCCAGGCAGCAAGGAAATACTCATAATAATGGTAAATATAACAATTACCATGACTAAGCTTTTTAAGGTTTTACTGTGTACCAGGCATTGTTCTTTCTATCTTTGAGTGCTTAAATCTTCAAAACAATTCTGTGGAATTTGTGCTATTATTGTCTATATTTTTTCAGATGAGTAAATTGAAACAGAGAAGACAATAAATTTGACCGAGGTCACACAGCTAATAAGTGGCAGAGCTAGGATTCAAACCCAGGCAGCTAATTCCAGTCTAGACACAGCCAGCCTCTGACATTGGCTTTTCTCCTAAAGGAAAATATGGCCTTGCTGATGTGAGTGTAGGTAAGTGACAAGGACAGTCTGATATTTGCAAGCACCTTTTTAAATGGAAACATATATATTATCCAGGTAAGTTAACCTGAGAGGTGGGGAGATTTCTGCAAGCCCCAAGAATAAAAAGACAATGGCCCAGAGATGATTGGCAGGAAGCTACCTGTTGAGACATGGTCATTGCTAACCAAGTGTCATATGAGGGAGCAGGGACCAAGGAAATCCCTGCCCTGGTCATGCTATAACTGTTCCTGCCCTGAGCATTCACTCTGCACTCTTGAAAATGTCTGGAATATTTGCTAATAAAATATACAACCTATTGTAGGTCTCTACGTACATCCATGTGATATATGGAAAGAAAGAAAGAAATCGTGTCTGACACTTTGTTACCCCATGCACTATATGTACCTCTCCAGGCCAGGATACTGGAGTGGATAGCCTTTCCCTTCTCCAGGGGATCTTCCCAACCCAGGGATCAAACCCAGGTCTCCTGCATTGCAGGTGGATTCTTTACCAGCTGAGCCACCAGGGAAGCCCATGTGATATATAACCCACTTGAAATCCTGCAAATAATTGATCCTGTGGGCCTTTTAAAAAAAGTTTATGGAAGTACAGCTGATTTATAATGCTGTGTTAATTTCTGCTGTACAGCAAGAGACTCAGTTATTTATAAATGTTCTTTCTCACGTTCTATTACATTATGGTTTATCACAGGATAGTGACTCTAGTCCCCTGGGCTGTATACACTAGGACCTCATTGTTTGTCTATTCTCCATATAACAGTTTGTATCTGTTAATCCCAAGCTCTCAGTCCTCCCCTCCCCGAGTCCCTCCTCCCCTTTGACAACCGCAAGTCTGTTCTCTATGTCTGTGAGTCTGTTTCTGTTTTGTAGATCGGTTCCTTTGCGTCATATTGTAGATTCCACATATAAGGGCTGTCACGCGATACTTCTCTTTCTCTTTCTGACTTACTTCACTGAGTGGGATCGTCTCGAGGTCCATTCTTGCTGCTGCAAATGACTATTTATTCTTTCTGATAACTCACTGATATCCCACTGTGTGTCTATGCTACAGCTTCTTTATCCATTTATCTATCCATGGACATATGTTTCCATATCTTGGCTTTTGTGAATAGTGCTGCTATGAACATAGGGCACATGTATGTTTTTGAATTACATTTTTTTCCAGATATATCCCCAGGAGTAGGAACATGGGATCATACGGTAACTCACAGTCATATCTTTCTCTTTGAACTGGACCTACACAGGAAGTATATCTCTAGCTTTGCTTTTGTTAGAGAGAATCCCCCTGGCTAGTTCTTTGGTTTTGTTAGAGAGGATCTCCCTGGCTAGTTCTAACTACCATGACCAGGGAGGGGCTCACCCCCTCCATAGTACCTAGGAGCAAGATAAGTTCACAGATTTTCAGCCTATTGGCCTCACAGGTCTGCTCGAGTGGGAGGCTCACCACTTGATAGCTAGATACAAACCAAATGCCCCAAACATAGTGGACCTTCACGCAGCCTGCAATACCTCTTCCCAGACTAAGAGGCCTATTTGAGAGAAAGTCCGGCGTGTGTGCAGTCATGTCCAACTCTTTCTGAACTTCTGGGCTGTCGTCCACCAGGCTCCTCTGTCCATGGGATTCTCCAGGCAAGAATATTGGAGTAGACTGCCATGACCCACTCCAGGGGACCTTCCTGACCCAGGGATCAAACTGGAATCTCTTATGCCTCCCGCACTGGCAGGCAGGTTCTTTACCCCTAGGGCCACCTGGGAAATCTGAAGGGTTAGTCACTCAGTTGTGTCTGACTCTTTGTGACCCCATGGACTGTAGCCCACCAGGCTCCGCTGTCCATGAAATTTTCCAGGAAAGAATACTGAAGTTGGTAACCATTCCCTTCTCCAAGGGATCTTCCCAACCTCGGCACTGAATCTGGGTCTTCTGCATTAGCAGTTGGGTTCTTTACCTGCTGGACATCAGGGAAGCCCCAAGAGAAAGCCCATATACTCTCCACATATTAGAGAAAGGTCTAATATGTGAACAAGTCACCCCCCCACCACCATGCCTTACAGAAGCAGTGATTAAGAGCAGTGTCCCTGGAATCAGAAGATCCGAATCCTCCTCACCCCCTACCGCCTTTTCTCAGCTCTGTACCATGGGCCATTTAGTTTCCTATGCATGTATGTGTGTTCAGTCACTTCAGTCGTGTCTGATTGTATGCAACCCTATGGACTGTAGCCCATCAGGTTCCTCTGTCCATGGGATTCTCCAGGCAAGAACACTGAGGTGGGTTGCCACGCCCTCCTCCAGGGGATCTTCCTGATTTAGGGATTGAACCCAAGGCTCCTGCATCTCCTGCATGGCAAGCGGATTCTTTACCCACTGAGCCACATGGGAAGCCCTTAGTTTCCTATACCTCATATAATGCTGGCACTTGTGTTATAAGGTGATGGTCACGAATGAGTTAACACACATAATGTGCTTACAACAGAGTCTTACACAAGCACAAAAGAATCTGGTTATTCTTCTGTGAGTTTGTAGCCTCACATTGGTGTATCTCATCTATAGCACTTTATCAATGAAGAATTTGATCCAACTCAGGTCCTGTCTGTTTAGCAAATACCTCATCTCTTGACAAGGCATAAGGTCTTTGTTTAACCTATAATTACCAATCTACTGACCTCTCTTTCCACCTAACTTCTCCAGGTCTGAAATTCCTCAGCTGAAATACTCATTATGTCCCATGAAAGAATAGTCACTATTTTCCTGTAGCTTTGATTCTGTTCAGCTATCAGTTCCTCTGACTTTGCCACCTTCTTTCAACTCCGCACCAGCACAGACCTCATGCCTGGCCCCCTGTCTTAGTCTCTAGGTGGCTGTTCGTGACCCATCGGTATGCTAGTGCTTAGCCCCAGGCATTAACCAGAATTATTTGGGGTTGAAACGAAACATAGAAACTGTCCCACTTTTTCTTTTACAATGAGGAAACAGAGAAGGGTGGGTGAAGGGAAAGAAAACTGAATTGTAAGCATATTAATTGAGCACCCTCTTTTAAAAAAACTTTTACTTTTATATTGGAGTGTAGCTGATTGACAATGTTGTGATAGTTTCAGGTAGACAGCAGAGGGACTCAGCCATACATAAACATGTACCCATTCTCCTCCCATCCAGGCTGCCCCATAACATTGAGCAGAGTTCCCTGAATTGAGCATCCTCATGGTGCCAAATGCTATAGCATTTAGCCTGTGTTATTTCAGTTCATCCACCAGGCAGTCTTACTAGGTTGGTGTTCTTATTCTCCATTTGCCAATGACAAATGTGAGATTCGAAAAGGACTGGATAATTTGCCCAAGGTCACACAACTGGAAGGCAGCGAGTCCAAGATTGGAACCAGACCTTTCTATTTCCAAAGCAATTTTGGTCATTTCATTAAATCATGTGACTTAGCTGCCGTGTGATTTATGCAAGGTCACAGAGCTCACCGAGAACGTCTGAGATGTGAATGCAACCCTCCTCCCCTACCCCTCTTCTTCAGTGTGGTCCATTGCAAGGCCTTTTAAAATACATGGGTTTATAATCTGCTCAGGTTACAAAAATGTTTGAAATGCAGACACCTCATTCCTGTAGCAGAAATACTAGACGTTGCTCAGGCAAAAGGCATCCTCTGATAAACCAGCTACTCATAGTTTGTCATATCCAAGCATTGTGATAAACTGCTGCTTACCAAAGTGAATGTATTTATAAAACCATAAGAGCATATCAGAGTGGAAACTAAATCCCCTTTTTCTTATCTCTATAGAAATGTTTTCCCTTCTCAGCAAATGGGAAGGCACCAGGGCAGAAGGAAGGGAGATGCTGCCCCTCTTAAGNGCATTGTGATAAACTGCTGCTTACCAAAGTGAATGTATTTATAAAACCATAAGAGCATATCAGAGTGGAAACTAAATCCCCTTTTTCTTATCTCTATAGAAATGTTTTCCCTTCTCAGCAAATGGGAAGGCACCAGGGCAGAAGGAAGGGAGATGCTGCCCCTCTTAAGTTTCCAATCTGATTTAGAGGTCACTCTTGCAAGCCAGGCATCCTCTTCCTGCTTCTCTGAGCTTTGAGGATGTCAGTCTTGGGTCAGGAAAAAGAGCAGAAAATGAGCATTTTTTTCCCCTAGTACTCATGTTTGCTGACCTTTGCTTAATAGGTATTTAGGAGTTGCATCTATTTCCAAACTGTGAAGCTCTGGTAGGAATAATCAGTTTCACAGCATCAGGCACCTGTTGAACTATTATGTGCCAAACATTCTGCAAAGCACTGCACTTTGCATGAGTCATTCCATTTGATCTCCCAGCAATCCAATGAGGTCAATCATTTCCTTGTCCCCATTTTACAGATGAAAAAACTGAGGCTTAAAGAGGGGAAGTGGTGTGGTAAAGTTGTGTAGCTATAATATGACAAAACTTCTCATACAAATCTTTTCCAGCAGAACCTTCTGAAGACCCCAGAGAGACCTTTCGTTTTTAGAAAGAATGGTTGGTTGAGGCATTTATCCATTAGTTCCCATTCCCCAGTGGCTGAGGATTTTTCCAAGGAGCGTTAACCCCCAATACTCCCAGGCTTTGTTTAAACTTGGACCAAACAGTTTCCTGAAGCCCTTGGAGAAAATGCTGGGGCAGAAATCAGAAAGACACACAGTGCATGGTTTTGACTCATTCCAGCAGGGTCTATGGGATCAGCCTGAAAATATTTGGGGGTATTTATGTGTGGTGGAGGGAGCTTGAAATTGTGTAGTCTGTGGCAACACAGGTCAATATTACAGCCAACTCATATATGGCTATTGCCATGAAATTAAAAGACACTGCGCCTTGGAAGAAAACTTGTGACAAACCTAGACAGTGTATTAAAAAGCAGAGACATCACTTTGCCGACAAAGGTCTGTATAGTTAAAGTTGTGGTTTTTCCAGGAGTCATGTACAGATGTGAGAGTTGGACCACAAAGAAGGCTGAGCACCAAAGAATTGATGCTTTCACACTATGGTGCTGGAAAAAACTCTCAAGAGTCTCTTGGACAGCAAGGAGATCCAACCAGTCCATCCTAAAGGAAATCAACCCTGAATATTCATTAGAAGGACTGATGGTGAAGCTGAAGTTCCAATAGTTTGGCCACCTGATGTGAAGGGCCAACTCATTGGAAAAGACCCTGATGCTGGGAAAGATTGAAGGCAGGAGGAGAAGGGTGCAACAGAAGATGAGATGGTTGGATGGCATCAGTGACTCCATGGAGTAAGAAAACTCTGGGAGATAGTGGAAGACCAAGGAACTTGGCGTGATGCAGTCCATGAGGTCACAAACAGCCGGACACAACTTAACGACTGAACAACAAAATAAAAATTGACTTCCCCATTCACTAGTCACATTTCAAGTGCACAAGAGCTTCATGTGTGTGGTGGGAACACCTTCAGGCAACAGGAATATAGAACATTCCATAATCACAGAGTTTTGTTGGACAGTGCAGGGCTTCTAGTCACCAACATCTGGTCACTCAATCACATCACTTTGACAGTTCAAGGACTTTTTCTTATCAAGGACTCTTCAACTGTTGAACACCTATTGTCCACCGAGCACAAGAAATAATACATTCCATGTATGCTGTGCTGTGCTTAGTCACTCAGTCGTGTCTGATTCTTTGCAACCCCATGGACTGCAGCCTACCAGGGTCCTCTGTCCATGGAGATTTTCCAGGCTAGAGTACTGGAGTGGGTTGCCATGCCCTCCTCTAGGGGATCTTCCCAGCCCAGGGATCCAACTCAGGTGTCCTGCATTTCAGGCGGATTCTTTACCAACTGAGCCACAAGGAAAGCCCAAGAATACTGGGGTGGGTAGCCTATCCCTTCTCCAGGGGATCTTTCCAACCCAGGACTTGAACTGGGGTCTCCTGCATTGCAAGGGTATTCTTCACCAGCTGAGCTACTAGGGAAACCCCACATTCAATATACCCTCTCCCTCAAGCCTTGAAATTGTAGAAGTGAACAGTACCCTCCTCTCATCTGTAAGATGAGAGGATTAGAGCTTTAAAGGTCAAGTTACTTACCCAGTGTAACTTGGGCGTGGTAGAGCTGTGATGTTAGACCAAGGCTGTTGTTGACTCAGTCATCTCTGACTCTTGTAACCCCATGGACTATAGCCCTCCAGGCTCCTCTGTCCGTGGTATTCTGCTGGCAAGAATATTGGAGTGGGTTGCCATTTTTTTCTCCAGGGAATCTTCCTGATGCAGGGATCAAATCCAGTTCTCCCACATTGCAGGCAGATTCTTTACCATCTGAGCCTCCAGGGAAGACCAAGATACTAGGCTCAGAAATGAAGGCTCTTTCTATAGGAAGCATCTGTTTCTCACTGAAGCCTTGCTACATGTGTGTGAAATTTCCCATTGGCATTTTTAAGTCAGTTGCTTTCCCACTGTTTCAATCCTCTGCAGCCTGGGTGGATGGCGAGATGCAGGGCAAGCAGTCATGCCTCGCCATTTTAACTCATACATGCATCCACAACAGGACTTTCCCAGGCAGTCCCATGGTTAAGAGTCTGAGCTACCAAGTTAAATCCCTGGTTGGGGAACTAAGATCTGACATGTCATGCTGCACGGTCAAAAACAAAACCAAAAAACTTTTTAAAAATATATGTACATCCATGTCTACACTTTTGGTTTCCAGATGAGTGTTCTCCAGTGCAAGAAATGAATAAAATACCAAAGATCTTTTATCTAATTAAAATGACATATTACTCCTAGAAATATACAATGCACACTAAAACTGATAACTGTGAAATTTGCACATGGTGAAATGTGTTATATGGAAAAACAGACTGAAGAATCACAGCTTTTTAATAATGCTGAAATCTGCAAAAAAGAAAAAAAAAAAAGGACCCCAGGGAAAAATCAGAACAGGTAGAATGCTTGAAAGAAAGTAAAACATAGCAGCAAAAACTGTACTGACAGGCAAAGTCGTTTGTTAATTACAAATTGTTAGAAGACTCAAATTTTCTTGACAAAATTTAGGCATGCAAAATTTTACCTGAGAATATTTAATTTGGTAAATAAAAAAATTAGTAATGTTTTTGAAAGGTCAAACACTAATCTTATGGATCAACTAATACGATAAACACTTAGTATTGTTGTTTGGTCACTCAGTCGTGTCCAACTCTCTATGACCCCATAGATTATGTAGCCCACCAGGCTAGTCAAGGCTATGGTTTTTCCAGTGGTCATGTATGGATGTGAGAGTTGGACTGTGAAGAAGGCTGAGCACTGAAGAATTGATGCTTTTGAACTGCGGTGTTGGAGAAGACTCTTGAGAGTCCCTTGGACTGCAAGGAGATACAACCAGTTCATTCTAAAGGAGATCAGTCCTGGGTGTTCTTTGGAAGGAATGATGCTAAAGCTGAAACTCCAGTACTTTGGCCACCTCATATGAAGAGCTGACTCAGTGGAAAAGACTCTGATGCTGGAAGGGATTGGGAGCAGGAGAAGAAGGGGACAACAGAGGATGAGATGGCTGGATGGCATCACTGACTCGATGGACGTGAGTCTGAGTGAACTCTGGGAGTTGGTGATGGACAGGGAGGCCTGGTGTGCTGCAATTCATGGGGTCGCAAAGAGTCAGACAGGACTGAGCGACTGAACTGAACTGAGGCTCCTCTGTCCGTGGGATTTCCCAGGCAAGAGTACTGGTCTGGGTTGCTATTTTCTTCTCCAGGGTATCTTCCCAACTCAGAGATCGAACTTGGGTCTCCTGCGATGGAGGTGGATTCTGTGTGGTTTCACTTAATTATCAGATAAAACTGGAAGATTGATATTAATATTATCCTCATTTTACAGTTGGCAAAACTGAGGCAAAGGGAGTTTATGGAACTTTCCTTGACCAATCATACAACTAGTAAAGGCTGAAAGTAGAATAGAACCCAGGAAATTTGGTTGTAATGTTTTTGCTCCTGAATATTTCACTTTGTCATGCTTTTTGTTTAGTTTATTTTTTATCTTTTCTGTGAAATTGTGCATGCCACCTGGTGCTGCCAAAAAGAAAAACAGAATCAACTCCAGGATCTTTGTGCTTTATTTTAGTTACAACGTCTCTTTCAATCTAGTACAATTCCATAGTCTTTCTTTGACTCCATGACCTTCATCCTTTTGAGGATCTTGATCCTTTTGAGGATCCTCAAGCCAATTGTTTTGTAGACTCTCCCTCAATTTGGGTTTATCAGATATTTTCTTGTCATTAGATTTGGGTTATATAAGTCTTTGGCAGGAAGACAGAAATGAAAATGTGTTCTCAGTACATTATATTTTGGATATTAATTAAATGGTACTTAGAAATCAAGGTTTGGGCAGTAAATGTGTTTATTACTATTGGAGTATTACTCTTCCAAAAGTAGGAGATAAATATATGTGTGTACACACATCTCCATCTATATTGAAATCCATGAATTCATAATACTATTCTCATTTCAGTTCAGTGCCATGTAAGATTCATGTCTTTTTTCTCCCTTTCTGTATTTTTAAGTCTCTTATTCTACAAAAAGAAAACTGACTTGTACTGTGCTCAATAGTGTCACCTATCTGATCAAACTCCCCATATGTACAGTCTTTCACCGTAACTTTAAAGATGCTTTTCTCACTGTATCCAGGCTCTGATCGTCAAGAGGCTGCTGACGTCCCCTCACCACAGGCTTCCTGTCCAAAGCAATTTCTCTGTCCCAAGCACTGTCTTTAGAAAGGGAGACAGGTGAAAGAGGAACAGGGAAGAAGGAAGAGAGACAGGGAAGGAGGGAGAGATGGAGAGAAGGAAGGAAGGGGCGAGAGAAGGATAAAAGGGAAAGCGAAGGGAAGAAAACAAATGAAACTGATTTTAGGGGAAAATCAGAATCCATTAAAAAATTTTAAGACATAAACTGATTTAATAGAATTCATATCAGAAAATTCTATGTTAATATAAATGGATTATTTGAAGATAATTCTAACTGAAGGTCTATACTTTAAAATACAGAGTAAAATCCCCCAGATATCAGAATTGTTGATTATCTGTCATAAGAATGATGGAGTTTACTATTCACCAGGTCTAAAAGTTGACATCAACACAATGGGGTTGGGCGTCCCAGGTGGCTCAGTGATAAAAGTACCCACCTGCCAATGCTAGAGGACAGGGGTTCTATCCCTGGGCTGAGAAGGTCCCCTGGAGGAAGAAATGGCAACCCACTCCAGTATTCTTACTGGGATAATCCCATAGACAGAGGAGCCTGGCAGGCTACAGGCCATGGGGTCTCAAAGTCAGACACAACTGAACACACATCACATCACACAATGGGATTAAATATTTTAAATCAGTATTTCTATAAACTTGATCCTGATGGAAATAAGACTAGTAAACGTAAAATAGAAATCAGATGAAATGAGACTGCCTCTGAATGTATTATATCGATAATGGATCAAACATCAAATTGGCCTCATTAAGCTAATGACCCCAAGAACAGTTCCTGATCCCTAAGACTATATCGTGAGGATTAAATGGATTGAAGGACATAAGGTATGTCCAAGGTTTAGCCCATGGTACATCGCAGTGACTGTATAAATGATGTTGATGGTAATAAAGAACATTTCCAAGAATGAGTTCCAGGGCTTTTGTTTTGTCCCTGGAAGTGGGAAAAGGGACAGAGGTTAGCAGTAGTTTGCAGTGTACACACAGGAAGAATTCAGATTTAAGGACTCCAGGTCTTATGGCAAAGTCTGTGCAGTCTGGTTTGCCAAAGGAGACCCAGATGGACTGTATATTTTCCAATAAGTCAGCCACTGTGAGTTGATTAAAGACGATGAGCAGTAGAACCAAAGGCAAATGAAGGCATCAAAGAGATCTTTCGATGTGAAGTTGAGCGGCAAAGCCCACGTTGGCTGAGAGTGATAGAGCAGTGTCAGATGAAAATGGATGAAAGGTACCTGCTGATGAAAGAGGAAGAATGTGGAAACCGATCTTACTCTGTCTAGCCTGGCATTTTCCACCTGGGTTTGAAGCTTAGATCAATGACATCTCCCCAGCTAACAGAATAAAGGCGTCGCCATTCTCATCAAGGCAATTTTCAGAAGATGCCATTTCAAGTGGAGGTTAGTATTGCAGGAAGAACTTCCCTGATGATTTTCTTCTTTCTTGAGGCTACGGAATACTAATGATGATCAGGAGTGAAAATATAGAGAAACAGCTGGGATAATACACAGAAAGTTGCTGAAACTCAGACCATGAAAACTTAGACTCGTTGGCCTTTGAAACACTGCTTAACAGGTAATAAGCGCTCAATACATCCCTATTGAATGAAAGACTGAATGAATGTGTCTCAGACGCTGGAATGGTTTTCTCCTCCCAGTGCCCCTCCACCCATGACTTAGGTAAATTGTAGCCAAGGGATAAAACAACTAAGAAGATGAACAACATCAGTTCAGTTCAATTGAATCCAGTCACTCAGTCCTGTCCAACTCTTTGCATTCCCATGGACTGCAGCATGCCAGGCTTCCCTGTCCATCACCAACTCGCAGAGTTTGTACAAACTCATGTCCATCGAGTCAGTGATGCCATCCAATCATCTCTTTCTCTGTCGTCCCCTTCTCCTCCTGCCTTCAATCTTTCCCAGCATCAGAGTCTTTTCCAATGAGTCAGTTCTTCACATCAGGTGGCCAAAGTATTGGAGTTTCAGCTTCAACATCAGTTCTTCCAATGAATATTCCTTTAAGATGAACTGGTTGGATCTCCTTTCAGTCCAAGAAGATGGACAACATAGGAAAGCTCAAATAACGTGGGGAAAATAGGAACAGCTGTCAGGGCTTCCCTGGTGGCTCAGTGGTAAAGAATCCACCTGCCAATGCAGGAGTCATGGGTTCTAGCCCTGGTGGGGGAAGATCCCACGTGTTGCCGAGCAACTAAGCCTGTATGCCACGACTACTGAGCCGGTGCTTCAGACTCTGGGAGCCTCAATGACTGAAGCCTGCACACCCATGCTCTGCAACAAGAGAAGCCACCACAGTGTGACACCTGAGCACCGCAACTAGAGAGTCACGCCAGGTCCCCACGACAAAAGGCCATGCAACAACAAAGACCTGGTGTAGCCAAATATAAATAAATAAAATTATAATAAAAAGAGAAGCTGCCAATGTGATTATAATTCTTGCACTCAATTAATATTTGTTGAGAGTTCTACTTGAAGTGTGATGTGTAGGAGTTGAGGATTGCAAAATTAAGCCATCTAAACCCATAGAGCTTATGGACCAGAAGGAGATAGAAGTATAAATATCCATTCACACTAAAAAATTTATTGACTACTTGCTGTATTTCAGGGGACACAGATACAAACAAGGCAAAGTTGATGGCCTCCACAAAGTTCATGGTCTGCAGGGGGAGACAGATAATGAAACAGAAAATTATGTCACTGTGAGAAGTGCTGTGCTGGTCTGAGAAGTGCTGGTCAGGATAAAACTGTATTAATCTACTTCCTCTGTGGTCCAGTGGTTAAGACTCTGAGCTTCCAGTGCTAGGGGTGCAGGTTTGATCCCTGGTCAGGGAACTAAGATCCCACACACCATACAGTGGGCCAAAAAATAAGTAAATAAATAAAGCTGCATTTAGGTCAGATGGTTGGAGGATGCAAGTTATCAACTAAGGAAGCACGGCAAGGTTCGCCACCAGGAATGTTGCTTGGTGAATTGCCAAGGCAGAGAGCTATCTATTTTCCCCCAAAATAACCAATTACTTAATCCCTAGAGATTGAATAAGCCTTCTGTCTCACACCAGATTGAAACAGCATCTTTATTATGAAGTTGCTACCTTACTGTGTGAGTATCATATTAGCCTGTGTCAGTCCCTCTGCCCCGGTCCGTTAACCTGTCTCTTCCTGCATAATGCCATACTATTAAATGTATTGTCCTCCCACAGCTCTCACAGATATTAAACACAATCTCACCTTGTTACCTTGCTTAATTTTTTTTTTCTGGGCCAAATGTGTTTTAGAATCAGTTTGCCAAGTTTCCCCAAAAATGTCCTACTGGGATTTATGTCGTAATTGCATTAAACCAGTAAATTAATTGAGAGAACCTGTTTATAATATCAATTCTTGCCTCTTAAGACGATGATGTGTTTCTACATGAAGCCAAGGTACTTGCGAGTGTTCCTCAGTACAGTTTTCTAATTTAATTCATATATTATGTTCATTCCTCGAGGGTTTAAAAGCTAATTATTTTAATTGCTATGGGGGAATGGGGTTGTTTCACATTATATTTTCTAACTGCTAATGGCTAACACATAAGAAAGCTGTTCGTCTGTGTGTGTATTTGTTTATTTTCGTGTGTACTCACTGTACTCCCCTTTCTTGTTTGGTTGCTCAGTCGTGTCCAACTTGTTTGGACCCCTTGGACTGTAGCAGACCTCTACACAGGCTCCTCTGTCCTCCACTGTCTCCTGGAGTTTGCTCAAACTCATGTCCATCGAGTCCATGATGCCATCCAGCCATCTCATCCTCTGTCGTCCCCTTCTCCTCCTGCCCCTAATCCCTCCCAGCATCAGGGTCTTTTCCAATGAGTTGGCTCTTTGAATCAGGTGGCCAAAGTATTGGAGCTTCAGCTTCAGCATCAGTCCTTCCAATGAATATTTAGAGTTGATTTCCTCTCCTATAGGACTGAATGATTTGATCTCTTTGTTGTCAAAGTGACTTTCAGGAGCCCTAGTCTTATTCTAAGACTTTTTCAGGTATTTCTCCTGTGTTAGATAATCATATGAACAATGATAGTTCTGGACTTCCCTGCTGATCCAGTGGTTAAAACTTCTCGCTCCCACTGAAAGGGGCTTGGCTTGGCTCCCTGGTCGATTGTATTTCATACAATTCCTGGTTCATAGTAAGTTGTAGGTTAAAGGTAGCTTTGATATTATTGTTGTAGTATTATGGTTGTCTTCATGCTATCTTTCTAATGAATTAACAATATTTATAACCCTCTACACTATAAGCTCCTAAAGGGCAGACTTTATTGTTATTCTTTGTGGTTTTTAGCATAGAGTTTCTAGGGAGTAGTCTAAATTTGCCTGAGTCACTCACTCAGGGCCCCTGATGAAAAGGAGGGTTCAGGGACTTCCTTGATGGTCCAGTGGTTAAGACCTGCACTCCCAATGCAGGGGCCACAGGTTCAATCCCTGATCAGAGAACTAAGACCCCACATGACACCCTTCATGTCCAGTGAATAAATTAATAACATTTCCACTAAACAATGTATCATCCTTTAAAAAAAAAAAGTATACATAGCAATTGAGCAGCTCCTGGTACTTGAAAATTATGGTGCCCAAAAGTATTAAAATGTGAAACTTAAAAACTTTGGCTATTAAAAAAATTATTTAAAAAAAAAAAAAGTTCTCAGCATTGTCAAAATTTGGGACTTCCCTGGTGGTGCAGTGGCTAAGACTCCATACTCCCAATGCGAGGGGCCCAGGTTCCATCCCTGGTTAGGGAACTAGATCCAAGTGAGTGTGCTCAGTCACTCAGTCATGTCTAACTCTTCGAAACCCCATGCACTGTAGCCTGTCAGGCTCCTCAGTCCGTGGGATTCTTCAAGCAAGAATACTGGGGTGAGTTACCATTTCCTTCTTAGAGAGATCTTCCCAACCCAGGGATCAAACCTATGTTTCCCGAGTCCCCTGCATTGGTAAGGCAAATTCTTTGCCCCTGTGCCACTTAGGAAGCCTGCACACCACAACGCAGAGTTTACTTGCTGCAACAAAAGATCCTATTTGACACAGCTAAGACCCAGAGCAGCCTAATTAATTTTTTTTTTTTTAAAAAAGGTATCTTCAGGTTATCCACACCTATTCAGTTCAGTTCAGTTCAGTTGCTCAGTCGTGTCCGACTCAGTGACTCCATGAATCGAAGCACACCAGGCCTCCCTATCCATCACCAGCTCCCAGAGTTTACTCAAACTCACGTCCATCGAGTCGGTGATGCCATCCAGCCATCTCATCCTCTGTCATCCCCTTCGCCTCCTGCCCCCAATCCTTCCCAGCATCAGGGTCTTTTGCAATAAGTCAACTCTTCGTATGAGGTGACCAAAGTATTGGAGTTTCAGCTTTAGCATAATTCCTTCCAGTGAACACCCAGGACTTTAGGATGGACTGGTTGGACCTCCTTGCAGTCCAAGGGACTCTCAAGAGTCTTCTCCAACATCACAGTTCAAAAGCATCAATTCTTTGGTGCTCAGCTTTCTTCATAGTCCAACTCTCACATCCACTGGAAAGACCATAGCCTTGACTAGATGGACCTTTGTTGGCAAAGTAATGTCTCTGCTTTTTAATTTGCTATCTAGGTTGGTCATAACTTTCCTTCCAAGGAGTAAATGTCTTTTAATTTCATGGCTGCAATCACCATCTGCAATAATTTTGGAGCCCCAAAAAGTAAAGTCTGATACTGTTTCCCTGTCTATTTCCCATACCTATTGGACCAGATTAATTATTTTTTTTAAAAGGTGGCTTCAATGTATGGCAAAATGAGTACAGTATTGTAAAGCAAAACAAACTAAAAAATAAAAATTTAAACTTAAAAAAATAAATAAATAAAAATAAAAGGTGGCTTCAAGCTACCCACAACTATTGAACCAGAGTCTCCAGAAATCGGTCCCAGAACTAAGGATTTTTAGTAATTATCAAGCAACTCTATGTACCCTAATTTGATAGCACTGTCTTAGTGACTAACACCATGAGTGCTCAGCACATGTTGACTGAATGATATGAATGAAAATAATTGCACTGGATCACACAGCTGGTTAAGTGGTTTAGTGGGGAGTTATTTTATTATAGGAACAAAAGCAACCTCAGTTATAGAAAGTTGTTAAGACTTCCCAATCTATGATTCATTATTAAAACTCAAGGGCTTTAGGTAATAAGTGGTGCATAGTAGGCACTCAACACCTAGTGTTGAATTGGTGGGTGATACACGGACAGGAGGACACCAGAGCCACAGTGCCAGCCCCGGAGCCCAGCAACACTCCTCTGTGAACTCAGGGAAGAAGGGAAGATAAACCCCAGACTGTCCCTCTCGTCACTCTCACCATAGCATCTCAGCATCGCTTTTAAAGGAAACCCTCTTTCGTAGCATCAGCCCCATTGTTGTGGATGCACTCATTAATTTCACTAATTAAAGATCCAAAATAACAATTTGTCTTTTCCACTTGAAGAGATTCATCCAACTCCCAAATACGTATGGTTTGTATTTATTCCTTTTTCAATTATAAAAGTAACATATATTTATGGGAGAAAACTTGGAAGGTAGAGACAAACATAAAAAGTAAAATAAAACATCAGCCACAATCCCTCCATGTATTATTGTTATCATTTGAAGGCTGCTCTTGCCTTCCTGTTTTATTAGGATTTTTTATTTTTTACACAGCTCATAAGTTGCAGAGCTCTGGTAAGTGCTGCTTACATTATAAAAAGGATTCAAAACATTATTTTCAACAGCTACATAATAGTCTATCATATGGAGTATGACATACCCTTTTATTCTGCTATTGGACTTTTGTAGCTTATTACCAGAGTCTCATTATTACAAAGAACGGTTTCTTGAGCATCCTTGTAGATGCAGACATTAAATTTGTTTTCACTCGTGATTATTTCCTTATGATAAATTCCTGCAAGTGGAGTTACTGTGTCAACAGGTAAGAGCATTTCTAAAGTTCAAAGTGTGTATTAGCTGCTTTTCACAGTGTTTGCAAAAATGTATGTCCCCCACGGTGAGTCTGATGGTATCTGTGTATGACATTTTCTGGTTTATTCATTCATTTATTGGCAACTGTTCTCCCCAGATAAAAGGAAGAGTTCTAAAACTTGGGAGAAGAGTTCAAAAAGCATCGTTGGGGACTTCCCCAGCGGTGCAGTGAATGAGAGTTAGCCTGCCAGTGCAGGGGACAAGGGTTAATCCCTGGTGCAGGAATCTCCCACCCGCGCCGGAGCAACTAAGCCTGTGCGCCACAACTGCTGACGCCCACATGCTCTAGAGCCTGGGAGCCGCAACTACTGAGCCTGTGCGCCTCGAGCGTGTGCTCCGCAACGAGAAGCCACCGCCGCGAAAAGCCCGCACTGCAACAGAGTAGCCCCACTCGCAGCAACTAGAGAAAGCGCTCACAGCAGTGAAGGCCCAGCACAGCCAAAATAAACAAATGTTTTAATAATAATACTAAAGGCATTGTCGGTCCTAGACAGCAGAAGCCCAGTTAACAAGTTTAGATGCCTCACTTTCCCTGGACTTTTAAAAATTATTATGTCTTTGACCATACCGCAAAGCATGGGTTCTTAGTTCCCCAACCAGGAATTGAACCTGTGCCCCCCTTGTATTGAAAGTCTGAAGTTCTTAACCACTGGACCCCCAGGGAAGTTCCACCCCTGAACTTTTATCTCAAAAGAACGGGACTAAGTTGAGTTTTGATTGGCATCTGCCATTTGATAGTTTGACCCCACAGATCATGCTCTGCTTTGGGTGTGGAAAGGAGTTTGAGTATGAAGAAAGATGGGTGAAGTGAGATTAACGGGTATGAATTGAATTCTAGGATTCTGGGAGGAAATTTTGATTCCATCACCGACCAGCTGTGAATTTGGACACATCACTGACCTTTTCAGCCTCGATGTCTTTTAAAAAAAAAAAAATTTGCTTATTTATTTGACTGTATCAGGTCTTAGTTGTAGCATCCAGGATCTTCGTTATATTGTGCAAGATCTTTTTGCAGCACGCAGTCTTAACTCCCCCGCCAGGGATTAAACCCGCGTCCCCTGCATTGCAAAATGGACTCATTCTTTCTTTTTCTATTTCTTTACTTTTTCATTGGAGGATAATTGCTTTACAATACAGTGTTGGTTTCCACTGCACGAAAAGGTGAATCAGCCAGAAGTATACATATCTCCCCTACCTCTTGAGCCTCCCTCCCACCTCCCCAACCGCATCCTACCCATTAAACCTCATCCCACCCTTCTAGGTCATCACAGAGCTCGAGGCTGAGCTCCGTGTGTTACACAGAGGTCTCCCACTAGCTATCTATTGCACGCAAGGTGGTATATATATATGTGTGTCAATGTTACACTTCCAGCTCATCCCACTCTCTCATCCCCCACTGTGTCCACAACTTCGCCCTTTACCTCTGCATTTCTATTTCTGCCCTGCAAATGGTTCATTGGTACCATTTTTCTAGATTCCGTTCAGTTCAGTTCAGTCACTCAGTCATGTCCGACTCTTTGTGACTCCATGGACTGCAGCACGCCAGGCTTCCCTGTCCATCACCAACCCCCAGAACTTGCTCAAACTCATGTCCCTCAAGTCAGTGATGCCATCCAACCATCTCATCCTCTGTCCTCCCCTTCTCCTCCCACCCTCAATCTTTCCCAGCATCTGGGTCTTCTCCAATGAGTCAGTTCTTCACATCAGATGGCCACAGTATTGGAGCTTCAGCATCAGTCCGTCCAATGAATATTCAGGACTGATTTCCTTTAGGATTGACTGGTTTGATCTCCTTGCAGTCCATGTATATGCTAGATTCTGTATATATGCATTAATATACCGTATTTGTTTTTCTCTTTCTGACTTATTTCACTCTGTATAACAGGCTCTAGGTTCATCCACATCAGTTCTACTAACACATTCCTTCCTTTTTATGGACAAGGCAGATACTTAACCCCTGGACCACCAGGGATGTCCCAGCCTCTGTGTCTATCAAGTGGGGCTAGTACTAGTACCTGCCTCATCATAGACCGGAGAAGGCAATGGCACCCTACTCCAGTACTCTTGCCTGGAAAATCCCATGGATGGAGGAGCCTGGTGGGCTGCAGTCTATGGGTGTGCTGGGAGTTGGACACAACTGAGCGACTTCATTTTTACTTTTCACTTTCATGCACTGGAGAAGGAAATGGCAACCCACTCCAGTGTTCTTGCCTGGAGAATCCCAGGGACGGGGGAGCCTGGTGGGCTGCCCTCTATGGGGTCGCACAGAGTCGGACACGACTGAAGTGACTTAGCAGTAGCAGCAGCAAGAAGAAACTAGACCATAAGATTCTCTGTTCACTTTAGCAAAAATTTGGAGGCATATTATCCAGAAAGGATAAAACAGAAGTAACACCAGATGCTAAGTTTATATTCCCCCAGGTTTTAAATGTTAAATCCCCAATTACTATGATGATGTTATTTAGAGGNAGCAGCAGCAGCAGCAGCAGAGATCTGATATGAAGATCAAATGTCATCATCCACGGAGAGAACTTAGCTATAAGACATCACTGTTTGACAGATGAGGAAACCAAGTCTTAATGAGTGATCTGGTCATGTCACACAATGCGTTATTTGCAGAACTTTCAGGGAAAACCAACCCCATCTGGACCCCAGTGGGTCCAAAGCGGGACCCATCTCCTCTATGCCATTCTGCTTCCCCATCTCCTCCCTTTTCTGTAGGGCCTACCGACGGCCCCTGGAGCTGCTCTCGGAAGGACGGCAGCCTAAGCCCATTGTGTGCAGTGTTCATTTGGGTCTCAGCCTTGGGCTCCCTGCTCAGGTGTCGGACTTCCTCTGAGCCACGAGGAAGGGATGTTGAGAGCTGATACGGCTCCACTGTCATTGGAGAGAAATGGTTGAGACAGAGATGGTCTTCGAGCTCGTCCGTGGTCCTGAATGAAGAGCTGCGAGCTGCTCCTCAGACCCACTGAAACAACAGAAAGATGCCATTCAGCCAGAATTCCCTCTGCCAAGTATGTCTTCTATTAAGCCTTCCTTTGTGTGGGCCCAACAATGGGCCGTGATCACCTCAGCTGGTGAAAGGGAACAATATGCCTCCGAGGGAGTACAAGATGGCATTTCTCAGAGACACCTTTTGTTAGGTGAGCTGCCATTGAAATATGGGGACAGGCGACCATGATAAGCAAACTGTTTCTGAGCACAGAGTTATGCGAAGAAGATGATAAAGAGGGAAGCTTTCTGAATAGCCCCACGAGCCCTTGGCTCTGAGAGGATGAGAAGGGATTTTTTATGATTTTGCATAAGAAGAATGAGGATGGAGCCATGAAAGTGGGACTTTTACCCACGATAATCTCTCAAGGTACCGCTTCCTGAGGAAGGTCATTAACACCCTCAGCATTGCTTCCTTCTCTTCCTGGCCACCAGCACCAGCATCATCACCGTGGGTACCACTTTTGAAGTGCTTATGATGGGCTGGGTCTTCATGTCCACTCTCTCATGGTGTTACCATGACAGTGATGTGAAGTGGTTCTCTTTCTTTATATTTTATGGGAAAGGAAACTGAGGCTCCAAGAAGGTAAGGAAGTTGCCATTAGTCCCCATGGTGTGTAGAAAAGATTTTAACCTTGCCCAAAGAAAGATGTGGCTTCCCTGATAGCTCAGTTGGTAAAGAATCCGCCTGCAATGCAGGAGACCCCAGATTGATTCCTGGGTCAGGAAGATCCCCTGGAGAAGGGAAAGGCTGCCCACTTCAGTATTCTGGCCTGGAGAAGTCCATGGACTGTATGGTCCATGGGTTAGCAAAGAGTTGGACACAACAGAGTGACTTTCACATTCAAGGAAAGATGTGGTCTTTGCCCTGAGTATCGGAGAGGTAATCTCTAAGCCCTTAGAATAGCATGCCTGGAGGAGTACATTTGGGCTTCCCAGGAGGCGCTAGTGGTAAAGAACCCACCTGCCAAAGCAGGAGACGTAAGAGATACAGGTTTGATTCCTGGGTTGGGAAGATCTCCCTGAAGGAAGGCATGGCAACCCACTGCATTATTTATGCCTGGAGAATCCCAGGGAGGCTGGTGGGATATAGTCCATGGGGTCACAAAGAGTTGGACATGACTGAGTGACTTAGCAGGCACACAAACAGGAGTGCTTTTGACACTTGGGGGTCTTCTGTCATACCATGTGATTTAGGATGGGGGCTGAGTCACATATATCAGTTCAACTTCCAGAAGTCTGGAGACTGAGATTAAATACAAGAATGGTCAACCAAGCCTATGAGATTTAGCCCCAATAACACTCAGGCCCCAATAACACTGAGGCCTGGGTGCACTTCCCGGGTTAGCAAGACTCCATAGGTATTGTCACACATGGCTGCCAGGAAAAGTTTTGTCCTCGAGCTCGCTGGAAGGTCACCACTGGCAGCCCTATGCCTGCCACTTTCCTGGACTCTGTCCCATGTGTCTCTTCCCCTTGACTGATTTTTATCTGTATGCTTTCACTGTTATAAACCATAAGTGTGAGCTTTACAGCTCTCACTGAGCTCTGTGACTCCTTCTAGTGAATCAACTCACCTGATAGTTGCCTTGTGTGTGCATGTGCTAAGTCACTTCAGTCGTGTCCAACTCTGTGGACTGTAGCCCACCAGGCTCCTCTGTCCATGGGATTCTCCAGGCAAGAACACTGGAGTGGGTTGCCATTCCCTCCTCCAGGGGACCTTCCCAACCCAGGGACTGAACCCAGGTCTTTCATGTCTTCTGCATTTGGCAGGTGGGTTCTTTACCACTAGAGCCACCTGGGAAGCCCAAGAGTTGCCTTAGGGACCCCTAAAATTCCAATTAATGTCAAAAGTAAGGGTGGTTTTGGGAATTTCCAAACTCTGCATTTGATGTCAAAAGTGAAGGTGGTCTTGTGAATGGCATACGTGGGTAGAGTGAGATTTGAACACTGATTGACCTGACTCCAAATCCACTGGTCTTTGGTGAAGTAGTTTATGGGAGCAAGTCTCAGCCACAGACTCAAACATGGCTATGTATGAAGATTACATGGGAGTTTGTCAAATATGTGGATAACTGGACCCCATCTCAGTCCTACTGAAAGAGAATCTCTAGGAGTTAACATCACGGAATGCCTACTGTTTGGTTTTAATAAAGTCTCTAATTGATTCTCATGGGGTAGCCTGGCACCAGTCCACAGATGCTGGTAACAACATTGCTTCATGAAAGTCCCTTTGCTCCAACGTTTCAAAGGCATTTTCCTACTCAAGCATTTAGTTCTCACATGTGATAATCCCTCAAAGCGTTTGGGGTTCTCCTTGAAGGTGGGGACAGTAGCTTTTTATTTCTGCATCTTTCATATCCAGCATAGAGACTGGCACACCAGATGTTTGTCCGATGAATGAATTAATATATTTCTGGTCTGACAACTTCATAACTAACTACATTATCTGGTGCAAATGATGGTGAAATAAATTAATACTTATTACTATTATTTAATACTAAATAATAAAATTATTAATTAATGTATTTAAGTGTGAAACTGTTAGTTGCTCAGTCATTTCCAACTCTGTGATGCCATGGATGATTAGCCTGCCAGATTCCTCTGTGCATGGAATTTTCCAGGCCAGAATACTGGAGTAGGTAGCCATTCCCTTCTTCCGAGGATCTTCCTGACTCAGGGATTGAACTTGTGTCTCCCACGTTGCAGGCAGATTCTTTACCATCTGAGCCACCAGGGGAACTTAAGTGTATCTTAATTAAATATTTGATTAAAATTAACAAAAATTAGTATTACATATTTTTTTACAATATAAGGACTAACAGGAACAAAAACTTAATTAACCTCACTGTACCTCTGACTTCCCACTCTGAAACTGACGTATCACAAAGATAGAGCTGCAGACACATCCACCCTCCTTAGAGGAAGGAGAGGACTTGGTCAAGAAGTCAGATCACTGAGTGCCCCTCCTGCCCTCAGCACCACACCAGGCATCCCATGCGTCATTTCATTTCTTCCACAGGTAACTGTCCGGAAGGGTCTTTGAACCTGCTGTTTTCTCAGCTTAAAATGCTTGGTTCCTGGTCTTGGTTCTTATTCATCCTTCAGATCAGAATCTCACGGACGTGAACACACCTTCCTCCAAACCAGGTGCCTTCTCTCTATTCTACGCTCTCAGAGCAGATGTCGTTCCATCTGTGGGACTGATCTCTTGGAATTGCATCTGCTCGTCTATGCAATGCTTCTCCCTTTTCTCCTAAACGCCACTGTAATGAGCAAAGGGGACCTTTCAACTAGGACAGGGATTGTTTTTACTCCCAGGACCCAGCACAACGCCTGACACCTGACAGCTTCACAGACCTACTACTGAATGGATAAACGAACCCTCAGGTGGGCTTCCCTGGAGGCTCAGAATCCACCTCACCTGCCAGTGCAGGAGACCAGGTTCAATCCCTGGGTGGGGAAGATCCCCTGGAGGAGGGCATGGCAACCCACTCCTCCAGTATTCTTGCCTGGAGAATCCCGTGGACAGAGGAGCCTGGCAGGCTATGGTCCATGGGGTCACAAAGAGTCAGACAGGACTGAATGATTACACAGTGAGTTACATTAAGGCTTGTGGAAGGAAGTCTCCCCCCAGGTTGCGTGTCCAGGAAGCTGCAAAGGTGGGGCAAAGTTCCTCTCGAGTCTGAAGTCTCTGCTCTCTTCTCCTCCATCCCCGCCTCCTCCTGGAAGGACTGGGAAATTCAGAGCAGACTGAAGAAGACCCTCTCAGGGGCAGCTGCCATCTGACAAGCCGAAGCAGCAGGAGCTGCAGAGAAAGGATAAAGGGCTATTTATTATCCACTGGGTTTTAGAGGGAGAGTCACTTTAGCAGGTTATTTCCCAGAGAACAGGGATTTTGACCCTTCATTGAGGGAAATGTCACACGGGGTAATGTGGGTTTATGAACTGCTCCACTGGCCTTTGGGGAAGTGGAGAGTGTAAGGAGAGAGGCTTTAAATGGGGTCAAAAGAGGACCCCATTAAAACGGCATTCGGCTGAAATCCAGGCTCTGACAACAGCACCTCCATTTTGAAAGGGAGGAAAGGCTATTTATTCAGCTCCGCAAATCTCATTGTACTGTCCTGAAGGCAGTGGCATGGAATGAGATACACAAGGGCTTTAAGGGCAAAGAGGCTGGGAATGGATCTCAGATGTGCTGCTTGTGAGCTGTGTGATGTAGGGAGAGTTGCTTAACTTCTCTGTGCCTCAATTTCCTTGTTGGGAATAGGAGGACAATGCCTATATTGCATGGCATTGGCGGGAAGTTGGGGGGGGGTATTCAATAAGACAAAGAACTTAAAAGCACCTAGCGGGGTTCCTATTACAGGCCAGACACTCAGGAGACCTTAGGTCTCATTGAATGAAATGTACTTATTTGAATTAAGGTCTCCATTGTTAGAATGGGGGGCAGACAACTGAGATCATAAAAGGAGGATAATGAGGAACTAGTGACCCTTAGGGTCTCCCCCAAAACAAGGATACCCTGGTTTTCCTTCACATTTCCTGTCTTTAAGTGTTAACATACACCAGATCCATGTTTTGGATGCAATCATTTGACATGGGCTTCCCCAGTTGCTCAGCAGTAAAGAATCGGCCTGCAATGCAGGAGACACAGATTCAATCCCCGGGTCAGGAAGAGTCCCTGGAGCAGGGCATGACAGCCCACTACAGTACACTTGCCTGGACAATTCCATGGACAGAGGAGCCTGGTGGGCCCCAGTCCATGCGTTCGCAAAGAGTCTGTCACACTGAAGGGACTTAGCACGCAAGCATGCACGCATTTGACATCAAAGCTTGACTAAACTGCACCATTAGCATTTCCCTGGGAATTTTCCAAAGTGATGATAAGTGACATCCTCAGGGTTCTGACTTTGGCTTGGAGCTATCGGAATCACCCAATCCAGCTACTTCTTAAATTTTTTTTATTTATTAATTAATTTATTTTTACCTGTGCTGTGTCTTTGCTGCAGCTCAAAGACTTCTCTAGTTTCAGGGCATGGGCTTTGGAGCACGTGGGTCAGTAGTTGTAGTAAATCGGCTTAGTTACTCCAAGGCATGTGGGATCTTAGTTCCCCCACCAGGGATCAAACATGTCCCCTGCGTTGAAAGGTGGATTCTTAACCACTGGACCACCAGGAAAGTCCCCTAGTTTGGTGTGGACAGTTACAGCAATAGCTAGCATTCTAGGGATTGATG
The DNA here is from genome assembly GCA_006410615.1 of Neotragus moschatus. Taxonomy (NCBI): domain Eukaryota; kingdom Metazoa; phylum Chordata; class Mammalia; order Artiodactyla; family Bovidae; genus Neotragus; species Neotragus moschatus. The sequence goes on along the minus strand of SJYA01002939.1, from coordinate 1,203,537 downwards.
CTTACCATGAGTCAGAAAATGGATTAACATCCAGATATTAATGTATTCACAGCATTTGATCCTCACAAACTAAAAAGCTCGATACTGTTTTTAATTGAGGCTCAGAGAGGTTGCCCAAGATCTCATAGCTCCTAAATGATGGGATTTAGATTTGAAGCAAGCAGTCTAACTCCACAGCCTTTGCTCAAAGCTTCTAGGATGCATCTCTCCCAACTGAGCGGGCCTCTCCTCTGTAGTAAGTCCTGGGATGTTTAAGCCCAGAGATAATGATGCTGAATCCCGCCTTTGTACATGGACAACAAATTAAATCTTGAAGACAGAGTTTTGGGTGAAGCAGAAAAGAATAGCTTTATTGCTTTGCCAGGTGAAGGGGGCCGCAGCGCACTAAAGCCCTCAAAACTGAGCCGGAGGGGCTAGTGAGAAGTCTTGTCTGTTCAGGGCGTGATCAGCTTGTGGACAGTCTTCTGATTGGTTGATGGTGAGGTAATCAGGAGTCAGCATGCTCAACTTTCTGGTTTCAGTGGTCTGAGGTCTGCGTGCTTGTGGGCAGCATGCAACTTCTCCCGCCTGCTGGGGGTTTCAGTATCCGCAAAACAGACAAAGATACTATTGTGTGCATCCCTTGACAGGGAATCAGGACCTGCCCCCAGGCTGCAGTATTGTTTCTTGACTACTCCTCCATTGTCTTTACATCCCTTCCCTTTCCTATTCCGTTCAGTTCAGTTCCGTGGCTCAGTTGTATCTGATTCTTTGCGACCCCGTGGACTGCAGTACGCCAGGCTTCCCTGTCCACCACCTGTTTGAACCTGCCTGATGGAACTTCAGTTGCTTACAAATTTGTTCCAAGCCCAGTGATATATTTAATTTTATTTTTCGCATGTGGGATCTTCGTTCCCCAACCAGAGATTGAACCTGTCTGTGCCCACTTTAGTGAAAGCGTGGAGTCTTAACCACTGGGCTACCAGAAATCCCTCCAAGCCCAGTATTTTTTTTTTTAATCTTTCTGTATTTGAAATTTTTCATTTATGCTCTCATTTATTCATTTTAATTCATGTATTGTCATTTTAAGCAGATTTCTGATGGCACCTCATCTAGCAGCTTTTTTTTAATCCTGTGGGTTTTTTTCAATATCAAAGTGATTTTTGAAGAAGTGCATTATCTAAAATTCACAAATCAATGAATTGGGCCCCTTGGGGTGGGGGAATACTTGTCATAGCAAAGGGACTCTAAAGCAAATAATTTGGGCAGTGAAAAGAACATTAAAAAAATGCGTGCACAGACGCATGGGCCAGCCACTCAGGATAGTTGATGGGTTTGATCTTTTCCGTCTGAATTCATTTCCCAAATCTGTTTTAAAGGTAGGCCCCTGTGTGCTGAGTTAGCACCTCTTCTCTGCATTGGAATTAATATTGTTTTCTATATGGGGCTTTGAGTTCCTCAGAGAGTTGTGTGTCAACTACAAATTGGCACCTGCCAAGAGCATTTGCCTGGGCTTTCCCGGTAACTCAGTCAGTAAAGAATCCTCCCATAATGCAGGAGACCCAGGTTCGGTCCCTGGCTCAGGAAGATTCCCTGGAGAAGGAAATGGCAACCCACTCCAGTATTCTTGCCTGGAGAATCCCAGGGACAGACAGCCCATGGGGTAGCAAGAGTCAAGTGAAACTTAGCGACTAAACCACCACTAAGAGAATTTGCCAGGGACTGAGCATCAGCCAGACCATTTGCCCTCTGCTCATGCTGCTGAAGCTGCTGACCTCTGACACTCACTGAAGTGAATTCAGGGAGGCGCTCTGTGCTCCAGGGAAACTGGTGGAACAGGTCTTTAAATAGCTGGATATTTTCAGGAATTGATTTCATGACCCCAGTCCTTGCATCTCCTCATATCTAGAACAGCACTAATCCCCTTCATGGTGACATCAGCTCCTCCTGACTAGCAGAAAGCCCTTTGTAAAATAAGCACTTGATTGTATTGAACTCCCCCTTCACCAGAAAGAAGGCTGAGCACCAAAGAATTGATGCTTTTGAACTGTGGTGTTGGAGAAGACTCTTGAGACACACTTGGACTGCAAGGGGGTTAAACCAGTCACTCCTAAAGGAAATCAACTCTGAACATTCCTTGGAAGGACTGATGCTGAAGCTGAAGCTCCAATACTTTGGCCACCTGATGCAAAGAGCTGCCTTATTGGAAAAGACCCTGATGCTGGGAAAGATTGAAGGCGGGAGAAGGGGACAAAAGAGGATGACATGTTTGACGGCATCACTGACTCAGTGGACATGAATTTGAGCAAGCTGTGGTAGATGGTGAAAGACAGGGGAGCCTGGTGTGCTGCAGTCCATGGGGTTGCAAAGGGTTGGATACAACTGAGTGACTGAATAACAACCCCCTTCACCAAAATCTCATATGCTGACCTTCCCCCTGGCTACCTCTTTGGAGCAGTCTCTCAGAGCTATCTGAGGTGTTGTCTCCCGGGCTGCAGTCCCCACTTTGCTCCAAATAAAACTTAACTTGCAGCTCTCACCTCATGCATCTTATTTCCGTCTGCATGTATCACAGCGGGGTGTCCCTCTCCCAGGACCTGAGAAGGGCAGCAGGTCTTGGAATGCGTGGAGTCACACCTGCGTGGCTGCAGCAATCTGTCACCCATTCACACTCTAGGCTGATGCTCGGTGACACTCCGTGTGTCCTTGGAAAGTTCCACCACTCCTTGGCTTGTCCAGATGCTGCAGGAAGGGGGCTGGCCTGAGAGTGGACTCTTGTCTAACACTCGGAAATGAATTGTCTGATGAGACACACACGCTGATAAAGAGATTTGATTGGGAAGGGGCACCCCAGGCAGGGAGCAGGAGGGTAAGGGAAGCCAGGAAGACTGCTGTGTCACGTGGCTCGCACTCTCGGGTTTTATGGAGATGGGTTTAGTTCCTGGCTTGTCTTTGGCCAATCATTCAGACTCAGAGTCCTTCCTGGTGGTGTAGGCATTGCTCAACCAAGATGGATGCCAGAAAGAAGGCTTCTGGGAGGTGGTCAGTCACGTGGTGTCTCCTTTTGACCTTTCCCGAATTTTTCCAGTTGGTGTGGCTTGTTAGTTCTGTGTCCCTTACCAGGACCTCCTGTTGTAAAATAGCTCACTTGAATGGCTACTATGGTGCCTGACCAGAGTGGGCAGTTTCGGTCAGTGTGCTTCCCCTAACACAGATGCTGCCCTGTGACAGTCATGTGCATGCAGCCAGCAGAGGCAGAAAATCCAAGGCATAAAATGCAAGGAGGTGCACGCTTCTCATAAAGTTACTCTTCAGGCAAGTTATCTTTTAAATACAGGAAAGGATGAGCTTGTTTCCCCCATGAAATCGTGCTGTCAAAGGCTTGGTGTTAGAAGGATACAAGAGATATGAAAGACACAAGCCCAGTCTCCCCTAGGAGATTTTATGTCTATATCGACTTCAAAAATATTCACAACCTGGAAGCTGAGGGTTATGTTTCAATCAGTGGGAATTTTTAGGACCTCAACTCCATAAGCGGAGAAGGAAATGGCAACCCACTCCAGTACTCTTGCCTGGAGAATCCCATGGGCAAAGGAGCCTGGTAGGCTTCAGTCCATGGGGTCGCTAAGAGTCAGACATGACTGAATGACTTCCCTTTCACTTTTCACTTTCATGCATTGGAGAAGGAAATGGCAACCCACTCCAGTGCTCTTGCCTGAAGAATCCCAGGGACAGGGCAGCCTGGTGGGCTGCCGTCTATGGGATTGCACAGAGTCAGACACAACTGAAGCAACTTAGCAGCAGCAGCAGCAGCAACTCCATAAGGGAGCATCTTAAGTAACCCTGACAGAACTGCTCTGAGGAGGAGGAGGGGAAGGTGCCAGCTTATGTAGAAGTTATGCAGCAGAGGGCAGGTAGTGTGAACATCAAAATGTGTGCAACTGTTAGGTTACTCAGCTGTGTCTGACTCTGCTACCCCATGGACTGTGTACCCCACCAGGCTCCTCTGTCCATGGAACTCTCCAGGAGAGAATACTGGAATGGGTAGCCATTTCCTTCTCCAGCAGATCTCCAGTCCCAGGGATAGAACCTGGCTCTCCTGCGCTGCAAGCAGATTCTTTACTGTTTGAGCCACCACGGGAGCCCAAACATCAAAAGATTACTATTAATGAAAGGAAACCAGATATCCCAAGTTAGGGAATTGAGTGCCTTTCTGTGTATGGGAAGGTGCAAGAGTCTGGGCTCACCTAAAGCACCCCTTTCACATAAATCTCAGCTATTTGGGGCCAGTATCCTGCGTGTTTTCACATCCTGAGCTCCTCTGAGGTTTATTGTAGGGAGTGGCTGCAGTCTGCTGGCCACCAGATCACAGATAGTCTTCTCCTTCCTGAGTGCCCTTGAGTGAGTGAGTGAGTGAGTGACAGTTGCTCAGTCTGTTGGGATCTAACATACGCCATGACAGGCTTGAAGGCTTAAGTTCCATTTTATCAAGAAGCTGATTAATTGCCCCGGAGGAACTGGGATCATCTTCCACAGGGGCCAGGACTTGACCAATCAGCATGGTCCCTGTAGCCTGGTCTGAGCCTATCAGAACTTAATGGACCTCCCCCAAGAAAGTCTGCACGCGTGAAAATTTAGCCAATTAGAAGATGCAAGAAACTCTTGTAACCAATCCGCCCTTGCCAACTCTTTGTCTTTGTTCCAAACCTGAATTACTACTGTAATTCAGGGCTCGGGGCTCTTGCCCGACTCCACTGCACTGGATGTGGTTTGAGCCCTAGCTCAAGCTAGCAATAAACCCCTTTTTGCTTTTGCATTGCTATGGACATCTTGTTCTCTCAGTTTTTGGGGACTCGGACTCCGAGCACAACACAGTCATGTCCAACTGTTTGTGACCCCGTGGACTATACAGTCCATGGAATACTGGAGTGGGTAGCCTTTCCCTTCTCCAGGGGATCTTCCCAGCCCAGGGATCAAACCCAGGTCTCCTGCATTAGGGCTCAGCAGTTCACAGAGGAGGGCTGCAATCACTGTTGACTGTGACTTCCTTGTTTACTGATATGGCAGAAATGCTCCATTTCTCATCTATTTCCTCCAAGCTCTGTAAACCGTTCATGGTATTGTTAAAAATAAGTAGCTAGCATTTACTGGAGAAGGCAATGGCACCCCACTCCAGTACTCTTACATGGAAAATCCCATGGACGAAGGAGCCTGGTGGGCTACAGTCCATGGGGTCACTAGTAGGACACGACTGAGTGACTTCACTTTCACTTTTCACTTTCATGCATTGGAGAAGGAAATGGCAACCCACTCCAGTGTTCTTGCCTGGGAGAATCCCAGGGATGGGGGAGCCTGGTGGGCTGCCGTCTATGGGTCACATAGAGTCGGACACGACTGAAGTGACTTAGCAGCAGCAGCAGCATTTACTACTTATTGGCAAAGTCATTGGAGAAGGCAATGACAACCCACTCTAGTACTCTTGCCTAGAAAATCCCATAGATGGAGGATCCTGGTAGGCTGCAGTCCATGAGGTCGCAAAGAGTCAGACACAACTGAGAAACTGTCCTCTCTCCTGCTAGGTTCTTCTGGCTGGCCTAAGAATTAAATTGACTGAGACAGATTAATGGAAGTAAATCAAACAAAAATTTAGTGATATATATATAGATGGGAGAGAGGCTTTCCTGGAAGAGGACATGCAGCCCACTCCAGTATTCTTGCCTGGAGAATCCCATGGACAGAGAAGCCTGGTGGGCACAGTCCATGGAGTCGAAAAGAGTCAGACACGACTAAGCGACTGAGCGCTCACACACATAGATGGGAGAGACCCAGGAAAACACCCTGACATGGTGCAAGTCCTCACCTTAAACATCATCTTGAACATGTCAGCCTAGAAAAATGAGCTGAAATTCCAAATATGAAGCTTGAGATCTAAGGGCCACAAATTATGGCATGAAGGGAATGAATTAGAGAGGAAAGGGGACTCCTTGGGGCCCGGAGTAGTCCAGGAAACTTCCCGAAGAGAGTAACTGCCACAAGAGAGCATGTCACATTGGAATTTGGCTACAAAATGATATCATGGGGCAAGAAAAAAAAAACCAGGAAGACTGTAAGACCTGGCTTCTCACCTTGGCCCTGCAGCTGCCCCCTTTCTCTGTGGCTCAGGCAAGTCATATCCCCTCTTTGAAAAGTTGCTGCCTCTTTTGTCAAAAGAAGTCATTGGGATAAAAAGATCATTGTCACCAAGAGGCAGTTTTGCAAGGTAATTAAGAACGTTAATGCAAGTTCATATGCCCGACATACAAATGAGGACAAATGGAAACATCAGAGTTTGGAGCAGGGGAAGGTTTACTGAAGGGTCAGGCAAGGAGCTGTGGGTGGCTCAGGCCCTAAAAAGCCCTGAGCTCCCCAAAGAATTTCAGCAAAGCATTTTTAAAAGCCAAGTGACGGAAGGAGGTTGCAGGGTACTGGATCAGATGGTGCACAATTCTCTGATTGGCTGATGGTGAGACTGCAGTCACAGGGGTTAACCTTATCCCTCCTCAGGCTTCAGGAGGCCTGGGGCTATATGCTTATGGTCCTGGGGTAGTTAACATCCTCCGTTTCTTGGGGGCAGAGGGCTTCAGCCACAAAACAACTCAGGAAATGTGCATCAAATACTATTACCTAGGTACTTCAGAGAGGAGCTAAAGGAGAGGATATAGGGGAAGGTCTGTCCCCAACCTTCCCTCCCCAGCGACCGCCACCAACCGGGAAGGCCCCATGGGGTCCTGTCCCCCTGGTTACAAGGACTTTGGTTCTGGGATGAGACACCCAGGTTCAGACCTGATCTAACATGTATTAGCTCTGTGGTATTTCTTTACCTTTGAAAAACAGGGTAAATACAAGCTGCCGTTTCAGGGGGGTGGTTTTGAGATTTAATTGAGATGCTAAATATAAAATGCTCAGCAGGCTTCCAGACTCACTGTGTGTGCCTGGTGTCATCTATTGCTGTCCTTTTCAGTGGAGGAGCAGAATCAACAAACAGGGTGGATTTCTAGGATTCACCAGAAAAAGCCTTCTGTATCTGCTGATTCTTCAGGTCTAGATGGGGGCAGCCTTTACTGCTTGGCCTAGAAAAGCCCCTGCTCCCCTGGGAGAGCTTAGAAGAGGGATAACAGGATCATGGTGGCTCCATTACCTAAGGAACGCCCCACGTGTCTCTGGGTGTTTCATGTCCTTTTTACCTGAAGATGACTATCAAGCTAGATAGCCATGTGTACTGGTTAGAGAACAGTCCTAAACACTTGACATAAAACAGAAGGAGAGATGGCTTTGTCACTGAATTCATCCAGCCTAAAGTGAAAGTGTGTCACTCAGCTCTGTCAGACTCTTTGTGACCCCATGGACTGTAGCCCGCCAGGCTCCTCTGTCCATGGGATTCTCCAGGTAAGAATACTGGAGTGGGCTGCCATGTCCTCTTCCAGGGGATCTTCCTGACCCAGGGATCGAACCGGAGTCTCTTACATCTCCTGCACTGGCACGTGGGTTCTTTACCATCAGTGCTACCTGGGAAGCTTCTTGAGGTCTTGTGGCTGGACTCATAAATAAAACTGACACTGTTGTAGCCACACATTCTGGGAAACAAACTCACTCAGAAGGACAATGCAGATAGTGGAGTGCAGCTTATTACACCAGCGGGCCCAAGTCAGAGTCTCCTCTTAGCCAAGGACCCCGACCAGTTTTCGTGAAAACCTTATATACCCTAAGTGTATGAGCCCAAACCCACCTCCCCCAATTCCCTGAAACTAGTCTGAACAAAGGAAAAGAAAGATACAATCAAAGTTAACCCGTAATTCATATGCCTTAAGCCTAGGTTGTTAACAGTGGACAATTATCAACAGGCCTGTGGTCACACTCCAGTAAGCATAATAGAATTTATGATTCTATTCAGTTACACAGATAATTAGGGTATTCTTTTAAGTGAAGGAGAGTCTGGGTAGGAGCCCTGGGACTCTTCCATTTGGGGGGCCCTGGTTTTCCAGTTGGTGTGTCGTTTCCATAGATACTGGGCGTATAGCTCAAAGTCCACAGTCCAGCCCAAGATGGAGTCCTGCTTTCAAGACGGAGCCTGGAGCCTGTTCTGTCTGTTTCCTCCTTCAACACAAGACAGAGAAACAGGAGAAAAAGAAACAAATGTAATTTGTGTGCAGGGAAATCTCAAAGAAATAGACATAAGAAGTGGCCAAAGAAACAGTGCTTTTCTGAGAAATTGATGCAGAACTCAGTTTTGGGTGCTTAGTTGGTAAGGAATTTTTTATAGATTTATTTATTTTTATCTTTATTTTTGGCTGCACAGCACCTTTCACGTGGGATACTTATGTCCTGCTTTCAGAAGGAAAGAGAGAAAGTTCAGAGTGGCTCTTTCACATCAGCTCTTTCCAAAGTAACTTCAACTCAAGATAATCAATATGCCATTGAGGGACCTTTTGGGGTGGTCTGCCCTGGGCCCCAAATGCCTGAGACCAAGAAGTATATCCAGAAAAAGTGACCACAGACTATCAGAGCTGAACAAATGCTAACAAGAGCCATATCTATCCCTCAGCTGCTGCTGCTGCTGCTGCTAAGTCGCTTCAGTCATGTCCGACTCTGTGCGACCCCATGAACCACAGCACACCAGACCTCCCTGTGCATCAACAACTCCCAGAGTCCACCCAAACCCATGTCCGTTGAGTCGGTGATGCCATCCAACCATCTCATCCTCTGTCGTCCCCTTCTCTTCCTCCCCTCAATCTTTCCCAGCATCAGGGTCTTTTCCAATGAGTCAGCTCTCTGCATGAGGTGGCCAAAGTATTGGAGTTTCAGCTTCAACATCAGTCCTTCCAATGAACGCCCAGGACTGATCTCCTTTAGGATGGACTGACTGGATCTCCTTGCAGTCCAAGGGACTCTCAAGAGTCTTCTCCAACACTACAGTTCAAAAACACCAATTCTTCTGTGCTCAGCTTTCTTCACAGTCCAACTCTCACATCCATACATGACTACTGGAAAAACCATAACCTTGACTAGATGGACCTTGGTTGGCAAAGGAATGTCTCTGCTTTTGAATATGCTGTCTAGGTTGTCTCTCCATAAATATCCTGTCTCATGAAATCCTCTCACTACCCCACGAGGCAGAGACTGTTAGAACCTCCATTGCAGAGATGAAACAGCTAAGGCACAGAGAGGTCAATAAACTTGCCTTATGTCACACAGCCAGAGAAGAACCAAACTGGGAGAGAATCCACTAGTATTGCCTCAGGAAAGAGTCCCAGGTTATAATAGGCACGTGACATGGAAGCAACTCCCAGGAAATCAATGAAAGAAGAGATGGATGCATGCCTGAACGGACCAGGAAATTGAGGGGGAGGAAAAGTAAATCTGGAGGATAAACGAAAGGCGGGGGAGAGGGGTAAGCTTAATTCAGCAGAGTCATTGCCATCACTCAACTCTAGGATGCAGGGCACTAGATTGAAGTTCTTAGCGCAGAGATAAAGCTACTACACCTCGACCTCATAAATTACAGCTCTACTCAGTGCCAAGGAGTCTAGACCCCTTGGCTTGCCTTTGCACTTCATTCTTCCAAAGACACAAAAGAAAGTCCCAAGGGTCTTTCTGTAATGAAGAGCAACCTATATTTTTTGTTTTCATTCGAGGTTCCACCGACCCACTGATACACAGAGAAAAGTCTTCTAGGTTACTTTGCATCCTCACTTCTATTTCCTCATGCCCATCCCACAAAGCCCAGTGTCTTGGAGTTAAAAAAAAAAAAAAAAAAGAAGGCTTCCCTGGTGGTCCAATAAGTAAGAATCTGCCTGTCAATGCAGGGCACACCAGTTCGATCTCTGGTCCAGGAAGAATTCACATGCTGTGGGGCAACCAAGCCCATGCACCACAACTATCAAGTCCGTGTTCAGCAGAGCCTGTGCTCTGCGACTAGAGAGGAGAGAAGCCACCGCAACTAGAGAAAGCCCACGCACAGCGGTGAAGACCCTACCCAACCAAAAATATAAATAAATAATGTTTTTAAAATCCCTAAAAAAAAAAAAATCCCACCCCATGTAGTTGAATGGCTCTTTAAAACTATTACAATCAAGTTTGATATTTACTCGAAAATAACAATAATTTACTCAGCACCTAATGTGTCAAGCCCACTGTGTTTACCAATATGAGCTGATGTGATTTTAAGAATAGCCCCAGTGTGGTAAATAGTAGAGCTTATATTTGCCCAGTTGAGGAAACAGGTTCAGGCTATTAGCAATTAGGAGATGGCAAGAAATCCAGACCCTGGAGGGCTAGACAGCACAATCTACACGCTTTCCACTTGCTTTTCTTAAGCCTATATAGTTCTCATTCTTGTTAGCCCATTATAAGATCCTGGGAAGCTTTTAAAAATAACCAAAGTCTGGGCCTTCATTCAGATCAAAAGAATGAGAATCAGTGGGGAAGAGGGATGACTGGTCTTCTGACATTTGAAAAGCTCATCGGGTGATTTTTGTTTTTAATTGGAGTGAAATTCACGTAGCAGAAGATTACCATTTTAAAGTGTGCAGTTGAGCGGCATTTAGTGCTTTCATCACGTTATGCAGCCATCCTGTCTCCCTAGTTCCAGAACATTTGCATCACTCCCAGAGGAAACCTTGCCCCCATTAGCAGTCACTTCTCATCGCCTCCTCCGACCGGCCCCTGGCAACCAGCAATCTGCTTTCTGTCTTGATGGATCTGCCTATTCCGGATGTTTTATGTAAGTGGAATCGTGCTCTCTCTGACCTTTTGAGTCTGGCTTCTTTCACTGAGCATTACGTTTCCAAGGTTCATCCCGATTGTGGCATGTGTCAGAGCTCCATTCCTTTTCATGGCCGAATGGTGCAATAATTACGGAGAATCGCAGTTGCGGACCCAAGCGGAGCATAATGTGCTACCCCAGGGTGTGTCTCTTTGGCAGAGGGATTATCCGTTTTGAGAGGAGGCAGATACAGGAGCAACTCTGAAAGCTGAGTGGAGATTACTGTTTTATAAGAGACACTTACACCTACAAGGGCAATCTCTCTCTCTGTATCAGGAAGAGAAGGGGGATTCTGTCAGCAAAGAGGGCAATGATTTCAGTCTGCATCGAAACCAAGCCCTTGTTTTCTGCACTTTTCCTGGTAACCTCCCCAGACTGGTTCCCTCACCACATATCGGCCACCCCCCACCCCTACCACCTCAACATCTTTTGTCTTTAGCTGGAAATGGTATCTTGAAAGTCCCTTGGACTGCAAGTAGATCAAATCAGTCCATCCTAAGGGAAATCAACCCTGAATATATTCATTGGAAGGACTGTTGCTGAAGCTGATGCTCCAGTTCTCTGGCCACCTGATGCCAAGAGCCGACTCATTGAAAAAGATCCTGATGTTAGGAAAGACTGAGGGCAAGAGGAGAAGGAGGCGGCAGAGGATGAGATGGTTGGATGGCATCAGTGACACAATGGACATGAATTTGAGAAAACTCTGGGAGATGGTGCAGGACGGAAAAGCCTGTCGTGTGGCAGTCCATGGGGTTGCAAAGAGTCAGATACGACTTAGTGACTGAACAACAAACAGGTGGCATTTAAGGTGATGGTTTAGAGCATTTTAGAGATTTACTCAGTTTTCCTGGGTCTTTCCAACCTGTACAAAGATAGAAAGTGAAAAGTCAAAGTGTTAGTCACTCAGTTGTGTCTGACTTTTTGTGATTCCCAATGGACTGTAACGCTCCAGGACCCTCTGTCCATGGAATTCTCCAGGCAAGAATACTAGAGTGGGTAGCCATTCTCTTCTCCAGTGGATCTTCCCAACCGAGGAGTCAAACCCTGGTCTCTTGCATTACAGGCAGATTCTTTACCATCTGAGCCACCATGAAAGTAGGAGGTAGACATGTTATCAAACTGCTACTTTTCTTCTGTTAATGGTATTACAGGGAGGTCCCAGCCAAGAATCCAGAAGGGTAAAGGGGTAATTATCTCTCCCCTCACAATACTAACCCCACAGTCACCATGCAAAGTCTGGAAGAACATACGTTTGTATTTCCATTTTGATCGGAGAGAAATTCAGGGCATGTGATGTACATTTCTCAGGAAATCTCTCTACTTTTTCTCCCTCAAACCAGTACTATCATTACTATATGATCCTTTCTTGACCAAACTCAAAAAATAAACCACTGCTATAATTTGGGGGCTTTCTCCCCTCTGTTTTTGTTTCCACAACACCCACATAAAGCTCAGATGGTCTGCCCCACCACCACCCGCAGGGTGCCCGTGGTACATGTGTTGGGGCTGAGGAAAGGGCTGGTCTCTAGGACCCTTATGTCTTGGTGACTACTCTTTTTCCCACTTATGAAGATTTAGAAGCCCTTGACCATCATTCTTCCCTTCACTTCTTCATTCCACAGTACTAATTAAGCAGCTCCTTTTTTGCTGCTACTGTTTTGTTTGGGTCGAGGGGGCCAGCAGCAAATTCTACTCAGGGATTGAGAGCATCTTTGCCAAGGATTTATTTAACGCAGGTTCACCGCAGGAATTTTAATAAATAGCATACAGGATAATGTCTCTTAATAAATCAGTGAAGAAATAGCATACTCCAAACTAATAATGGCTCAAATGCTCAGTCGTATCTGACTCTTTGTGACCCCATGGACTGTGGCCCACCAGGCTCCTCTGTCCATGGGATTCTCCAGGCAAGAATACTGGAGTGGGTTGTCATTTCCTCCTCCGAGGCATCTTCCCAACCCAAGGAACCACATCTCCTATGTCTCCTACATTGGCAGGCAGATTCTTTACCACTGGCACCATCTGGGAAGCCCCCAAACTAATAGGTTAACAATTAACTATTGTTCCAGGCCAGGGGGAGATGAAATTTAAAAGTCCAAGTCTAGTCGGAGTGTACCTATGAGCTGGTTCTCAGGAGAAGAGCTTAGCCAATCACTCGCTGACTTCAGCTTCTGGGGCAAAAGAAAAATTTCCTCCTTTTGGAAACACTTTGCTAGGCAGCAAAGACAGGGGTGTCCGAGTGCAAGGTGATTTCATTCTGGAGCCACTGCTCAGCTGTCACTCTGACAAAGAACTGCTTTGTTCAGACAGGAGCTAATGCTCCAGGGTCTTTGGAGACCTATTTAAATCAACAGTCAACTTGCCCAGACCTTACACTCTGCAGTTGTGGTCAAACCTCTTGGTATTTAAAGGTCCCCTAGTTAAAGTCACTCCTCCACGTGGCCTGATCTGTAAGTCCCCAGCAGGGGCTTCTAAGAACCAGCTATAGAATGGCTAGTAACTGCACCACAGTTCTCAGGCATAGAGATGAGTGAGATAAACCCAGACCCTGACTTCTGAGGAGAAAAGTGTCTAGTAAGGAAAGGCAGAAATCTAGCCAAAAGCAAAAAAATGTACCAAATACATTTCCCCCCACTTTTCAAAAGATTGCTTTACACCACTTTGCTTCTGTGAAAGACCTACATCACTGCTGTAATAGGGGAGAACAAATCTGACTCCACATTGGATCCATTGCTCTTCCCTTTGCCTTTGTGTTCTATCGACTTGCTACCTGCTAATCACTAAAGTGATGCTGCCCATCGCTTCAAGTACACATAATGGTCCATCTCCAGGAACCCTGCCTCCCATGCCTGAGCATTAAGCTAAAACACCTTTGTTCAACCCACAGGAAGCATCCTGACCAGCCCACCTGTGAGTGGTTGCAGAAAAGAAGAAATGAACACATCCCCTCGGGAGTCTGGTTGGAACCAGGAAATATTTGGTTTCTTGTTTGTATGTTTGTTTTCATAGGAAGCTGCTTTCTAATAATATTTCTTTTTTTATCTGGCTGCAATGGGTCTTAGTTGTGGCACGTGGGATCGTCAGTCTTCCTTGAGGCATGTAGGTAGGATCTTTAGCTGTGGCATGGGGGGCCTATTTCCCTGAGGAGGGATTGAACCTGGGCCCCTGCATTGGAAGTGTAGAGTCTTAGCCNTGTAAAAAGGATGGCAAGATCATTGAAATAACTTTCTAATTCTGTGAATCTGTTATTTAATGCTCACTTGCATACCTCTTTTTTGCACATGCTGTTCCCGGGGTTAGAGGAACACTTTTCCTTATACTTCCTGCCATAAAGTGTACTTCTTCTTTATGCTTGCCTCAGCCTTGTCTCATTTAAGTTTACCGGGTTACCTAATCCTCCTCTGAGCATCCAAAACGCTCCAAATGGGCTTCCCTGGTAGCTCACCTGGTGAAGAGTCCGCCTGCAATGCAGGAGACTCCAGTTTGATTCCTGGATCAGGAAGATCTGCTGGAGAAGGGATAGGCTACCCACTCCAGTATTCTTGGACTTTCCTAGTGGCTCAGCTAGTAAAGAATCTGCCTGCAATGCAGGAGACCTGGGTTCAATCCCTAGGTTGGGAAGATCCCCTGAAGAAGGGAAAGGCTACCCACTCCAATATTCCGACCTGGAGAATTCCATGGATTATACAGTCCATGGGGTCACAAAGAGTCGGACACAACTGAGCAACTTTCAGTTTCAACTTTCCAAGCCCTTAACTTATGATGCCATTCTGTGCATATCCTGTTAATAATACCTTACTGGTCTTCCAACTCCTTGGGGACCAGAGCCCTGTCTCGTCTCCATCTCCAGGGCCTCTCCCAGGTCTCAATTTATCTTTGCTCCCTGAATGACCTTGAAGGAAACCTACTAAATACCAATGGTTTTAAATTGGAGATGGTGATAAAGGCCACACCTTCGGTAAACCTAGCTCATGCCACCACATGTGTTTTAGTGGTGTTTGTTCATTTTGTCTCTGCTTCCTTTTGAAAATGCCTTCTCAACTTTTCGATCCTTGGCTTAGGAGGATCCCCTGGAGGGGGGCATGACAACCCACTCCAGGGTTCTTGCCTGGAGAATCCCATGGACAGAGGAGCCTGGTGGGCTACAGTCCATAGGGTCACACAGAGTCAGACCCAACTTTGTAAACATCCCAGCAAGGTGATTTTGCAAGCATGCTCACAGCAAACACACCTGAATCCAGCAGCTCAGACAAGACCTTCTGCCGCCTCCTGTTTTCCCTCTTCACTCTAATTCATGGTTATCAGTAGCAGAAATAGCAAGTGCTCTGGCCTAGGCTTTATTCTCTCAAATGGGAGTGTTCTTAGGGATGTTTGGAGCAGTGCTAAGAAGAGAAGGCAAGAATGTACTGTGTGTTGATGAGAAGAAGGAGCAGGGTAGAGGGAACCTAGTTTTGCAGTCTAGGGCCAAATACACCAGTGGTCCACTGGATGGCATCTCCTCTACCCTGCTCTGGGATATTATTCCTGGAATTGCCCCATTTCCGCCCCCCCTTGCATCACAAAATCATCCCTCTGCACTTTTCATTCCCATCAGAACACAAACTTGCTACAATATTCCCAGCTTAAGAAAAATCACCCCTGATCTGTCTCTTTTAGTCTGTGTTGTTGTTGTGTG
>SJYA01002939.1:1114947-1187716 GCA_006410615.1 Neotragus moschatus | reverse complement strand
GCCATTAGCACTAAACTGAGCATGTCTAATTGTAAAAAGGATGGCAAGATCATTGAAATAACTTTCTAATTCTGTGAATCTGTTATTTAATGCTCACTTGCATACCTCTTTTTTGCACATGCTGTTCCCGGGGTTAGAGGGACACTTTTCCTTATACTTCCTGCCATAAAGTGTACTTCTTCTTTATGCTTGCCTCAGCCTTGTCTCATTTAAGTTTACCGGGTTACCTAATCCTCCTCTGAGCATCCAAAACGCTCCAAATGGGCTTCCCTGGTAGCTCACCTGGTGAAGAGTCCGCCTGCAATGCAGGAGACCCCAGTCTGATTCCTGGATCAGGAAGATCTGCTGGAGAAGGGATAGGCTACCCACTCCAGTATTCTTGGACTTTCCTAGTGGCTCAGCTAGTAAAGAATCTGCCTGCAATGCAGGAGACCTGGGTTCAATCCCTAGGTTGGGAAGATCCCCTGAAGAAGGGAAAGGCTACCCACTCCAATATTCCGACCTGGAGAATTCCATGGATTATACAGTCCATGGGGTCACAAAGAGTCGGACACAACTGAGCAACTTTCAGTTTCAACTTTCCAAGCCCTTAACTTATGATGCCATTCTGTGC
Organism: Neotragus moschatus; assembly: GCA_006410615.1. Lineage (NCBI taxonomy): Eukaryota > Metazoa > Chordata > Mammalia > Artiodactyla > Bovidae > Neotragus > Neotragus moschatus. The sequence goes on along the minus strand of SJYA01002939.1, from coordinate 1,187,103 downwards.
ATACCCTGTTAATAATACCTTACTGGTCTTCCAACTCCTTGGGGACCAGAGCCCTGTCTCGTCTCCATCTCCAGGGCCTTTCCCAGGTCTCAATTTATCTTTGCTCCCTGAATGACCTTGAAGGAAACCTACTAAATACCAATGGTTTTAAATTGGAGATGGTGATAAAGGCCACACCTTCGGTAAACCTAGCTCATGCCACCACATGTGTTTTAGTGGTGTTTGTTCATTTTGTCTCTGCTTCCTTTTGAAAATGCCTTCTCAACTTTTCGATCCTTGGCTTAGGAGGATCCCCTGGAGGGGGGCATGACAACCCACTCCAGGGTTCTTGCCTGGAGAATCCCATGGACAGAGGAGCCTGGTGGGCTACAGTCCATAGGGTCACACAGAGTCAGACCCAACTTTGTAAACATCCCAGCAAGGTGATTTTGCAAGCATGCTCACAGCAAACACACCTGAATCCAGCAGCTCAGACAAGACCTTCTGCCGCCTCCTGTTTTCCCTCTTCACTCTAATTCATGGTTATCAGTAGCAGAAATAGCAAGTGCTCTGGCCTAGGCTTTATTCTCTCAAATGGGAGTGTTCTTAGGGATGTTTGGAGCAGTGCTAAGAAGAGAAGGCAAGAATGTACTGTGTGTTGATGAGAAGAAGGAGCAGGGTAGAGGGAACCTAGTTTTGCAGTCTAGGGCCAAATACACCAGTGGTCCACTGGATGGCATCTCCTCTACCCTGCTCTGGGATATTATTCCTGGAATTGCCCCATTTCCGCCCCCCCTTGCATCACAAAATCATCCCTCTGCACTTTTCATTCCCATCAGAACACAAACTTGCTACAATATTCCCAGCTTAAGAAAAATCACCCCTGATCTGTCTCTTTTAGTCTGTGTTGTTGTTGTGTGTGCTCAATTATGTCTGATTCTTTGAGACCCCATGGACCATAGCCTGCCAGGTTCATCTGTCCATGAAATTTTCCAGGCAAGAATATTGGAGTGGGTTGCCATTTCCTTCTCCAGGGGATCTTCATGACCCAGAAATTGAACCCATGTCTCCTGAATTGGCAGGCGGATTCTTTACCACTGCGCCACCTAGGAAGCCCTCTCTCTTTTATTCCAAACCTGTAAAAGAAATCCTCTCCACACATTTCTATATATAAAATGGATAACTAATAAGAACCTGCTGTATAGCACAGGAAACTCTACTCAATACTTTGTAATGATCAATATGAGAAAAGTCTAAAAAAAAAAAAAAAGAGTGACTCTATGTACATGCCAGAGAAGGCAATGGCACCCCACTCCAGTACTCTTGCCTGGAAAATCCAATGGATGGAGGAGCCTTGTGGGCTGCAGAACATGGGACAGCTAGGAATCGGACACAACTGAGCGACTTCACTTTCCCTTTTCATTTTCATGCATTGGAGAAGGGAATGGCAACCCACTCCAGTGTACTGGCCTGGAGAATCCCAGGGACAGGGGAGCCTGGTAGGCTGTCATCTATGGGGTCACACAGAGTTGGACACGACTGAAGCGATTTAGCAGCAGCAGCAGCAATGTACATGCATAACTGATTCACTTTGCTGCGCCTGAAACTAACACAGCTTTGTAAATCAACTAAACTTCAATTTAAAAAAATTAGTTAAAAAAAAAAAAGAGTCTATTTAACTTTCTGCCCATTCTCTCCTGCCTTCCTGCCCACCTCCACACCACGCTACTCCTGCCAAGGTCATCAGTGATACCTCATGTGCCAAACCCACGTAAATCCTCAGTTCTGATCGAACACAGTTTAGCAGTATTGTTTGGTGCAATTAATTGTTCCCTTTTTGAAATCCCTTCTTTGCTTGGCCTCCATCCTGATTCTCTCAATACCTTCCTGCCCACTCACTACGCCTTCTAAGTTTTCTCTGGTCCTTATCCCCTGTGCTCTAGGGTGGGGGGCTCTAGGCTCTCTTCTAACACATTCTCTTTTTGATACTCCCACTCCCTAGTGGTTTCAACCATCCCACGGCATTTACGACTGTCTCTGTGACAAGGCATCCCACGTTTTTATCTCCAGCCTCATCCTTTTTCCATACCCAGTTGCCCTTTCATGACTCCTCTTGGGTGTTGAACAAGCATCTTTGACTTAACAGACACCAACCTGAACTCTGGAATTCACCCTGCTCAGAAGCTGCTTTGGCTGACATCTCCGTAAGTGACAACTTCTAGCTGTCCAGACAAAAAATATCAGTGGCGTCCTCGACCCTCCCTTTCTCTCACGACACACAGGCAGAACAACAAGCAGGTGTTTTGCTCAGCACAGGAGCAAAATGGGCCAGATCTTGGCTGCCACACACACACACGCGAAGTCAAGCCCTGGTGGAGCTGTCTGCACGCCTCTGCCACCACCACCCAGCTCTGGCACAGGGTTAGCGATGAGTGATGAAGGGGACAGAAACACTTCCTGGGGAAAAGGGGGTTGGCATTTCTGGGGCAGGGCTTCAAGGCTCCAGCAAGGAAAGCAGAAAGGAAACTTCGTTCTTCCTCTGGGTCAAGACTGACGATAGTTATTTGTCTAGTTGCAAGAGTCAAGCCTGATGACAGATCAGAGTAACCCCTGATGACAGATGTGGTTTGAAGGCAGGGGCGGGGGGACCCAGTGGGGCTGAGAGATGAGGACTCGACTTGGAGCCCTGAGCCCCAGCGGTGAGTCCTGGCCCGGCCTCGGGTTTTGTGTGACACTAAGTCACTCGCTGGGGTCTTCTAGATCTGCCACTTGCTGTCGGGCTAGTATCTCCATCTCTGAGGTCCTCTTTCCTCATCTATGACATGAGATCACACTTCGCGGGGCTGTTGGGCAGGCTGATAAAAGTCTCCTTCTGCATGAAGGTGTGCGTGTGGTTGGTTACTGGCACATTGCAGGCATGCTTGCTTTTCACTCTCCAACTCTTTTCTAAAAAATGGGGGAACATCGCAACTACTATCCTAGAAGTTGCTATGCGTGCATGTGTGCTAAGTTGCTTTAGTCGGGTCCGACTCTGTCTGTGACTCCATGGACTGTAGCTCACCAGGCTCCTCTGTTCATGGGATTCTCCAGGCAAGAATACTGGAGTGGGTTGCTAGCCATACCCTTCTCTAGGGGATCTTCCCGACCCAAGGATCAAATCCACATCTCTTATATCTCCTACACTGGCAGGTGGGTTCTTTATCATTAGTGCCACCTGGGAAGCCCAGAAGTTATTATAAAGGTGTTTTAAAGGGATTTATTATGTAACTGAAGTGAACTGAAGCGAAACTCTCTCTGTCGTGTCCGATTGTTTGTGACCCCATGGAACAGTCCATGGAATTCTCCAGGCCAGAATACTGGTGTGGGTAGCCGTTCCCTTCTCCAGGAATCTTTCCAACCCAGGGATCGAACCCAGGTCTCCTACATTGCAGGCAGATTTTTTTTTTTACCAGCTGAGCCATCAGGGAAGCCCAAGAATACTGGAGTGGGTAGCCCATCCCTTCTCCAGGGGATCTTCCCAACCCAGCAATTGAGCCAGGGTCTCCTGCATTGCAGGTGGATTCTTGACCAGCTGAGCTACCAGGGAAGCCCTTTATGATGTAAGGTGTCATTTTATCACTCTTATCAACTCGAGTGTTCTAAGCTGCAAAGAAGAATCTTTGTTCATACAAACAGCATCTCATACACATCACTCGCTATTGATCAAGTCTGCTGCGTTTATTCTGTCTTGCCAACATGACCATAAGCCCCACAGTCAGCAGGGACCACCTCTGTGTTTGCTCATTCTTGTCATCCCAATGCTTGCTGTTCAGTAAACAGTTAAGAAAGGAAGGACTCTCTGGTGCCTCGGAGGTTTCTTTATTCTACTCCCTTTTACATGTTCAGTTTCATGAGAAGTCTCAACTTTCTGCCCTCAAAGAGCCTCCAGATTAAGAACAGAGACAGACTCAGCCAGCTCTGCTGGGAGTTGATATCTGTGCTCGAACCTGCACTTCCTCTAAGGAAAGCCCCTAGATCTCTCTTCAGGCAACTCCTCTCCCTCATTCTCAGACCACAGGACTAGGAGGCAGACAAGGACTCACCCAAGAACCAGCTAATCGGTATATTTTTCTTCCAAACACAGTGATTGGCTTAGGGACTGTCATGTGACTCATGTCTAACCAATAAGATGCAGCCTTGAGGTTTTGACTTTATCTGTTGGGTAAGGGAAGCTTTTTGTGTTGGGACTGTGAGCAGAGTTGAAGCTGAAACTCTAATATTTTGGCCACCTGATTCAAAGAGCTGACTCATTTGAAAAGACTCTGATGCTGGGAAAAATTGAAGGCAGGAGGAGAAGGGGACAACAGAGGATGAGATGGTTGGATAGCATCACCGACTCAATGGAGATCAGTTTGAGTACCGGGAGTTGGTGATGGACAGGGAGGCCTGGAGTGCTGCGGTCCATGAGGTCTCGAAGAGTCGGACACGACTGAGTGACTGAACTGAATTGAACTGTGAGTAGAGTTGGAGAAAAGAAATTTTGATGAACCCTTAATGACATCCTTTCAGTCATCAAGGCACAGCTTCTACCTCAAGCTGTGTCTGAAGTCCCCAGACGGTTCAGTTACAGAAGCCAGTGAAGTCAGATTCCCTGCCTTGGCTTAAACGGCATTGAGTAGGGTTCCAATCACTTGCAACTGAAAGAGCATTGACTAATTTCTAGTTAGGATGCACAGTGGTTAATGGCACTGCAAGTGGCAAGAACAAAGTGATGTAGGAGTGAGGAATCGTGTTTGAGAGCACAGGTGACAATTGCCCTTGAAAGGGCAAACAGAATTTCAACTAGACAAGCTCACCCTGAGGTTCTCTTCCTGCAACTGAGGTTCTGAATAATTTACTGAACAGTTTAGACATAGGGTGTAAACCTGTCTCTTATACACATCTCCTGTGCTCTAGGGTGGGGGGCTCTAGGCTCTCTTCTAACACATTCTCTTTTTGATACTCCCACTCCCTAGTGGTTTCAACCATCCCACGGCATTTACGACTGTCTCTGTGACAAGGCATCCCACGTTTTTATCTCCAGCCTCATCCTTTTTCCATACCNACTCCCAATGTTCTGATTTGATATGTACACAATACTGAAGAAAAGCAAGATAAAGAAACGACAGCCTTCGGAAGAGCAATATCATTTTAAATGTAAAATTGCTGAGTGTTGACAGCGGGAGTATGCAAATTATATATAAGCTGTATGCATATTTTACTTGCACATCCCTTGTGACCTTCCTACACTGTCTTCCACACACCTGGTTTGAGGCCCCAGGGGGAAATCCTGGCGGGAACTTTCCATCAACAAGTATTAATTTAATAAGTTCTTATTCTTGCAGCTCTGAAAGGTGTTCTGCCTACAAGACTTGGTCTCTGCCCTCGAGGAGTTGGCAAATGAGCTGAGGAGAAGGGAGGAGCCACAAGAGACAATTAGTGCATAATAGAAGACAAGCTGTAATTAAGTGCTAAATGTTGGGCTGTGGACTGGAAGCAATTGGGTGAAGTTGCAAAGAGGCCAATTTCAACTCAGTGCAAAGCAGAACTTTCTGGCGGGTGGACCTGCTCCTTAAAGATAGGGCAGATTGGTGGTAGCACATCAAAAACAACAATAATAACAGTAATAGGAATAATAATAATAATCTGCCTGCCAATGCAGAAGACACGGGTTCGATCCCTGGTCCAGGAAGATCCCATATGCCAAGGAGCCCATGAACCGCAACTAGAGAGTAGCCCCCACTTACTATAACCAGAAAAAAGCCTGAGCAGCACAGCCAAAGATAAATTATTTTTTTATAAAAGACTTTTACACAGTAATGTCACTGTGGCTTTATTTCCTTTTTAAATTTATTTTTATTGAAGTATAGTTAATTTACAATGTAATGTTAATTTCTGCTGCACAGCAAAGTGACTCAGCTACACAAATACATATTATTTTTTTATATTCATTCCATTGTGGTTTATCATAAGACAGTTCATGTATTCTCCTATGCTATACAGTGTCATTTATCCATTCTACACATAAAAGCTTACACCTGCCAACCTCCACCTCCCGCTCCCTCCTTGCCCCAAACCCTGCCCCCTTGGAAACCACCATTCTCTATGGAAACCAGTCCATAGAATGGAATCCATGCACTGGTGCACCAGTGCATGAAATAGAAGCCAGTCCATTCTCTGTGACCATGAGTCTGAGGCTTTATTTCCAAGAATCCCAAGCTAGAAACAACCCAAATGTCCACTGACCAGAAAATGAATGGAGAAGGAAAATAAACTGATATGTTCATACAATGGGATATTGCTGCTGCTGCTGCTAAGTCCGTCAGTCGTGTCCGACTCTGTGCGACCCGAAAGACAGCAGCCCACCAGGCTCCCCAGTCCCTGGGATTCTCCAGGCAAGAACACTGGAGTGGGTTGCCATTTCCTTCTCCAATGCATGAAAGTGAAAAGTGAAAGAGAAGTCGCTCAGTCATGTCCGACTCTTAGCGACCTCATGGACTATAGCCCACCAGGCTCCTCCGTCCATGGGATTCTCCAGGCAAGAGTACTGGAGTGGGGTGCCATTGCCTTCTCAGAAGGGGATATTAGGTAGCAACAACAAAAAGAACAAAACACGGATTCATGCAACAACGTGGCTGAATCTCAGGGGCAGTGTTGAGTGAAAGAAGCCAGATGCAGAACAATATATACCGTTTGGTTGCATTTATACTAACTTTCAGGCAGAATTAACCCGTGATGATAGAGGTCACAACAGTTTTACCTCTAAGGANGAAGGGGATACTAGGTAGCAACAACAAAAAGAACAAAACACGGATTCATGCAACAACGTGGCTGAATCTCAGGGGCAGTGTTGAGTGAAAGAAGCCAGATGCAGAACAATATATACCGTTTGGTTGCATTTATACTAACTTTCAGGCAGAATTAACCCGTGATGATAGAGGTCACAACAGTTTTACCTCTAAGGAGGCATTATCCAAAGAGGAGCCTAAAGGACCCAGCTGGAAGCTGGGAACATTTTATATCCCAATCTGGATTTTGGCTACACACTGTATTTTATGTAAAGTTTCTCCAAGTGTAATGTTTCAGAGTCTCTGTTTGATAGGATGAAAAATTCTGGAAAAGGTAATGATGATGGTGATACAACATCACAATGGCAATTTAATGGCAGTGACACCTACAATTTAAAATAATGAAGACGAGAAATTCAAGATGTATATATTTTCCTACAACAAAAAATCTCCCCCAAATTTATCAAACTGTGCACTTACGATGTGTGGCCTTTACTGTATGTTATGTCTTTACACATAATTAGGGAGAAAAAAAAAAAAAGAAAACCTGTCAAGGACTATTCACAGTGTCTAGATGATACAGCTGTGATGGGCACATTTCTTTTTTTCTGTTTTTCTTTAGGAAAACACATCTTCAATGTTCTATCGTGGCTTCTGTGACTGAACACAGGGAGGGAGGTCTGGTTCACTTCCTTCCCCATTCTTTCTCTTTTTTAAATCTCTTTTGTTTAACGTTCAGTGAATCATCTTCCTCTGTTGTCTAGGTGAAGGTTTGGTAGCCTTATATGAAGGAAGGTATCGTTGGACTCAAGGAAGATCTGAAAATCTGTTGTTCAGATGAATCCTTTCCCTCCAACACACAACCCTCCCCCACCCCAATGCATTTTTGGTTGGCTGGCTGGATAAGATGTTTATAAAAAGGGCACAATTAACATGGCAGGTGCCTTTGTTCCATGCAAATAAAAACAGCAGAGAAAACAGACATATAATTACTCGGGCTTTTTTGGTGCTTGAATGTTACTACTGGTGATATTAAGTAAAGAACATGCCACTGAATTCTACTCTGAGTNGATAAGATGTTTATAAAACGGGCACAATTAACATGGCAGGTGCCTTTGTTCCATGCAAATAAAAACAGCAGAGAAAACAGACATATAATTACTCGGGCTTTTTTGGTGCTTGAATGTTACTACTGGTGATATTAAGTAAAGAACATGCCACTGAATTCTACTCTGAGTGCGGGGGGTGATTCACGTTCAGCTGGTAGAGATGTGGGCTTTGGGGGGAATGTGGAAAGTGGACTTGAATACTTTTTAAATAGAAAAAAAAAGATTAACCCCCTTTATACCTAGATGGGCTTCCCTGGTAGCCCAGCTGGTAAAGAATCCACCTGCAATGCAGAAGAAACACGATTTGATTCCTGGGTAGGGAAGATCCCCTGGAGAAGGGATAGGCGACCCACTCCAGTATTCTTGGGATTCCCTGGTGGCTCAGTCAGTAAAGAATCTGCCTGCAATTGCCAGAGACCTGGGCTCGATCCCTGGGTTGGGAAGATCCACTGGAGGAGCGGATGGCAACCCACTCCAGTATTCTTGCCTGGAGAATCCTCATGGACAGAGGAGCCTGGTGGGTGCAGTTCATAGGGTCACAAAGAGTCAGACATGACTGGCGACTAAACACACACCAAACTGATGCCTAGACAGTATATTAAAAGCAGAGACATCCCTTTGCCCACAAAGGTCTGTCTAGTCAAAGCCAGTAGTTATGTATGGATGTGCAAGTTGGACCATAAAGAAGGCTGAGTGCTGAAGAATTGAGGCTTTGGAACTGTGGTGTTGGAGAAGACTCTTGAGTGTCCCTTGGGCATCAAGGAGATCAAACCAATCAATCTGAAATGAAATCAACGCTGAATATTCATTGGAAGGACTGATGCTGAAACTAAAGCTCCAATACTTTGGCCACCTGATTCAAAGAACTGACTCATTGGAAAAGCCCCTGATGCTGGGAAAGATTGAAGGCGGGAGGAGAAGGGGATGACAGAAGATGAGATGGCTGATGACATCACTGACTCAATGGGCATGAGTTTGGGCAGACTCCAGGAGATAGTGGAGGACAGGAAAGCCTGACGTGCTGCAGTTCATGGGGTCACAAAGAGTCAGGCACGGCTGAGCGACTGAACAACAATCCCTTGATAACACACGGGTGAGTGGTTGGGCCCTTTGCATCTTCCCTTGCAGTAGTCTTCCCAGGACCACTTTTTGTGAGTCCCACCCCCTCTCACTTGGATAAGCGACATTTTATTTTCTCTCCTATAAACTCTCACTGTCACCCCTTGCTTCTGTCTCTTGTCTCTTCCCACTCATGTGATGAAGTAGGGAAGAGACAAATTGAGCCCGTATCTGTCACTCATACCCTATAAAAACAGACAATGGGGAAGAAGGATCTTCTTCAGCCCCGCAATGCCAAGTCCAGGTATATTTCTCCGTGGACTGCCAAATGCACAAGGAAAGCAATTGCTGGCCCTTCTGCCTATGAAATTCTACCTGCACCAAAAGATGCCTTTGGCCTTGCCTGAGCCAGCCAGTTGGCCCAAATGCACAGGGCACATATCTCAAGTCAGATCATCTATATCATTAAGGCATGTTTCGACCTGCAAGTGACATACCGTGGCTGACACAGACAAGGGTCTATTTTTCTTATGTAACAGGAAGTCCAGCAGTACAGGAGCAGCCGCTGTCCATTCTGTGGCCTGATTATGCCAGGGGTTGGGGTCTTTATCTCACCTTCTCAACTGGTTGCTTGGGATCTAGGGTCCTTGTCAATATTTCAGGCTGAAAAAAGTGGGGAGAGAAGTACGACTGAACTTCATCCTGTCTTTTTTTTTTTTTTTCAGGAAAGCAATTCTCAACCCAAAGAGGCTGGGAAATAAGTCAAGCTTTTCCAGGCTCTATAGCAAGAAGAAGCAAAGCACTAGATGATACAGCTAGGAAGGAGCCAGCCAGCTGTTGGTGTCATCCTTGGTACATCCTCCAAGTGAAGTGAAAGTCCAAGCATCATGTGGATAGGAAGAACATGAAGCCTAGAGTTCATCTTTTTTTTTCAACTGAAGTATAATTGATTTAAATGATGTGTTAGTTTTGAGTNGCTCTATAGCAAGAAGAAGCAAAGCACTAGATGATACAGCTAGGAAGGAGCCAGCCAGCTGTTGGTGTCATCCTTGGTACATCCTCCAAGTGAAGTGAAAGTCCAAGCATCATGTGGATAGGAAGAACATGAAGCCTAGAGTTCATCTTTTTTTTTCAACTGAAGTATAATTGATTTAAATGATGTGTTAGTTTTGAGTGTACAGCAAAGTGATTCGTATATATATATATATATATATATATGAAGGAAATGGCACCCCACTCCAGTACTCTTGCTTGGAAAATCTCATGGATGGAGGATTCTGGTAGGCTACAGTCCATGGGGTTGCAAAGAGTTAGACACAACTGAGCGACTTCACTTTCACTTTCATATATATATATATATATATTTTAGATTCCTTTCTCTTAAAGGTTAGTACAAGCCTGGAGTTCCTGAGTTTCAGAGTGTCAGGTGTTCTAAGAAGGTTGAAGATGTTTAACTCTCTTCTTTCCTTCTGCTTGGGTCAGTGTGGGTTCTCCGAGAAGCAGATGTCAAGATAGAATTCGATGTGCAAGAGATTTATTGGCAGGGCAGGGGGTGCCTGCGAAGCATCAAGGAAAAAGAAACAGGAGTTGATGGGAAGAGCCTTCAGACCATGATGTGACTCTGACGCCTGTGGGAGTTGAGAGGGAAGGAAGGAGGGGTGGGAGGGAGACCCTCAGCTTACCACTGGGCTTGGACAAGGGCTCCACCCAGCCAGTGGAGATGATTCCTATTGGCAGAACCCTGTGATGGGCAGGAAGGGAGGGACACTAGTACCTCGACCCTACTTGGTCATTGGCTGAGCACATCCCAGGAGAACACAGCCTCACCATGAACACTGGGCAGGGATCCAAAGGTCGAGCTGGAGGTCATGAACCAACCACGCTCCTCACAGCAGATTCTCCTACCAGGAGACGTGAACAGGGCACCCCCACGGCTGCCGTTCCAACCCCTATCCTACACCACCACTGCCCCATCTTTTATGATACCAAAACTATTTATAATCTCTCTCTTAATGCCAGTTTAGGGGAGCAGAAAAGCAGGGATCCAGAGAGACAAAGAGGAAAAGAGCCTGAATCAGAAAAGCTTTAAAGGAGAAAGTGAGAACAAGCAAACAAGAGGAATGAGTGATTTCAGCACAACTCACCTTTAATATGTAATCTGGGACAATAAAATTACATGTCAGAGCCTACTGTTAAATTAAATTGCATGAGGTGTTCAAGGTGTTGAACCTCTGAAAGTCCCACTTTATTGGCTGTGCCTCTTTCTCTAACCCTAAATCATCTCTGCCCAAAGGAAGACCAGCCCACGAAAAGGCCCTGTGCTGGAAGGAAAGATGCAAAACCAAAAGGGCAGCCTTGACTAAAGAAGAATGTTTCTCCTTCTCCTTGTGAGCCCTGAGGAGGATCTCATCTTAATCCTGAGATGGGTGGAAGACACTAGAAGGTTTTGAGCAGCAACAGGCTGTGATGGAGCATTTTTAAGGCTCCTCAGCCACTGGAGAAGGAAATGGCAACCCACTCTAGTATTCTTGCCTGGAAAATCCCATGGACAGAAGAGCCTGGTAGGCTACAGTCCATGGGATCGCAAAGAGTCGGACATGACTGAGTGACTTACTTCACTTCTCAGCCACTGAAAGCTGCATGGAGAAAAGATTGGAAGGAGCAGGCATGGGCTTGAGACCAGTGACAGCATCCCAGATGAAAGTCAATGATGGGACCCACTACTTGCACTTTGATGACTTAAAAAAAAAAAAATAGACTACTCTGATGGTTCAGTGATTAAGAATCCGTCTTGCAACACGGAGGATGTGGGCTCAATCCCTGGTTGGGGTGTAAGATGCCACATGCCTCGGGACAACTAAGCCCATATGTGTCAACTCCTGAGCCTGCACAACACAACTAGAGAGCCCATGTGCTGCAACTAAGGCCTGATGCAGCCAAATAGATAAATTAAAAAAAGAAAAAAACCCAGTCTTTCTCTCCCTCCTGCCCCACAAACAGGCTGTAGCGAGCATGGCTTTTGCTCGGAACAAAGCCTGCAGTTGTCTCTCTGCACAGGAGCCAGCCTCGGATAAGCAGAGGACAGTAAATGTCCGAATCTGACAATCTTCAAAGACATTAAATCCCCAGCCCCAGAACTAGCTGCAGCTCCATATGTGAGAAGACAGAATAATTCTCTTTAACCTGGAGCAGACATGAAACGTGAGGGCAAATCTCAGCACAAGTACTTGGCAACTGAGGTCAGATACATATAAGGAGGAGGAGAAGAGAGGCGGTCACAACTGAGGGACAGCTCTGGGCTCCGTATGTGTGTTCATTTCACCCTCTCATCGATCATGCAAGGAAGCTCTTATTCTCCCATTTCACAGGTGAGTTAACTGAGGCCCAGGGCCCTGAATGCTCTGACCAAGAGGAGGAGCAGTTATGGCCAGGATTGCCTTGTCATAGATCTCTGAGTCTGATTTCTGTCCTTAGCCCCAGTGCTAGATAAATCCTTTCACAAGGGTGGAGCTCCAGGGAAAGTCCCTTTCCCATGATCAAAGCACAGGACTCAGACTTCCATGGTGGTCCAGTGGCTAAGACTCCAAGCTCTCAATGCTGGGGGCCAGGGTTGGATTCCTGGTCAGGGAACCAGATCCCACATGCCTCAGCCAAAGATCTTGCGTGCCACAACCAAGATGAGACGCAGCCAAATAAATATTAAAAACAAACAAACAAAAAACACAAGTCTCCCTGACTCCAAAGAGGATCAGAGACTAACATGCAGTCACACTCACCATACACAGGTGCCTGAGCTAGGTGTCATCTCATTCAGTCCACATCAAGATGCTTTGACTGTCCTCGCTGTGGGCAGGGCAGGTCAGTCAGCCCCCAGCGATTGCCTCCCCTGTTCCTTGCTTCGTGGGTTGTCAACCGAGCCTGGCACGCCTGGCTGCTTGTGTTGGCTTGGGCTCCCCTGATAGCTCAGACAGTATAGTTTCCTGCCTACAATGCAGGAAACCTGGGTTCGATTCCTGGGTCAGGAAAATCCCCTGGAGAAGGGAATGCAACCCACTCCAGTATTCTTGCCTGGAGAATTCCATGGGCAGAGGAGCCAGGCAAGCTACAGTCCATGGGGTTGCAAAGAGTCAGACGTGACGGAGCAAGTAACACTTCACTTCTTCTCAAGATGCCTTAATGGAGGCGCTGTGATTATTGCTCCAATTTAACAGATGAAGAAATGGGTCACAGAGGTAAAGTTATGGGAGAACAAAGCTGCTAAGTACAGATTTGAGCCAGTGCTGCCTTATCCAGTGGTAAAGAAGCCACCTGCCATTGTAGGGATGCAGGAGAATTGAATTTGATTCCTGGGTTGGAAAGATCCCCTGGAGAAGGAAATGGCAGCCCACTCCAGTATTCTTGCCTGGAGAATTCCATGGGCAGAGGAGCCTGGCGGGCTACAGCCCATGGGGTTGCAGAGTCAGACTCAACTGAGTACACATGCATCTGTCTTATTCTGCCCAGGCTGAGATCAGGCACTGAGTGCAGGTACCGTGGTTGGAAATCTCAAACTGCTCTTTTATGATTTGCATATCAAAATGATGAGTGACGTGACAATTAGGGAATACGTCATTCTTGTGTTCTCTTGTTATCTCTCTCTCCTTGTCCAACTTACCCAAAAACTCCACTGATTCTCTTTTTTGTGGGTCTTCCTGGCTGTGCTTGGACTTGCTCTAGTTGTGGAGATAGGGGGCTGCTCTCTGGCTGCAGTGTGCTGGATTCTGTCACAGTGGCCTCTCTTGTCGCAGAGCACAGACCCTGAAGCACACAGATTTTGATCGTTGCAGCACATGGGCTTAGCTGCTCCGTGGTGTGTGGAATCTTCCCAGACCAAGGGTCGAACACGGCTCACCTGCCTTGGCAGGCAGATTCTTAAACACTGGACGACCAGGGAAGTCCTTGTTGATTCTGTTCTAAAGCATAAAGTGAATCCAACCATTTCTACCACCTCCAGCGCTCACACTCTGGCCCCAAACCCCTTTGTCTTGCCGGGCTGATTGCCGCATCCTCCTAACTGGTTCATACGCTCCCATTCTTGTCCCCACCCCAAGACACACAGCAACCAGAATGGTCCATCAAGATAAAATCGGGTCCTATTACTCACCTGTGCAAACCCCAGCTCACTCAGGATAAATCCCAGTCCTTCACAATGGCCTACAAAGTTCTACATATCTGACCACCTCCCATTTCCTTTCTGAGCTCATCTTCTCCCCTGAACCCTAACCATGCTCGTGCCTCAGGACCTTTGCACATGCCCTTCTCTAGATAACTCTTCCTCCAGAATTCTGCAAGCCTTCCCTCTATGTCTCTTTCAGGTCTCTACTCACTGCCATCTAATCAGAAAGTCCTCCCTAAGTAAGGGGAAGGGAAGGGAAAATGTACCAGCTACTATGTACCAGCAGAGCAGCTACAAGGGTGCTCTGACTCAAAGAACCCTGGATCCAACTCCTGGCTCTGCCGGCTGCTGGCTGGGTAGCCTGGGGGAGGAGGGTCATCCATCCACTCTTAGCTGTAGCATTTTCACCTACTCAATGTTCCTGACCACAGTACTATCACACCAGGATGTGCTGGGGGCAAAACGCAAGATGCTTCCAAGTGTCTGACACCTGAGAAGTGGCAACAAACTTTATTCAGATTGTTGTATCACATGACCTCCCTGAGATGCTGAAATTGCCTATTCCCTGAAGCACCATCAAGACTACTTCCAAAATACTCTAGTATTTTCAGAGATGAGGTAATGAGTGTGCTGAGAGGAATTCCATTAGACAGAAAAATCCAGGAACTGGCCTAAATGAATATTCTTCTCTAATGTCGTTTTTGACCTTCTCTACTTAAACTTTGAAATGATACATTATATGGAGGCTTCATCTGAGTCAAGTAGACAGCAAGTGTCCCCATGCCTTCATCTCCGATTCTAGCCTTTGGCATGTGTGCCGTGCATGCTAAGTCACTAAGTGTCTGACTCTTTGACACCCCATGGACTGGAGCTCTCCAGACTCCTCTGTCCTTGAGGATTCTCCAGGCAAGAATATTGGAGTGGGTTGCCATGCCCTCCTCTAGGGGATCTTCCCAGTCCAGAAATCAAACCCGTGTCTCTTATGTTTCCTGCATTGGCAGGCAGGTTCTTTACCACCTGGGAAGACTTTGGTGGCTCAAAGTAATTCTGGGAGCATTAGTCTCTGATAAGAAGATGATAAATGCATAGACTGTGTGTAAATAGTATTGGGGCTTGAATGCTCTTGAAAAGAAGGTAGCTGGGAGTATTTGTTTGTGGTACAGATACTTGGTTGGATGCGTTTGTGCTCAGTTGCTCAGTCGTGTCCAACTCTTTGAGACCGCATGGACTGTAGCCCTCCAGGCTCTGCTGTCCTTGNTGCATAGACTGTGTGTAAATAGTATTGGGGCTTGAATGCTCTTGAAAAGAAGGTAGCTGGGAGTATTTGTTTGTGGTACAGATACTTGGTTGGATGCGTTTGTGCTCAGTTGCTCAGTCGTGTCCAACTCTTTGAGACCGCATGGACTGTAGCCCTCCAGGCTCTGCTGTCCTTGGGGATTCTCCAGGCAAGAATACTGGAGTGGGTTGCCATGCTCTCCTCCAGGGGATCTTCCCGACCCAGGGATTGGACCCGAGTCTCCTGCACTGGCAGGCAGACTCTTCACCACTAGTGGCCCCTGGGAAGCCTGGTTGGATGAATTCTGGTCAAAGACTCCAGTGAGTAAGGACCAGAGAATTAACACAGATTGCACACACCTTTCCTTCTCACACGGACAGCCCCACACACACCTTGGAGTTAGCGCTCACACTCAGGCTGAGAGCCCTGAGCTTGTATTCATCACTTTGATAAAGGAGGTATTTCTCATCTTCTGAGTCTGCTTTCCTTGTCCACTATAATCACCATCATCTGGGTAAAAAGCAAATTACAGAACATCTCGTTATATAATCCCATTTCTGAAAGTACAAAGGTATATGTTTCTTTAAGCCTTAGAAAGATGTCTGAAAATGTGTTCTTCAAAATATTGAAATTGATTAATGAGCTATTTACGACTACTGGGAATTTCAGTAAGTTTTTTGTCTTTTCCTTCTTTCCTGTATTATTTGAAGTTTCTAAAATTCCCACAAATATTCTATGTAATTAAAAAAAAATGAAGCTGTTTTCACTTCCAAAGAAGCCTTGAATCTAAATTCTAGCTTTAGTAGCTGTGTGGCTTTGGGAAGATTTCTTAACCTCTCTGATCCTCAATTGCATCATCTTTTGTATGGGGTTAATAATATTACCTGCCTCACAGAGTAGTTGCATAGTTAAAATAGTTAATATATGTCAAATGCAACCGACAAAGCAAATTCTGCGTTATCTATGATGCTGTTTTCCAAGAAATACATTAGAAGCTGCCAGAATTAGACTCAAGATTGAGTTAAATTATGATAACAAGAGATTACCTTTTAGATGGCCCATAATTTGAGGAGCTATGCATAGCCTCCTAGTAATTGTAAGAAGCCAGAGCAATGTAGTTTTTCTCCTATTTTCTCAGAAAGAGTCACCTAAGAAACTCCTATAGAATTCTTGGAAGGTAAAACAACCTGTGCAGATGCTGAAGCAAGATAAAGGAGAAAAAAAAATCACAGAAAATACAGAAAGTAGCAAGGTTGGGACAGAAATGTGGTTTGTTTTTCATTATAACTGCAGCAGGAATTAATCAGCGTGACACCGAGTGGCGATGCTGTTCTTTCTCAAAAGCTTAGTGAAGCCTTAGACGAGGGAGCTGATAACACCAAATGTGTGTTTGCATGTGCGTACACACACACCACTCACTCTTCCTAAGCTCAAGTCTAACAAATTAGCCCAAATGGACTTCCAGAAATAACTGGACCACCTTTGGGTTGGCATGAATCCATCTTAAAAAAAAAAAAAAAAAAAAAAAAAACTGGAAATATTAGCACAAAAATCAGGCTTCTGGTTAACAGACAGATCCGCAAGATATAAAGTGAGAGAATATAAGAACTGTAACCCCTTAGCTGGCACACCTGGAAGACCTTCCCCAGTCTTCTGGCAACTTCCAGAAAGCTAGCTGAAATCCAAAATTCCTGGGTATAAAGCTTGGCTCCACCCCTCCCAGCTTTGTGGCTTTGGATAGACTCATCGAGCCTTGGGCTTCCCTGGTGGCTCAGTGGTAAAGAATCCGCCTGCCAATGCAAGAGACACAGATTTGATCTCTGGGTCAAGAAGATTCCCTGGAGGAGGGCATGGCAACCCCCTCCAGGATTCCTGCCTGGAGTATCCCATGGACAAAGGAGCCTGGTGGGCTACAGTCCATGGGGTCACAAAGAGACACAACTGAACGACTAAATAACAACGTTGAGCCTAAGAGCCCTAATTTATCAAACAGGCTTCTCTAAGAGTAATGTGAGTATGATCATGGCCCACACATAGCTTCTTAGAGCAAGGCCTCACATTCAGTAGCTGAGTAATTCCACGTTCATTTACATTTATTTATTTGTGATGGTGTTGCCAAAATCTTGGCTTTTTGTGTACCAGTGCCAAACGGAAATATGGAGACGGAGTAACGGAGGAGAAAGAGTGGCTTTAGTACTTTGCCAGGCAAAGGGGGAACACAGGAAGCTAATTCCTTGAGAACTACGCCTCTCCATGCCCACCTCGGTGAGTTCAGTTCAGTTCAGTCTCTCGGTCATGTCCGACTCCTTGCAACCCCATGGACTACAACACACCAGGCTTCCCTGTCCATCACCAACTCCCAGAGACTGCTCAAACTCATGCCCATCAAGTTGGTGATGCCAGTCAACCATCTCATCTTCTGTTGTCCCCTTCTCCTCCTGCCTTCTTTCCCAGCATCTTTTCCAGTGATTCAGTTCTTTGCATCAGGTGGCCAAAGGACTGGAGCTTCAGCTTCAGCATCAGTCCTTCCAATGAATATTCAGGACTGATTTCCTTTAGGAAGGACTGGTTTGATCTCCTTGCAGTCCAAGGGACTCTCAAGAGTCTTCTCCAACACCCTAGTTCAAAAGCATCAATTCTTCGGTGCTTATCTTTCTTTGTGGTCTGATTCTCATATCCATACACTCCAGTGAGTAGGGAAAGGTTACATAGTCATGCAGGAGTATGTGCTAAGGATCAAGGCAACAACTGTCTTGTATTCTTTTTTTTGCAGTTTCCAAAGGGTGGGGTTGCTGAGAAGATTAGGGAGTGTCCTAGGTGCAGGGTCCTAGGTGGTAGGTCTCCTAATTTTGATGAGCTTCTGCCTCAGATGGTTTCCTGACTGCTTCTCTTTTGATTAGTAACTGTTCTTCCCTTTGGAAATCAGAGAAGGCCATGGAGGCTGGAGTCTTGCCTACATGGAATGGGGGACAACAAGGCCTCCATGCCCAAGAGTCCCAAGGGGCCATGCTCGGCATCAATGGCTTGTTCTCTGCCATCCTCGTGTTTGCTCCATGAAGCTGAATTCTATAAATTTTGTCTTTGTCTTGAGGATGCCTCTGCCTCCCAGTTCAGTCCTTAAGACAGCCTCAGATGATTTTGCCTGGATAAGATCCCAGGAACCTTCCCTGAGGCTGTCAGTTTCCTCCAGGTAATGCAATGAATATTTCAGACTGGACTTGTGGTCAAAACTCAACACCTTTCTAACACATGAAATGCTCAATTGAGCTGAGCATCATTTGCTTAGGAGACTACAAATTCACATTCTTACTGCAAATCTATTTACTGACTATCTTTGCTGCAATGCAGTCAGGACGAAGAAAACTGCAGACAACAGAGAGTCATTCAATTTCTATGGCTCATGCAGCAAATGACCACAGACATGGTGGCTTAAAACAGAAATATATTCCCCAGCAGTTCTGAAGGCTGGAAGTTCAAAAAATCACTATCACTAGGCTGAAATCAGGAGAAGGAAATGGCAGCCCTCTCCAGTGTTCTTGTCTGGAGTGGAGATGGGGGAACCTGGTGGGCTGCCATCTATGGGGTCGCACAGAGTCAGACACGACTGAAGCAACTTAGCAGGTGCAGCAGCAGGTGGATATCAAGGCCTTGCACCCTCCAGAGGCTCTAGGGGCATTCTTTTAGGGCATTCCCTTCCTGCCTCTTCCAGCTTCTGATGGTGCTGGTGTTCCCTGGCTTGCAGCTGCCTCACTCCCATCTTCAAGGTCAGTTCTGTCAGTTCAGTCGCTCAGTTGTGTCCAACTCTTTGCGATCCCATGCCAGGCTTCCCTGTCCATCACCAACTCCTGGAGCTTACTCAAACTCATGTCCACCGAGTTGGTGATGCCATGCAACCATCTCATCCTCTGTCGTCCCCTTCTCCTCCCGCCTTCCATCTTTCCCAGCATCGGGGTCTTTTCCAAGGAGTCAGTTCTTCTCATCAAGTGGACAAAGTATTGAAGTTTCAGCTTCGGCATCAGTCCTTTCAGTGAATCTTCAGGACTGATTTCCTTTAGGACTGATCATCTTCAAATCTCTCTCTGCCTCCTTGTTCACACTGCCCCCTCCTCTCCTGTGTGTCTGTGTTCTCTCCTCTTGTGGATCTCTTATAGGACCCACTGGAATAATTCAGGATAATCTCATCATTAGCGTATGTGCTAAATCACTACAGTTGTGTCCGACTCTTTGTGACCTGGTGGACTGTAGCCTGCCAGTCTTCTCCATCCATGGGATTCTCCAGGCAAGAATACTGGAGGGGGTTGCCATGCCCTTCTCCAGGGGATCTTCTCGATGCAGGGATCGAACCCATGTCTGCTGCATCACCTGAATTGGCAGGCAGATTCTTTACCACTGAGTCACTGGGGAAGCCCCGCCCCCCATCATGAGATTCTTAAATCACAGCTGCAAAGATCTTTTTCCCAGATAAGTTCACATAGATCAGATATGCAGACGACACCACCCTTATGGCAGGAAGTGAAAAGGAACTAAAAACCCTCTTGATGAAAGTGAAGGAGGAGAGTGAAAAAGTTGGCTTAAAGCTCAACATTCAGAAAACTAAGATCATGGTATCCGATCCCGTCACTTCATGGGAAATAGATGGGGGAAACAGTGGAAACAGTGTCAGACTTTATTTTGGGGGGCGGGGGGGCTCCAAAATAACTGCAGATGGTGACTGCAGCCATGAAATTAAAAGACACTTACTCCTTGGAAGCAAAGTTATGACCAACCTAGATAGCATATCGAAAAGCAGAGACATTACTTTGCCAACCAAGGTCCGTCTAGTCAAGGCTATGGTTTTTCCAGTGGTCATGTATGGATGTGAGAGCTGGACTGTGAAGAAAACTGAGCCCCAAAGAACTGATGCTTTTGAACTGTGGTGTTGGAGAAGACTCTTGAGAGTCCTTTGGACTGCAAGGAGATCCAATCAGTCCCTCCTAAAGGAGATCAGTACTGGGTGTTCATTGGAAGGACTGATGTTGAAGCTGAAACTCCAGTACTTTGGCCACCTTATGCAAAGAGATGACTCATTGGAAAAGACCCTAATGCTGGGAGGGATTGGGGGCAGGAGGAGAAGGGGACAGCAGAGGATGAGATGGCTGGATGGCATCACTGACTCGATGGACATGGGTTTGGGTAAACTCCGGGAGTTGGTGATGGACAGGGAGGCCTGGTGTGCTGCGATTCATGGGGTTGCAAAGAGTCAGATACGACTGAGCGACTGAACTGAACTGAACTGAAACAGGTTCAAAGGATTAGGACCTGTTATCTTTAGGGGACACTATTCAGTCCATTACAGCGGATTTCATGAGGCAACAGATGAGCTGGGAAAAGTGAAAGTGTTAGTCGCTCAGTCCTGTCTGACTCTTTGTGATCCTATAAACTGTAGCCCACCAGGCTGCTCTGTCCAGAATACTGGAGTGGGTAGCCATTCCCTTCTCCAGGGGATCTTCCTGATCCAGGGATTGAACCCAGGTCTCCTGCATTGCAGCCAGATTCTTTACCATCTGAGCTACCAGGGANCAATTTCTATGGCTCATGCAGCAAATGACCACAGACATGGTGGCTTAAAACAGAAATATATTCCCCAGCAGTTCTGAAGGCTGGAAGTTCAAAAAATCACTATCACTAGGCTGAAATCAGGAGAAGGAAATGGCAGCCCTCTCCAGTGTTCTTGTCTGGAGTGGAGATGGGGGAACCTGGTGGGCTGCCATCTATGGGGTCGCACAGAGTCAGACACGACTGAAGCAACTTAGCAGGTGCAGCAGCAGGTGGATATCAAGGCCTTGCACCCTCCAGAGGCTCTAGGGGCATTCTTTTAGGGCATTCCCTTCCTGCCTCTTCCAGCTTCTGATGGTGCTGGTGTTCCCTGGCTTGCAGCTGCCTCACTCCCATCTTCAAGGTCAGTTCTGTCAGTTCAGTCGCTCAGTTGTGTCCAACTCTTTGCGATCCCATGCCAGGCTTCCCTGTCCATCACCAACTCCTGGAGCTTACTCAAACTCATGTCCACCGAGTTGGTGATGCCATGCAACCATCTCATCCTCTGTCGTCCCCTTCTCCTCCCGCCTTCCATCTTTCCCAGCATCGGGGTCTTTTCCAAGGAGTCAGTTCTTCTCATCAAGTGGACAAAGTATTGAAGTTTCAGCTTCGGCATCAGTCCTTTCAGTGAATCTTCAGGACTGATTTCCTTTAGGACTGATCATCTTCAAATCTCTCTCTGCCTCCTTGTTCACACTGCCCCCTCCTCTCCTGTGTGTCTGTGTTCTCTCCTCTTGTGGATCTCTTATAGGACCCACTGGAATAATTCAGGATAATCTCATCATTAGCGTATGTGCTAAATCACTACAGTTGTGTCCGACTCTTTGTGACCTGGTGGACTGTAGCCTGCCAGTCTTCTCCATCCATGGGATTCTCCAGGCAAGAATACTGGAGGGGGTTGCCATGCCCTTCTCCAGGGGATCTTCTCGATGCAGGGATCGAACCCATGTCTGCTGCATCACCTGAATTGGCAGGCAGATTCTTTACCACTGAGTCACTGGGGAAGCCCCGCCCCCCATCATGAGATTCTTAAATCACAGCTGCAAAGATCTTTTTCCCAGATAAGTTCACATAGATCAGATATGCAGACGACACCACCCTTATGGCAGGAAGTGAAAAGGAACTAAAAACCCTCTTGATGAAAGTGAAGGAGGAGAGTGAAAAAGTTGGCTTAAAGCTCAACATTCAGAAAACTAAGATCATGGTATCCGATCCCGTCACTTCATGGGAAATAGATGGGGGAAACAGTGGAAACAGTGTCAGACTTTATTTTGGGGGGCGGGGGGGCTCCAAAATAACTGCAGATGGTGACTGCAGCCATGAAATTAAAAGACACTTACTCCTTGGAAGCAAAGTTATGACCAACCTAGATAGCATATCGAAAAGCAGAGACATTACTTTGCCAACCAAGGTCCGTCTAGTCAAGGCTATGGTTTTTCCAGTGGTCATGTATGGATGTGAGAGCTGGACTGTGAAGAAAACTGAGCCCCAAAGAACTGATGCTTTTGAACTGTGGTGTTGGAGAAGACTCTTGAGAGTCCTTTGGACTGCAAGGAGATCCAACCAGTCCCTCCTAAAGGAGATCAGTACTGGGTGTTCATTGGAAGGACTGATGTTGAAGCTGAAACTCCAGTACTTTGGCCACCTTATGCAAAGAGATGACTCATTGGAAAAGACCCTAATGCTGGGAGGGATTGGGGGCAGGAGGAGAAGGGGACAGCAGAGGATGAGATGGCTGGATGGCATCACTGACTCGATGGACATGGGTTTGGGTAAACTCCGGGAGTTGGTGATGGACAGGGAGGCCTGGTGTGCTGCGATTCATGGGGTTGCAAAGAGTCAGATACGACTGAGCGACTGAACTGAACTGAACTGAAACAGGTTCAAAGGATTAGGACCTGTTATCTTTAGGGGACACTATTCAGTCCATTACAGCGGATTTCATGAGGCAACAGATGAGCTGGGAAAAGTGAAAGTGTTAGTCGCTCAGTCCTGTCTGACTCTTTGTGATCCTATAAACTGTAGCCCACCAGGCTGCTCTGTCCAGAATACTGGAGTGGGTAGCCATTCCCTTCTCCAGGGGATCTTCCTGATCCAGGGATTGAACCCAGGTCTCCTGCATTGCAGCCAGATTCTTTACCATCTGAGCTACCAGGGAAGCCCAGATGAGATGGAAGTTAGCATCTATTATGTACCTGCTGTGGGGCTTCCCAGTGGCGCAGTGATAAAGAACCCTCCTGCCAATGTAGACAAACGTAAGAGATGTAGGTTCAATCCCTGGGTTGGAAACAGCCCCTGGAGAAGGAAATGGCAACCCACTCCAGTATTTTTGCCTGGAAAATCCCATGGACAGAGGAGCCTGGCGGGTTACAGTCCACTGGGTTGCAAAGAGTCGGACACGACAGAGTGACTTAGCACATGCCTGCACCTACTATATGCTGGATGCTTGCCTCAAAGCAGCCCTCTGTGCTAAATATAATTTCCGTTGTATTGATGCTGTCTGCACTTAAAAAGCAATAAAACAGACTTAGAATAGTAGCAGCATTTGTTTTTTTCATTACATGTGAGGTGGTAATTAATCAACCTGGCATGGAGCACGCTGTTTTTCCTGTTTGTATCACCTGTCCCCTCATCCAGAAACTGGCTAATACTTTCTTGTCTTTCAAGCTGCAGTTCAATCCAGTCTCCAGAGGGGGTCTTCCCTGCATCCCATGATGATCAGTGACCCTTCTATGGGGCCCCTGATACCTGGCTTGTCTGTGCTCTCTGATGGATGACTCACTTTCTCTCCAGATACCTCCTTTGAGGAGGGATTCCTACAATTCATACAGACAACACAACAACCATTTTCAAAAGTGACAAACTGGAACTCAGAAAAATTTATATTATTTGAGATCATACATCTAGAGTTGTTTTTTTTTTTTCCCTTAAATGAATCCATCCTCCTTTGGGGGCTTCCCAGGTAGAACTAGTGGTAAAGAACGAGATGTGAAGAGACACAGGTTCGATCCCTGGGTCGGGAAGATCCCCTCGAGGAGGGCATGGCAACCCACTCCACTGTTCTGGCCTGGAGAATCCCATGGACAGAGGAGCCTGGCAGGCTGCAGTCCATAGGGTTGCACTGAGTCAGACAAGACTGAAGCGACTTACCAACCGACCCTCCTTTTAGAAAATTAAAACAGTGTAGAAATCTCTGACCTCCAGAGTTAAGAACATTGCCTTCCAGACCTCTTATTATTTTACGTGAATGTAAATGTATCCATAAAATATATAGTATCATCTGTGATGTTTTACATAAATGGCATCACGCTGAACATATTCTTAGGCAACTCAAATTTTTACTCAATAAATATGTTTTTGGATTTACCTCTCCAGCTGCTGTAAATTCGGGCTTGCCAGGTTGCTCAGTGGTAAAGAACCCTCCTGCAGTGCAGAAGATGTGGGTTCGATCCCTGGATTGGGAAGATCCCTTGGTGAAGGAAATGGCAAGCCACTCCAGTATTCTTGCCTGGAAAATCCCATGGATGGAGGAGCCTGGCAGGCTACAGTCCATGGAGTCACAAGAGTTGGACATGACTGAGTATGCACACACGCATGTGCAAAAAGCCCCTCAACTTTGTTAATATGCCTTTAGCAGTGACCTCATGACCTAACCCCATCATTTCTGTTCACTTCCAAGCTACATGCTACTGAAACCCCCTCTGCCCCATTGCTGCTGCCTGGTCCCCATCTCTTCTTCCCTGAGCAAGAGCAATACCATCCTCATTCCTCTTTCTCTTTCTGCTCAACCCGCACCCCCACCCCCGATCTGTCTGATTGATCCCCTGAGCAATTTCAAAATTCCTGCCTGACCTTCTCACTTTTCCTTTGCTTAAAATGGGCCATGGCTGCCCATGGCTCTTTAGACGATATCAGAATCCTGGACATGTACTGTGAAGCCCTGTGGCATTTGGCCTCAACACCTTCCAGTTTCAGCTCACATCTCCCCTCATTCCTGTCACACGTGCTTTCTTTGGTCTCATGTGCCACAGAGCCTTTGCACAGCTCTGTTTGGCTGGAGTATCCATCACTCTTCCCCTTGAACTAGCTTACTCCTACTCAGCCATTTTCATATTATTTCAGAGTCACCTTCACACAGAAGCTTTTTTTTTTTTTAAGTGGATCCTTTTTTAAAGGTCTTTATTGAATTTGTTATAATGGTGTTTCTATTTTATGTGTTGTTTTTTTGGTCACGAGTCATGTGGAATCTTAGCTCTGTGACCAGGGATTGAATCCACACTCCCTACACTGGAAGGTTAAGTCTTAACCACTGGACCACCAGGGAAGAACCTCTACACAGAAGCTTTTGCAGAATCTCTTTATGAAATTCATAATTTTCTTAGCTCCCAAATCTTTTTTTCATAGCCCCTTTCAACAGATTGGAATCCTACTTCTCTGTGCATTATTTTGATTAATGTCTGCCTTTCTCCCTAGACTCTACACTCCATGAGAGCAGGGACAATGCCTTTCCTCACTGTAAACAGAGTGCTTTGTACATTTGCTATTGTTCAGTGGCTAAGTCATGTTCGACTCTTTGCAACCCCATGGACTGCAGCACCCCAGGCCTTCCTGTCCATCACCAGCTCCTAAAGCTTGCTCAAACTCTGTCCATCAGGTCTGTGATGCCACCCAATCACCTCATCCTCTGTCGTTCCCTTCTCCTCCTGCCCTCAATCTCTCCCAGCATCAGGGTCTTTTCCAGTGTGTCTGCTCTTCACAAAAGGTGGCCAAAGTATTGGAGCTTCAGCTTCAGCATCAGTCCTTCCAGTGAATATTCAAGACTGATTTCCTCTAGGATTGACTGGTTGGATCTCCTTGTGTCCAGTGGACTCTCGAGGGTCTTCTGCAGCACTACAGTTTGAAAGCATCAGTTTTTCAGTGCTCAGCCTTCCTTCTGGTCCAACTCTCACATCCACGCATGCCTAGTGGAAAAACCGTAGCTTCGACTATACGGACCTTTTTCTGACTGCAGGAAGGAATAAAAAGGGGGGTGAATACAGCTGGTGCCCACACATCCACTCCTATGTGGCAGTAACAAGGACTGGGGACAGACTGGATCTTCTCAGACCCTTGGTGGTTTTATTAAAAGAGGAGAATGAGAAAGGCAAAGAAGGGGACTATCCTTAGTGTGTCCATCAGAAGAACTGTTAGACTGATAATAATTCAATGCATGTAACCTCTCTGAGCCAGTTTTCCTATCTGCCAAATAGGGACAATCATTGTGACCATCCTGCAGGGCTGTTGTGATGAGTAAACAAGATGCTGGTGTGTCAAAGTAGTTAGTGTGTTGGCTGACATATAGAAATTTACTTCCGATCTATTCTCATGGGAGCGCTCTGTGAATGATAGCTGATGTGAGGAAAGCTTTGATGAGTCAGCATCTGTGGATTCAGGGTTTTGAGAGTCATGGTGTCCTTTGAGCCTCTCATCAGCCTGTAAATTTGTCAACTTATTCCTGAAACTGAATGATCGCCAATAGCCCAATGCATGACTCCACCACACCTAGCCCCACACTACTCAGAGTGGGGTCCTCAGGCCCACAACATCAGCATGCCCCAGGAACTTAGAGATGTAGCATCTCAGGCCCTGCCCGGACCTCCTAAATCAGAATCTGCAATTGTATACAAGATCCCCAGGTGTTTGAAATATTTATCAGAGTGAGAGGACCACTGAGGCTGGGCCCATCAGGGACCTCCGCCGTGAGTCCCAGGTCGTTTATGTAACCTGCCTAAGGTAACGCAGCCTGTAAAGCAACAAGGTGAGGCCTGAACCCAGAGTCTGGGAGCTGGCCCCCTCTACCGTCCGTTGTTGGGAACACATAATAATCTATGGACCCTTCTCATGCATTTCCTTAGCGAGCCTTCACAGTAACCCTAAGAGGTAGGCAGGGAACCTTATTTTACAGACGAGCAAGGAGTGCTCAGAAAACAAACAACCCCTTACCAAGTGGCAGGCTTTCGAGCAAATATGCAGTCCAAGATGGCATTTCCCCTCCTGTTTTATCAGGCTAAGAAGTAGCTCGAACCTCAGAAGGGAATTACTTCAGTGTTGGCATATATGCTTCTCTACCTGTCCTCAGAATGTTCCCATGAGATGGGCTGGAAGAGGTAACTCAGCTTAGTGATAAGTATGTGTAGACACAGAAAGGTTACGCGACTTGACCAAACTCATCCATTAAAGGACAAAACTGCGGAAACAGACGTAATAATGCGTGCACGCACGCTCAGTCGCTCAGTTGTGTCCGACCCTTTGCAACCCCGTGGACCGTTAACCCATCAGGCTCCTCTGTCCGTGGGATTCTCCAGGCAAGAATACTGGAGTGGGCAGTGATAATGATTATAAAAATAATAACAGTGATTCCCTTTTACCGACAATATAAGCCGGACATTTTGCTCACCTTGTCTAAGTTTCTCATTAACCGCAGGGTTGGGTACCGTTTTTGTGACAACTGTATAACTGAGTTAACTGAGTCTCAGGGGGTAAAGATTTAGGGAGAACCATGCTCAGAGACCAGATCCCAAAAGAGTGACAGGCTGGGATGACGAATGTGGCAGCCCCCAAAGCCAGCTCGGTCTGTCACTTCCCAAATAGAAACATGGCTTTAATTATGTCGTTTTAACTCAGCACAGGGAGGGGGTCTGGTGACAGATGATCCGAGGCTGCACACAGCAAGCCTTTTCAAGCAGTGTGTCCATGCCCCGGAGCCCTTCATCCCATTTGTCACCTGCTTGGCAGCTGTCACACCATGATTGAGCTGGAACAGCTGACATCATGCATTTAGACAAAAATCGCCAGCTTCCCGTGTTTTGACTTTTAAGTTCATTGATGTCTAAAAGAAAAGCAAGAAAGCCTAGTCTCTTGAGATCAGAGTTGGAAACCACTGAGCTGGGAAGAGAAAGAATTCGCTTTTACTGGGCGCCTGCTATTGGGTAGCCCTGCACGATAACACGGCTGTCATCTCTTGGAGGTAATATTTCATTAACTTGCAGTGAGAGGAATGGACCCTAAGTAACCAGTACCCTGCCTGGCGTGGTGTAGTGAGCTCAAAAAATGGAAACCCACGACAATAACATCGTTGTTATGAGCAACAGTGTTGGTCTTTAAGTNAGACCTGCCAATACAGAAGACATAAAAGTCAGGGGTTCGATCCCTGGGAAGATCTCCTGGAGGATGAAATGGCCACCTACACCAGTATACTTGCCTGGAGAATCCCATGGACAGAGGAGCCTGGCGGGGTACGTCCATGGGGTTGCAAAGAGTTAGACTAAAGCGACTTAGCAGAAAGAGGGTACTGATGAACCTATCTGCCGGGCAGCAGCGGAAACACAGACAGAGAGAACAGGCTTGTGGACAAAGTTGGGGAAGGAGGGGGTGGGATGGATTGACAGAGTAGCATGCAAACACACATTCAGTTCAGTTCAGTCGCTCAGTCGCGTCCGACNAGCGACTTAGCAGAAAGAGGGTACTGATGAACCTATCTGCCGGGCAGCAGCGGAAACACAGACAGAGAGAACAGGCTTGTGGACAAAGTTGGGGAAGGAGGGGGTGGGATGGATTGACAGAGTAGCATGCAAACACACATTCAGTTCAGTTCAGTCGCTCAGTCGCGTCCGACTCTCTGCGACCCCACGAATCGCAGCACGCCAGGCCTCCCTGTCCATCACCAACTCCCGGAGTTCACTCAGACTCGCGCCCATCGAGTCAGTGATGCCATCCAGCCATCTCAGCCTCGGTCGTCCCCTTCTCCTCCTGCCTGCAATCTCTCCCAGCATCAGAGTCTTTTCCAGTGAGTCAACTCTTCGCATGAGGTGGCCAAAGTACTGGAGTTTCAGCTTTAGCATCATTCCTTCCAAAGAACATCCAGGGCCGATCTCCTTTAGAATGGACTGGTTAAAATAGATAGCCAGTGAGAAACTGCTGTATGATGCAGGGAAACCAACACAAGATTGTAAAGCAATTATTCTCCAATTAAAAATACATTCAAAAAATGAAAATCATTATGGCCGTGGACCACACACCCTCATGCTAGGCTTTGGAAATAAGGCTGGGAGCTGGAGGAGATTGAGAAGGGATGATATGATTGCAAACTTTTAATTAGTGTATGTTTTATTGATGCTTATGAAGCCTGAAATATTAATAGAAGCAAGTGGATGCATAATTGATATGCCCCAGAGAAAATGTGAATTACTGGACATGGACAGGAAACCCCAGATGTCCTTCTCTCAAGATGTAGAAGGATTCTGCAGCTCGTTTCGTCGATGGGGTGCTTTGTGTTGCTGGGAGTCTTGAAATCTCTGGGACTCTGGCAGCTGGTATCAGAAGGATGCTCTTTTCAATATCTCACCTTCTGGATGAATGTACCATTTTGCCATTTCTTTAGGGGAGGAGAGAGGAACCAAACGAGGTCTTGTATTAGTGGCATGCCAAACGTGCGAGAGGCATTTTTCCAGCTCTCTCACTTATCGTCATGATAATACCAACCCCATTATAAATCCCATTTTATGAATGAAAAACTAAGATACCGGAAGATTAATTGAGCCACCTAGGGTCACACATGGAGAAGGCAATGGCAACCCACTCCAGCACTCTTGCCTGGAAAATCCCATGGACGGAGGAGCTTGGTAGACTGCAGTCCACAGGGTTGCTAAGAGTCAGGCACGAGGAAATGGCAACCCACTCGAGCCTGGAGAATCCCAGGGACAGAGAAGCCTAGTGGGCTGCCATCTATGGAGTCGCACAGAGTCGGATACAACTGAAGTGACTTAGCAGCAGCAGCAGCAGCGCCGTCACACAATGAGTGAGTGGTAACGCTAGAGTTCAAAGCCTAATCCTTTTACACCACTGTGGTAATTACTGAGGGCAAGATTCACTAATGATGCTAAAAATAGAGGGGGACAAAACTGTGTGGGTGGGAATCGTGGCTGATCACTTGTGAGAATAAGTGGTAAGCAAGCCACCTGATTGCCCTGTGACTCAGTTTCCTTACCCATAAAATGGGATAACACTAGGATCTATCTTACAGGGTTATTATGGGGTTATTCAACACACGTAAAACCTTAGCCCCCAGCATGCGATCAACTTTAGGTATTAACAGTTACGATGACGCCAGACAGTGAGAAATGGGTCAGAGAGACAACATGACGCCAGATGTTGTGAGACATCAGGCTCTTCGCCTGCGTGAATTGCGGGCAACACTGCAAGTTTTTAACCAAAAGAAAGATAGCAAGAAAGATGTGATTTGACTTATGTTTTAAATGGTTCCCTCAGGTTGCTGTGTGGGGAACAGACCAAGAAGAAGTGGGGAGATGATCTGAGAGGCTTGGCAGGAATCCAGGTGAGGGGTAGTGGTGAGTGAGATCACAGTGGGAGTAAACAGATTTCAGATACGTTTTGAATGTTGAGCCAACGGGATCATGTGATAGACTGAACATGGGGTGTTTTGTTGTTGTTCAGTCGCTAAGCCACGTCTGACTCTTTGCAATGCCTCTATGGGCTGTGGCACACCAGGCTTCCCTGTCCTTCACCATCTCCCAGAGTTTGCTCAAACTCATGTCCATTGAGTCAGTGACATCATCCAGCCATCTCATCTTCTGTCATCCCCGTCTCCTCCTGCCTTCAATCTTTCCCAGCATCATGGTATTTAAGAAACTGCAATCAAAGCTAAGTTCAGACAACCTGGAAGATGGGGTTGCCATCAAAGGTGGGGAAGGATACAGTGGAGCAGGTGTGCAGAGGTTTAGTTTTGGGCTCCTTAGATTTGAGATGCCTGTTAGACTTCCCAGGTGAGAGGCCAGGTAGACAGTTCTATTTATGAGTCCAGAAGAGGCATTTTCTCCAAATCTCTTCTTTTTGTTCCAAGCTACAATTTTTTCTCTTCTGGTAAAGATTCAGGAATGAAAGGGGAGAAAATGATAAATGCACCAGAAAATCCTTTTAGGTTCTGCCCTGCATTCTGGATGTACTCTTGGTAAAGAGTATTACATTATATCACATGACTCCCTGAAAACTGTACTCAATAGAAAGGCAAAGGATGATGGCAATGATGGTGATGATAACTAGAAAGAGAGAGAGAGAATATCACACCAGCTCAGAGAGAAACAAATGTCAAGGAGAGAAAAAAGGAAGTAGACAAACATTTTTAAACATTCAGTGGAAAAGTGATTCTCTGTCTTTAAAGAAAAATCAGCCTCGTGAGGCATTGGAATAGCAGCCAAATGAATGTATTGGGCTTGTCTGTTTCTCAAAACCCAGGTGAATGAAGATGAAGACGTGAACTCGATCAGAAATCCCAGAAGCTTTGTTACAGTTGCGTTTTCTCAGGTGCCCTGGGGACAGCAGGATGCCCAAGGTCCTCTCCGAGGTCCCAAAATGCACAAGAGCCCTTAAGGGGCAAACACAGGGAGAGAAGAGAAGGGGGGACCTCATCTCTGTGGAGTAGGTGCCATGGGCTCAGCTGTAAGCCTGGTGCGTGCATTGCCTGGCCGTACTGAACCGTCACAGAAACCCTGGGATGTAGTTGCAGCCTCTTCTTGCTAATTAGGAAAATAAGGCTGAGAGGGTCGGAGTGACTTCCCAAAGGTCAGATGGCTCTGAGAGGGGAAGGCGGGAACCTGATTCTTTTCTGACTTCAACTTGAGTGTTTTCCCATAGTGCCCAACAGGCTCCCTTGAAGGGAACTTAGAGACTATTTAGATGCCCTGATAATCGGCGATCTGAAAAGAGTGGTGAAATATACATGGGTTTCTCTGGGAGCCATGAGGGGCCCTGAGCACAGGTGCCACCTTCAAGGACCAGTAGCCCTCCCTGTGCAGTGTTCTTACAGGATTTCAGCTTCCAAATCTCCACTTGAGCCCCTTCCATCCTTAACAGTGAACTTTGTCTTTGAAGACAAGGATGATGTCTGTTGTTTTTTTTTTCACCACTGTCCTCCCAGGGCTTGGAAAAGCCACGTATATTATAGAAGGNGGTGAAATATACATGGGTTTCTCTGGGAGCCATGAGGGGCCCTGAGCACAGGTGCCACCTTCAAGGACCAGCAGCCCTCCCTGTGCAGTGTTCTTACAGGATTTCAGCTTCCAGATCTCCACTTGAGCCCCTTCCATCCTTAACAGTGAACTTTGTCTTTGAAGACAAGGATGATGTCTGTTTTTTTTTTTTTTTTTCACCACTGTCCTCCCAGGGCTTGGAAAAGCCACGTATATTATAGAAGGTAAATAAGATAAACAGTACTTAGAGGTGTAAGTGAGGCCAGATATCAAATCACCAAATATTTCATTGTGTTCGTTACAGTTGTAACACTATGAAAACTTAATTTTTAATGCAGGATCCGTGTTTCCACGGTTATCGGGCAGCTGCTATGTCTGGGCCCTGTGCTGGGTGCTAGCAAGTCAGTAATTAACGGAACAAATTTGGCCTCTGTCCCCGTGAAACCCACTTAAAAGAAGGAAATGCTATCATTCACAACAACGTGGATGAGCCTGGAGTTCATTATGCAAAGTGAAATAAACCAGACACTGTGTGATTCTTCCTACAGGAGGAATCTAAGAATCAAATCCGTAGGAACAGACCATGACAGTTTCAATTTTCCTTTGCCAATTTGAATTCCTTTCATTTCTTCCTCTTCTCTGATTGCCACGGCCAGGACTTCCAAAACTAAGCTGAATAATAGTGGCAAGAGTGGGCACCCTTGTCTTGTTCCTAATTTTGGAAGAAATGCTTTCAGGTTTCACCATTGAGAATGAACTTTGCTGTGAGTTCATCATATGGCCTTTATTACGTTAAGGTAGTTTCCCTCTATAACCACTTTCTGGAGAGTTTTTTGTCATACATGGGTGTTGGATTTTGCTGAATGTTTTTCCTGGGTCCATTGAGATGATCATATGGTTTTTATTCTTCAGTTTGTTCATATGGTGTATCACCGTGATTGACTTGCATATACTGAAGAATTCTTACACCCCCGGGGTAAATCCACCTTGATTTATTTAAAGGGCAAAGTCCTTCAACTTCTCTGATATTTTGGCCCCTTGGCCATAGGGTGGGTGATCACTGACAGCTGGAGGGTCTCATGTCCACCAGGTGAGCAGCAGCCAGTGTTAATTTCTTTCTCACCACTTGTTCCACTTGTTCTTGGGCTTCCCTGGTGGCTCAGATGGTCAAGAGTCCGCTTGTAATGCAGGAGATCTGGGTTCAGTCTCTGAGGTGGGAAGATCCCTCCAGAGGAGGGCATGGCAACCCACTCCAGTATTCTTGCCTGAAGAAGCCCCATGGACAGAGGAGCCTGGCGGGCTGCAGTTCACAGGGTCGCAAAGGGTCGGACATGACCAAGGGACTAAGCATAGGCACAGACCACTTGTTCTTACCGAATAGACTGGGGGTGGGGACCACTTCCACTGTAGCACCTCCAGAGAGTCCTCCTTTGTGGCTTCGCCCATCCTCTCTTGCTACCATGGTCCTCCCAACCCAGACACTTCCCTTCCATCAGGAGAGCCAGGCTTCAGAGAGGAAATGCATGAGGTGGCCCCTCTCCAGCCAATCTCACCCAGACTTCATACAGATGGAGAGTAGAGTCCATCTCCCAGCCATGGCAGGCATGCTTGACAGGAGCAGCCTGACATTTGCTTTCCTTGAGCAGACAGGGGCCTGAATATCACAGCTTTGGCCAAAGTGTATCGTGGATGTGGGTACTCAGAGGCGGGGCCCGGTCTCCCACTCAGGCCCTCCGTGGGGCTGTTCTTGCCTGGCTCAGCTCCTCTGTGGTCTCCAGCAGCGAGTCATTTTCTCTCAGACCCTGGACTGGCATTCCCAGTGGGCCCCACAGGAGGGTCCCAGGAGAAATACGTGCCCTGGCTTAGGAGTCAGCCCCAGCACAGAGGCATGGCCTTGGGCAAGACACGTCCCAGCTCCATGCCGCCAATATTGGATAATGGAATTAATTCTACAAGCAGAGCTGGCTGCCTGGGGGTGGTTGTAAGGGCTGAAGATGTTTATAAAGAGCATGGCTTGACCTGGTGCTCTGTGATGCCCTAGAAGGCTGGGAGTGGGATCGGGGAGGAGGAAGGGAGGCTCAAGAGGTACAAGATGTATGTATACTTATGGCTCATTCACGTTGTTGTACGGCAGAAACCAACACAACATTGCTAAGCAATTATCCTCCAGTTAAAAATATAGAACAAATAATTTCCCAATTTGTATGGAAATAAAAAAACCTCGAATAGCCAAAGCCATCTTGAGAAAGAAGAATGGAACTGGAGNTTCACTTTCTGCCATAAAGGTGGTGTCATGTGCATATCTGAGGTTATTGAGATTTCTCCCGGCAATCTTGATTCCAGCTTGTGTTTCTTCCAGTCCAGCATTTCTCATGATGTACTCTGCATAGAAGTTAAATAAGCAGGGTGACAATATACAGCCTTGATGTACTCCTTTTCCTATTTGGAACTAGTCTGTTGTTCCATGTCCTTTTCTAACTGTTGCTTCCTGACCTGCATACAGATTTCTCAAGAGGCAGGTCAGGTGGTCTGGTATTCCCATCTCTTTCAGAATTTTCCACAGTTTATTGTGATCCACACAGTCAAAGGCTTTGGTATAGTCAATAAAGCATTGAGTACTTACTATGTGCCTGAAACAGTGTACTAAACAGTATGTACTAAACACCAGAAACTTTCATCCATCAATAAATTATACACTTTACGCATTGTGTCCGAACATGTTAAAAGCCTTTTGCACATAGTAATTCAACTCTCACGACCACTTTACATAGTAAATACTAATATTTATTTAGATAAGGAGAAGTGGGGCATGGGAAGTATATCAGCTGTCTTTTGCAGGTAACAACATCCCCTAACCATAATGGCTTTAAAAATCAAGCATTTTTTTAGCTCACGATTCTGAGTCATTTGAGGGTTTTTCTGATCTGAACAGTTCATTGGATCTTGGCTGGGCTCTCTGGTGCAACTTTTGTCAGCTTGGGGATAGGCTGACGGCTGCAGGGAGGATGGCCACAGTCACATGTCTGGGGGTTGGAAGGCTGTTGGCCAGGAGACAAGGCATCCTGTCTGTCTCATCATTCAGCTAGTTGGT
Source organism: Neotragus moschatus (assembly GCA_006410615.1). Classification (NCBI taxonomy): domain Eukaryota; kingdom Metazoa; phylum Chordata; class Mammalia; order Artiodactyla; family Bovidae; genus Neotragus; species Neotragus moschatus. The sequence continues at coordinate 1,152,030 of SJYA01002939.1, read as the reverse complement.
ATGACTGTCTTCACCTGGGTCCCAAGTAGCTGGAGGGGACAAACGCCATCTCGAGTCTCTGCTACCGTCTCATTTGCTATTTTTTCACAAGGCAAAGCAAGTTGCCTGATCAGTCCCAGAGCCCCACAGAAGGGACGGCCTAATTGCATGCAGAGGGGAAGAGAACGAATGCAATGAGACCACCACCACATCCATCGCCCACAGAGCTCGTGCCCCTTTTCTAAGACCACACAGCTCACAAGTGGCGGGGATAGGATTTCAACCCAGAGTCTGCGTTCTCAAGCACCCACAATACATTATTTTGCTTTATTCTCAAAAGATTAAATTTAAAACTCTAAGAAAAGTGTTAGTTGCTCATTCATGTCCCACTCTTTGAGACTCCATCACAGTCCATGGACGGCAGCATGCCAGGCTCTTCTGCCCATGGAATTCTCCAGGCTAGAATACTGGAGAGGATTGCCATTCCCTTCTCCAGGGGATCTTCCCAACCCAAGGATCGAACCTGGGTATCCTGCATTGAAGGCAGATTCTTTACNGGCAGCATGCCAGGCTCTTCTGCCCATGGAATTCTCCAGGCTAGAATACTGGAGAGGATTGCCATTCCCTTCTCCAGGGGATCTTCCCAACCCAAGGATCGAACCTGGGTATCCTGCATTGAAGGCAGATTCTTTACCACTGAGCCACCAGGGAAACCCCTAACGACTCTAAAGAGAAGGGTTATTCCTAGCTCTATTTTAGATTTTGAACCTCAGGGGAGTTAAATAATTTCCCTGAAGTCACATAACAAGGAAATAAAGGAATCTGACTCACTGTTGAAATTTTTCTCTGTCCCGCCTCACACTAATACCCACCTGTGCTTGCTGAATCAACCTGTGGGCAGAAGCACCAACCAGGGACCATTTTCAGAAAGTAAGAGCTGGGTTGTCAACACGGACTAAAGTCTTCCCTAGCCACTTTCCCCAACTATTGCCCTGAAGTTTTATTCCCATTCAGGAAATTAATTTCTGCTTAGCAGAGGGGTAGGTGTTGTAGCATTTAGAAGAAATGAAACAGACCGATTTTCAGCTCCCTGGATGCTTACAAAGTGCACAGTTATGAAACAGCAGATGCTAACCCACAACGAAGTAGGTGGAAGTGTGAACAGATGGAAGCAATTATGGGCAACTGGAAGNCTTAGCAGAGGGGTAGGTGTTGTAGCATTTAGAAGAAATGAAACAGACCGATTTTCAGCTCCCTGGATGCTTACAAAGTGCACAGTTATGAAACAGCAGATGCTAACCCACAACGAAGTAGGTGGAAGTGTGAACAGATGGAAGCAATTATGGGCAACTGGAAGGTGAGTATAAATGGGCTTAATCAGGGAAGGCTCCCTAGGGGAGGTGGGCTGGAGGAAGAGTAGGATTCAGATGGACAGAAAAAAAAAAGAAAGAAAGAAAGAACTTATGTTAGAGCTACACCTTTCTTAGAAAAATGTGAGCATGGGATACATAATGATTAAGTTTCTTTTCTGGTGGCTCAGTGGTAAAAAATCTGCCTGGCAATGCAGGAGATGTGGGTTCAATCCCTGGGTTGGGGAGATTCCCCTAGGGAAGGAAATGGCACCCCAGTCCAGTATTCTTGCCTGGAAAATCCCATGGACAGAGGAGCCTGGTGAACTACAGTCCATGGGGTCACAAAGAATCAGACCTGACTTAGAGACTAAACGACAGTAACCAGCTGAAGCCAACTGAAGTTTAACAAGTAGACTTTCAAATTTAACATGAGAATACAGACTCGAAGATGGCAGTGCCCCAGGGAATTGAGCATAAACTGAAATGAAGAGTTCAAATGTCAGCGCAGTGACCTCTCCTTTTCCTCCCTGTGTTATTATTTCTTAGCCAATGAGCTTCCATTTCTTCTTACAAGGTAGATGATGGCTCCCTCTCAATTCAACTCCAAGTTTCCAACAGAGTGACTCTGATTGGCCCAGATTGAGGCATCTGTGTATCCTTCATCCAATGAGCTTCTCTGAGGGGGCTAGCTTCATAAACATGGTTGCCAGGGAAGCTAACTGGTGAGCCTGAGGTCAGTGGCTTCTGGGGCTGGACAAACACCACAAACTCTATCTACTGAGGGTATACATTGAAAGATTAAATGCTGGTGAGCCTAACCGAATCTCGGAAGTTTTGAAAGATGATAGGTGGGAAGAAAGCTAGGGAACTGCCAACGGAGGTCACCGAATTCTAGCCAGAATACATTACTCTAAGACTCATCCATAATCACAAGCCTCAAGAGGGATATCACAAAGAGATTTGTAATCAGGAAAATGACACCATTGAAAATTATATATTTCTCTTGTGAAAGCAACACATATTCATTACAGGAATTTTGGCAAATACAGAAAAGTAAACTATTATTTCCTTCCATTCTTGTCCTCACACAAACATGCTGGCATCTGGCAGTAGAGGAGGGTCACTTTCAGCACCAAAATGTTTAACTAGCCACAGTGGAAATCACCTATTAAGCTTTGGATCATGCTCTATAAAAGTATTATATCTTACTTGCACTCACTTGCCATTATCATTCCCTGGGTTTTCAGATTAAAAATTATACAAAGTGTCTTGAGACAGCATGTTGTTGTTGTTGTTCAGTCGCTAATTCATGTCCGACTCTTTTTGTGGACCCCATGGACTATAGCCCATCAGGCTCTTCTGTCCATGGGACTTTTCCAGGCAAGAATTCTGGAGTGGGTTGCTATTTCCTTCTTCACGGGATCTTCCCAACCCAGGGATAGAAACTGGGTCTCCTGCATGGGCAGGAGTGTTTTTTGGTTTTTGGTTTTTGTTGTTTTTTTTTACCACTGAGCCACCAGGGAGGCCCAAACAGTGAGGTGCTTATGAGCAATGTAGTTCCTGCAATGACTCAGATTCAAACCCAGGTTGCTGTGGTCACAACAAAGTCCTACCCACTATCAATAAGACCGCCATAGTGAACTTACCCATTCCCCCATGGTCAGACAGTTAGAGCCTCTCCACTTGTCACTATTATAAATGACTCTGTGATGAATATTCTCATTTCTAACACCTCATCCCTGTTTGTAATCAATTCCTCAGCAATGGAATTATTGGGTCATAGGGTGCGTGCATGTTAAGTTGCTTCAGTCATATCCTACTCTTTGCAACCCTGTGGACTGTTGCCCACCAGGAATTCTGTCCATGGAATTCTCCAGGAAAGAATACTGGAGTCATCCCCTTCTCAGAGGATCTTCCCAACCCAGGGATTGAAACTGAATCTTCTGTGGCTTTTGTACTGCAAGCCGATTCTCTAGCACTGAGCCATCTGGGAAGCCACGTCACAAGGTAGGAATGTTTTTAAGTCTCTTGACACACATTGCAAGTTGTCCCTCCAGAAAAGATGTGCAAAAGGAAACATTCCAGCCAGGCATGAAGAGAATATTACTAGACCAGAAGCAAGTTTGGGCAGTCCATTGGATTACTGCCCATGGTTAATGGCACCAAGACCAGTCAGGGTGACAGCACCATTTTCATTTGATCTGCAAGGAGATCAAAGCAGTCAGTCCTAAAGGAAATCAGTCCTGAATATTCATTGGAAGGACTGATGCTGAAGCTGAAATTCCAACCCTTTGGCCACCTGATGCAAAGAACTGACTCACTGGAAAAGACCCTGATGCTAGGAAAGATTGAAGGCAGGAGGAAAAGGGGACGACAGAGGATGAGATGGTTGGAAGGCATCACTGACTCTATGGATATGAGTTTGAGCAAGCTCCAGGAGTTGGTGATGGACAGGGGAGCCTGATGTGCAGAAGTCCATGGGGTTTGCAAAGAGTTGTACATGACTGAGTGACTGGACTGAACTGAACCATTTTCACACTGTAAGAGCCTTCTCATGGGGTCCTAATCCTCAAAGTCCATTAGTGAGAACATGCTTTATCCTGGATTATCTTTTTCAGGACTGATAATTTCTCTGACACTTCCCACACACACACATTTTTATTTCTGGTCAGTGTATCTTTTTATAGACATGTAGTCTTTAGCTATTAACAACTTCAGCAAAGTCTTCCTCCAGCCTAGAAACCTGAGCTCTTTCTTTGCTATCTATCTCTGCCCTGATTCACTGAATAGTGATTTCACAGTTTGATTACCAGACAACTGTTTCTTTCCTAATGTCCAGGCTAGTTGTTCGGACGGGATGGGAAGATACCTTTGTTTCATTGCTAAACTGCCTGCAACACATGCATTCCCATTAGACGGTCATCACTGCCATGTTATAGCTGTCCAAACATGGGTTGGAAAAGAATGTCCAGACATAGAGCGTTGCAGAAAGGAGTGAGTTTATTAAGAACAAAGAGCAGAGATAATGTGGGCACTGGGAGTACAGCAGGCCAGCAGCTCCTCACAGGCCAGGGAGAGTCAACGCTTTTTGTGGGTTTGTGATCATGCTCAGTCACTAAGTCATGTCCGACTCTTTTCGAGCCCCTACCAGGCTCATCTGTCCATGGGATTATCCAGGTAAGAATACTGGAGTGGGTTGCCATTTCTTTCTCCAGGGGATCTTCCCCACCCAGGAGTGGAACCTGAGTCTCCTGCATTGGCAGGTAGATTCTCTACCACTGAGCCACCAGGGAAGCTCTTTTTGTGGGTTTGCAGCCAATTTTTATAGCCTCAAGACAAAGAAAATTCCTGTGGGAAGGTTGGCACTAGGTGATTGGTTAGGGTGCTATAGGGTGACTACCAAGGTGGGCATTTTTGCCTTATTCAGGGTCAGGAAGCCTGCTGGTGATGATCAGGGGCGGTGGGGGCAGGTGGGCTTTTGGCCGTGGTTACAAAGTGATTCAATCAGCTTCAGAGGTGACCTTGGTTCTGGGCTCTGCTTCTGTGGCCTTGGGGCAGGACTCCACACATGTGAAGTGGATAAAGGAAGAGAGGAAAATTGGATGGTTCTCCCGGGAGTTTAGATGTCATCCATGGCCGTGCCAGAACTTGAACCTGACACTATTCTCTCGACATCATCCCCCAAGGCAGAGAGACTGGTTCCAGAGCGAGTTAAAAAAGTTGTGGAATGGGACTTCCCCAGGGGTCCAGTGGTGAGGCTCCACCTTCCAATGCAGGAGGTATGGCTGTGATCCTTGGTCGAAGAACTAAGGTCCCACATGTCGCAGGGTATGACCAAAAAAAAAGTTGAGTTCATCAAGTCAGCTAAATAGATGATCAGCCTACTAAAAGTAATCCATTTGCATACATCTGCCACAGACATCTAAAAAAAAGAAGTCGTGGTTATAGGAAACTGGAGTGAGGGGATACGATCACAAGAGACGAGAGGAAGAAGCTGAATGTGGAAGCCTTACGAGGGAAGAACCAACCCTGGGAGAAGCCTGACTGTGGTGCGTGCTCAGTAGCTCAGTCGTGTCTGACTCTTTGCAGCCCCATGGACTGTAGCCCACCAGGCTCCTCTCTCCATGGGATTATCCTGGCAAGAATACTGGAGTGGGTTGCCATTTCCTCCTCCAGGGGATCTTCCCAATCCAGGGATGGAACTCAAGTCTCCCGCACTGGCAGGTGGATTCTTTATCACTGAACCACATGGAAAGCCCCCTGTCTACAGTGGGAGAAAATAAAATCCAAAGATGGAGAAAGGGAGAAAATAATGTTGAGCATCTTCAAACAAGTGGATCCAGCTGTCCTTAAGGTGAATAACTCTACCCCTGCCACTCCCAGTTACATTAGCCAAGAAAGCCCCAAATGATGTTGCCCATGCCAGTTGGATCAGGCTTCTTGTCACTTGCAGTGGAGAGTAAATTATGTATGAATTACACTACCTCTCCAGACTATATACAGAAATGCAGAGAGAGAGATGGCAGAGTCCTTGGAAAAGAGTGAGAGTACTTCGTTAGCATCCAAAACCTCCCTGTCAGCTCAATCTGCCTTCCTTCCATCTCCCCAGTGAGGTCTCTCCTACTACTGATAGGAATTTTCTGAGCTTCTGCGGCCTGGCTGTTTCACCAAGCATTACAATCTCCACACCAGAGTTTGGGTTCTTGGCAGCTCTACAAATTTGTTCCCTTGGGATAAGGGGGCAAAGGTTAGGGCTGTGCAGGGCTTTAATCAGTAGTGTGTGACCCTGAAGAACAGGCAGGAATCAATAATATATTTCCACGCTCAATTCTTTTTTATCCTCAGAACAACAGTATCAAAACATTCATGCCAGACTGCAACTGAAGAAGTCATTTTTAAAAAAAAATTTATTCTTCCCTTTCTTGTTCTCTCATGAAAGCCATAATTGAATGAGTGTACCATATGGAGATGAGAAAGAATCATTTAGAAAAACTCAGAAAATACAGCATTTACTAGTGGGTTTGTTTTCCCCCATTTNCATTCATGCCAGACTGCAACTGAAGAAGTCATTTTTAAAAAAAAATTTATTCTTCCCTTTCTTGTTCTCTCATGAAAGCCATAATTGAATGAGTGTACCATATGGAGATGAGAAAGAATCATTTAGAAAAACTCAGAAAATACAGCATTTACTAGTGGGTTTGTTTTCCCCCATTTTTGTAAAGAAGGCCAATTGTGGTTTCTAGAACGCTTGTTGGATGAAGGGTGATGGGTTAAAAAAAAAAAAGAGGAGAAAGTAAGTTCGAAGTTCAGGGTGTGTTTATTGAGAAATTCATCTGTTAACTCATGAAATACACGGATGCCTCAGTTGATGACACACAGAGGGCCTACAGTGCGTGAGTGTGGCAATTGGCCAGATGGTAACCACGATCATGGCCCAGTGATGCCAATGGGCAGCCAGTTTGAGGACCACTGGACTAGCTTGTGTCTCCAGGCCAGATAACTTTTAACTAAGCCAGTAGCCCTAACTAGCCTTACTAAAAGCAGACGATGGATGACCTTAGCATTGGGCTCCCTGGTGGCTCAGATCGTAAAGAATCTGCCTGCAATGTAGGAGACCTGGGTTGGATCCCTGGGTCAGGAAGATCCCTTGGAGGAGGCATGGCAACCCACTCCAGTATTCTTGCCTGGAAAAGCCCATGGACAGAGGAGCCTGGTGGGCTACATCCACGAGGTCACAAAGAGTCGGACATGAAATTAACACTTTCTTTCACTTAGCATGGAGGTTTACATCTGAATGAATGAGTAGAGAGATCTGATCAACTAAAATAATCAACCTCCATGACCTTGACTTTTGGGAAATGTGTTTCAAATGGGGAAGGGTGAGAAATAGAAAAATATATGAAAACTTCCCTCCATTTCGTTTATTTATTAATTCACAAACTCATTATTCATGGGTACCACGGGTGATATGAAGTAGACTCTCTGGGTATTGCATTGGATAAGACCCATCTGTGACCTCAACCAAGACAATTAAATTAGAATGATAAAGTGATGGATTAGAATACAGCAGGCTGAGTGCCATGAAAATAATGGCTGTGTGTGAATGGATCCTGTAGCCATGAAAGGAGGAAAAGAAAACATAGGCAAATGGCTCCCAGGAGGATGAGACTGAAGCAAAGATGGAACCATTGCTGTGGAGACACAGGGAGACACAGGGAGATGCAATAGTGAACCTGGTGAAGGTTAGATCAGTGATTCTCAACTTGCCTGCATGTGAGAGCCATAAAAAATACTAACGCCCAGTTCCCACTCCAAATCAGTTAATTTTGGTGGTGCAATGCAGACATCAAAATTTTTCTTTAATCTCTCCAGGTAACTCCAGTGAGTTGCTAGTTGTTAGCAAGGCAATGGCACCCCACTCCAGTACTCTTGCCTGGAAAAACCCCATGGACGGAGGAGCCTGGTAGGCTGCAGTCCACGGGGTCGCTAAGAGTCGGACACGACTGAGCGACTTCCCTTTCACTTTTCACTTTCATGCATTGGAGAAGGAAATGGCAACCCAGTCCAGTGTTCTTGCCTGGAGAATCCCAGGGACGGGGGAGCCTGCTGGGCTGCTGTCTATGGGGTCGCTCAGAGTCGGACACGACTGAAGCGACTTAGCAGCAGCCACAGCAGCTTTTGAAACACTAGATTTGATTATAAAGTGTCTTGTTACCAATCTAAGGAGGGGCTGTGAATTATTTTTTTTTAATAAAAAAGAAAGAAAGGACTTCTGATACCATGGAGGTAATTAGATCTAAGAAAGGGCAATAAATTTTCAGACTGATTTAAATGGCTCCAGGTCATTTTGCTCTTGCCAAACAGAAGGTCAACTTTTAGAAGTAATTAGGATAACATAACGGTTAAGGGCAGAGCTTTGTGAAACAAGACTGGATTTGAGACCTAGCAGGTTGTTCTGCCTTCTCTGAGTGCCTCAGTTTTCTTATCTATAATATTTGATTAGTACTATCTGCCTTTTTCATAGGGATCTTGTAAAATACTTACTGAGAACCTATTGTCTGTAAGGCTCTTTGATAAACCCTGGAAATACAATTTGTTGTTCATTCGCTAAGTCATGTCCACCTTTTTGCAACCGCATAGACTGCAGCACACCGGGCTTCCCTGTCCTTCACTGTCTCCTGGAGTTTGCTCAAACTCATGTCCTCTAAGTTGGTGAGGCCATCCAACCACCTCACCCTCTGTCTCCACCTTTGCCTCCTGCCGTCAACCTTTCCCAGCATCTAGGTCTTTTCCAGNCCGCATAGACTGCAGCACACCGGGCTTCCCTGTCCTTCACTGTCTCCTGGAGTTTGCTCAAACTCATGTCCTCTAAGTTGGTGAGGCCATCCAACCACCTCACCCTCTGTCTCCACCTTTGCCTCCTGCCGTCAACCTTTCCCAGCATCTGGGTCTTTTCCAGTGAGTCAGCTCTTCCCATCAGGTGGCCAAAGGACTGGAGCTTCAGCTTCAGCATCAGTCCTTCCAATGAATATTCAAGGTTGATTTCCTTTAGGATGGACTAGCCATTTTAACAAATGACAGAATGCTTATTCTCATGGAACTTAACTAGAGTTGGACATTAGTCAAATAACCATAGGCAATTATCAAAAAAATTACCTAACTGCAACTGTGTAACTATGAAGGGATACATCTATTTAGGAGAAACACCAGGAGCTAAGAAAAAGTGTATTGAGAGAGCTCATCTGGGAAGACAGGCTGGAGTTTGAAGGAATAGGAGATAATTTGGAGAAAATGCAGAGGAAGGGGGATTTGATGGAAGTGGGAGGGGGAGAGAAGTTCCAGCAGAGAAATGTGTAGAAGCAGAGGCCCTGGGAGATGGAGCAGCAGAAGATGGAAGTGACACAGTGAGGTTTCAAGTACTGAGTAAATATTTCATAAACAGTTAACAGCAGCCACTGTCTTTCCTGAATTTAGACTTCAGAGCAGTGAGAAACAGAAATAGACGAAGAGATTCATTGCATCAGATATTTCCTAAACCTTAAAACACTTTAAAATATTCATGATGTAAATAAATGAATCTGATAAATGAAGGGTGATACCCATGCCATGCCATTTAAGACTAGTACTCCCCATGTCATTTAAGACTAGTACTTTGTGCTTAATGAAGGTCTCAAGGAAGAAACTTGAGAGTCCCTTGGACAGCAAGGGGATCAAACCCGTCTATACTAAAGAAAATCAACCCTGCATATGCACTGGAAGGATTTATGCTAAAGCTGGAAGCTCCAATACTTTGACCACCTCATGGAAAGAGCCAATTCATTGGAAAAGACCCTGATGCTGGGAAAGATAGAAGGCAAAAGGAGAAGGAGGTAGCAGAGCATGAGATGGCATCACTGACTCAATGGACATAAGGTTGAGCAAACTCCAGGAAACAGTGAAGGACAGGGAAGCCTGACATGTTACAATCCTTGGGGTTGCAAAGAGTCGGACATGGTTGAGCGACTGAACACCAACAGCAAATGCCAACTGGCACCAAAACATGCTTAAACCTGTTCCACCTCTCCTTTGAGCTTTCCAGGAATCGTTTGATGATGAAATGCAATAATATCCTTCCTGGATTTCCTTGGAATTCCCACTGGGGGCGCCAGATGAAGACAGTCATCTTGGCTATGTATTCCATGAGCCAATTGTACCCATTTGATCAATTATTTTAATATAAGTTGCATAAGGAGCTCTATGCATCAGGGCAAACAGATTTTGTACTTTCTGCCTACAGATTTTTATTTCCTTAATTTTTTGTTTTCTCAGTCTCTGCAGCCTGAGATTTACTTCGCTCAAAAGAGAATACCCATGGTGGGGGCGGCGGGGGTCCAACCTTGGGCCTGGCTCGTGGCAAACCCACACCTCGGCTTCCTCTCATACACTGCAGCATGTCTGCCAAGAGGCCATACAGAGTGCAGTGAAAAGCATGGGTCTTAGAGGCAGACAGAGCTGGACTGAAACTTGAACTCTGTAACACTGGTGTTACCTTGGACGTGACCACTAATTCTTAGCTTCCTGATTTCTTCAAGAGCAAAACAGAGAACATACTGGGAGATGATTATTAAGTTCTGCAATAACTATGAAAACCACCTGGTCCAGGGCTACTTAATAGCAGCTGTCAGTGTTATGGAAGTGATCCTTCTCATAGCTGACATTCTATTTGCTCTATCTTGAACGTTCGCCTTTTCTTCTGCCAGCAAATATCACTTGACTTTGAGGAAATTGCCTGTGGGTATTGTATTAGCTAGAGCTCATCAGCACTCCCTTTTCTTCGGTAATGAAAATATTCATCATGAATTGGTTAAGGTGAAAGCACCCGGAAGTGCAGCTGCTATGAGCTGTAGGCATGGCTGCATCCAGATGCTCAGATGACGTTGTCAACAATCTGCTTCCTGTCTTCTCTCATCTCCACTTTGCCTTTTTTTGTTTTAATATTTTACTTTATTTTACTTTACAGTACTGTATTGGTTTTGCCATACATCAACATGAATCCGCCACGGGTGTACACGTGTTCCCAATCCTGAACCCTCCTCCCACCTCCCTCCCCATACCATCTCTCTGGGTCATCCCAGTGCACCAGCCCCAAGCATCCTGTATCCTGCATCGAACCTAGACTGGCAATTCATTTCTTATATGATATTATACATGTTTCAATGCCATTCTCCCAAAACATCCCACCCTCTCCCTCTCCCACAGAGTCCAAAATACTGTCAGGAAAGGCTCTCCCTGTGTGCTGACAAAAATGGTCTTCAGCAACTCTAAACAAAGACAGTGCCAGTTTAGCAAGGTTAATGGAAAGTAACTATTTTCCCAATACTTCCAGAAAAATCCCTGGGCTTAATTCCCACATGGGCTTTGATCACGTGAAAGTATTAGTTACTTAGTCATGTCCAACTCTTGGTTACCCCATGGACTGTAGCCAACCAGGCTCTTCTGTCCAAGGAATTCTCCAGACAACTTATTGGAGTGGATTGTCATTTCCTTCTCCAGGAATCTTCCCAAGCTATGGATCAAACCTGGGTCTCCAGCCTTGCAGACAGATTCTTTACAGTCTGAACCACCAGGGAAGCCCTTTGATCACGGGTCATCTCTAAGCCTATCTTGGCGGCCAGGGATGCAATGTACCGACTGACTAGACCTGCAAGAGGAGCTACAGCTGGAGTGGGTGGGGGTGGATCCCCAGAGGGAATGTGGGATGCCCTTCCCTGAAGAGCAGTATCTGGAAATGCAAACAAAACCAATGCATGTGGGGACCTACTTGGTGGTCCAGTAGCTAAGTCACCATGCTCCCACTTCAGGGGACCTGGGTTCAATCCCTGGTCAGGGAACTAGATTCCACATGTTGCAACTAAGAGCTTGCATGCCGCAGCTAAGCCCCAACGTGTGTGTGCGATAGTCACTCAGTCCTGTCTGACTCTTTGCCATGGTCTTGCCAGGTTCCTCTGTCCATAGAATTTTCCAGGCAAAAATACTGGAGTGGGTTGCCATGCCTTTCTCCAGGGGATCTTCCCAACCCAGAGTTAAAACTCAGGTGTTCTGCATTGCAGGCTGATTCTTTACCACTAGTGCCACCTGGGAAGCTCTGGTGCAACCAAATAAACAAATAAATAAAAATAAATATTTTTTAAGAACCAGTCCATGTTCAGCAACCATAAGCATTTTCCCATTTTTTTCCTCTTGATATCAACTGCCCTCCCCATCAGCCAGCTGTTAGCAGAAGAGGCTCTCTCTGATCAGTGGCTCAGCTAAACATCTCTTCCCATGCTCATCAATCCCCCATCCAGCCTTCACCTCCACTCCGGGAGGCACTGGGCCTCCATCACTTTGCAGCCTCCACAATTATCCCAGCCTGCCCAGCAAGAAGAATTACCAGGGAGGGAGATAATTGTAGCCAATCATTTGGCCTTATATCACCCACTGTCTATATATGTTCAACTTCTCAGCAGCAGAGCCATTCTATCACTAGAAACTGCCAATTTAAGAGAAATCAGCAACTTTTCTTCCTTCTCTGACTTTAGTTAGTCAGTTCAGTCGCTCAGTAGTGTCCAACTCTTTGCGACCCCATGAATCACAGCACGCCAGTCCTCCCTGTCCATCACCAACTCCCGGAGTTCACTCAGACTCATTTCCATTGAGTCGGTGATGCTATCCAGCCATCTCATCCTCTGTCATTCCCTTCTCCTCCTGCCCCCAGTCTCTCCCAGCATCAGAGTCTTCCCCAATGGCCTCCCTCAAATATAGAAGTATTCTTCAACTTGACTTTACAGTGACCTAAATAACCAACAACAGCAGTACTATGGTTTCAGTGACTATTCACTCTGCGGCTGAATCTACCTGGAAATGCTAGGTACACAGTTTCCTCCCCTCTCCATGCCAGACATCACCCATGTCAGACATCACTAATCAATCTCCCACTCTTTCCTGATAAACTGGTAAGTCAGAGCCTGATCTCAGAATCCTCAATACAGCATCCAGAATGAAAAGAATGGAGCTGATTTTATTCATAAGAAAGGACTCCAAAACCTCTCAGATGTTGGCAATATCTAGGCTTATGACTGTATCTAACAAGTTTCCTAAAGGAAACCAGCACTGAATAGTCATTAGAAGAACTGATGCTGAAGCTGAAGCTCCAATACTTTGGCCACCTGATATAAAGAGTCAGTTCACCGGAAAAGACCCTGGTGCTCAGAAAGATTGAGGGCAGGAGGTGAAGAGGACAACAGAGGATGAGATGGTTAGGTGGCATCACCAGCTTAACAGACATGAGTCCAGGAGATAGGGAAGGACAGGGAAGCCCGACGCGCTGCAGTCCATGGGGTCACAAAGAGTCAGACATGACTGAGTGACTAAAAAACAAAAACAGAGAGATTTAATTCTCACAACGATATCCCCACTGTGCGATTAGCCCCGTTTTACAGGTAAAGAGTGAGGCTCCGAGAGGTAAAGCCACTTACTATCGCACAGCTACCAAAGCCATCTGATTGCACAGACCATGCTTTCCATCATTCCTCTCCTGCCTCCTCCTGCTCCTCCTCGCCTATTCATATCAGAAACAGCAAACTGTTCACAACTGCCTGCTCATCCCTGGATACGACTGAAGCGACTTAGCACACAAGCACGCCTGCTCACCCAGCAGCAAGGGTGGAGCCTAACACGGCAGCCCCAGGCAAGACTGATTCCCACCTCCCATCTCCAAAGGTTCCAGGTGACTCATCACTCGGTTGACAGCCAGCGCTGCCCCACCAGGAGCATCCCAAGGCCACAAGGAGCTGGTCCCCAAGCAAACTGAGTTACAAATGGCCCCAGAGCTAGACCAGACCCACCCTCCTCAGTGGGAAGACCACTGATGCTATTTCGTCCCGAATAAGCTGCAGCAACTCTCAGCTTCAGTCTCCCAGGCAAAATTAGCAAAAGCAGCGTATCAGAGCAAATCTTGCTCAGTGCTCCTAACCCACCAGCAATGGAGGAGAGCGGGAAGCAGCTGGAAGGAGGGCCCTGATGCTGAAGGAAATTTAACCAAACTTAATTTTCACAGCAGGGGCTCAGAGAAGCCGGCCTGAGGGAGGGACAGGGANCGACTTAGCACACAAGCACGCCTGCTCACCCAGCAACAAGGGTGGAGCCTAACATGGCAGCCCCAGGCAAGACTGATTCCCACCGCCCATCTCCGAAGGTTCCAGGTGACTCATCACTCGGTTGACAGCCCGCGCTGCCCCACCATGAGCATCCAAGGCCACAAGGAGCTGGTCCCCAAGCAAACTGAGTTACAAATGGCCCCAGAGCTAGACCAGACCCACCCTCCTCAGTGGGAAGACCACTGATGCTATTTCATCCCGAATAAGCTGCAGCAACTCTCAGCTTCAGTCTCCCAGGCAAAATTAGCAAAAGCAGCGTGTCAGAGCAAATCTCGCTCAGTGCTCCTAACCCACCAGCAATGGGGGAGAGCGGGAAGCAGCTGGAAGGAGGGCCCTGATGCTGGAGGAAATTTAACCAAACTTAATTTTCACAGCAGGGGCTCAGAGAAGCCGGCCTGAGGGAGGGACAGGGAGGGAAGCCTGGTGTCAGTACAATCTAACCAAAAATTAAGAATCACAACTCACCATAGCTGTCACCTGTCTTTTATTTTCCCAAGTGTAATAGTCACTCAATCGTGTCCAGCTCTTTGCAACACGATGGACTGGAGCCCTGCCAGACTCCTCTGTTCATAGAGTTCTCCAGGCAAGAATACTGGAGAGGGTTACCATGCCCTCCTCCAGGGGATCTTCCCACCCCAGGGATCAAACCCAGGTCTCCTGCATTGCAGGCAGATTCTTTACTATCTGTGCTAACTGGGAAGCCCTTATTTTCCCCAAACAGCCCTGAATCCCCTTTTTCCTCTCCCTCCTCCCGCTTAATCCCCCACAGTCTTTCTGATTAAACTCCAGAGTGTGGGGAGCCACAGAGTGTAAGCAGGTGAGCTTCGAGTTCGGAATCCAGTATCAGCAATTTACTGCCTGAAAAACCTAGAGAATGAGCTTCAGCTTCTCTGTGCCTCACTCTCCCCATCAGTAAAATGGGGATGATAATGCAGTGTTTCATACTCCACTGAAGTATTTCTCAACCTTGGCACCATTGACGCTACGAACCAGATCATCCTTTGTTGTGGGGCTGCCCCCCACACACCCATCCATCCCTCTGCCAGAGTCACACTAACCAAAAATGTCTCTAGACACTGTTAAACATATCCCCTGGCTGGGCATGGGGGTCGGGGGGGAGTAGATGGCAGAATCACCTGTGGTTGGGAACCACTACCTTGTTGGATTCTGTTATTATTATTATTATTTGTGTATGTATTTTTGGCTGCACTGGGTCTTATCTTCTGTGTGCGGGCTTTCTCTAGCTGCAGCGCTCGGTTTCTCCCTGCAGTTGCTTCTCTTGAGGAGCGCATGCTCTAGGGTGCTTGGGCTTCAGTAGTTGTGGTTCCTGGGCTCTGGAGACAGGCTCAGCAGTTGTGGTGTGTGGGCTTCGTGTCCCACCACATGGAATCTTCCCAGACCAGGGATCCAACCCGTGTCCTCTGCATTGGCAGGTGGATTCTTAACCACTGGACCACCAGGGAAGTCCCCATTGTAGGATTCTTATGAGGATAAGCCAGGTTAATATCACATATTGTAAATCACTTAGGAAAGTGCCTGGTATATCATAAGTGTTAGTTAAATGTTAGCTACTAAGGCCATGCCTTTGTCCACGCTGTTCCTGCCCACCTGGAGGAACGTTTCTGTTCCCCTCAACCCCACCTTTTTCACACTTCCCACAGCCTTCTTTGTGACAGACATTGCTAATCAGTTGTAACTCCATTGCTACCACTTGGTACAACATTTAACCAATTAAAAAAAACTTCTTTATGACGTAAAAAAGCCCATTAGCTTGATCTAGTGTGTAATGGCACTCAATAATCTCTCTTGTTTTTTAATGCTGAACAATAAAAAGAAAAAATGCTAATAATAGTAATCTTTATTTTTGCATTCATGTTTTGCCACAGGCAGATTTTAGGTGTTTTATATTTCTTCATCATAATAACTATTATTGTTCTCACCTTAAAAACATAGTTTATGTAACTTTATTTACACAAACTATAAATAAAGCTTATACTTAAAACTTTAAAAATGACGTAAAAAATTTTTAAATGATGTTATTTGTCTCCTATACTGAAGGCAGATTCTTAACCACTGGACCACCAGGGAAGTCCTTGCATTCATTTTTATCTGTGCATGCTGCTAAGTTGCTTCAGTCATGTCTGACTTTCTGTGACCCCATGACTATAACCCGACAGACTTCTCTGTCCTTGGGATTCTCCAGGCAAGAATACTGGAGTTGGTTGCCATTCCCTTCGCCATGGGATCTTTCTGACCAAGGGATGGAACCCAGATCTCCAGCATTGCAGNATTTTTATCTGTGCATGCTGCTAAGTTGCTTCAGTCATGTCTGACTTTTTGTGACCCCATGACTATAACCCGACAGACTTCTCTGTCCTTGGGATTCTCCAGGCAAGAATACTGGAGTTGGTTGCCATTCCCTTCGCCATGGGATCTTTCTGACCAAGGGATGGAACCCAGATCTCCAGCATTGCAGGCAGATCCTGAGCCACCAGGAAAGCTTATGTTTATATAAATAAATCCAATGTACACGTACACACACACACACACACACACACACACACAAAAGAAGAAAGAAATGCAACTGTTAATCAGTTAATAAACTCATTAGATAATTCTATTTTCAGTGCTTTTGTGTATTTCAACTTTTACACCATGAACAAGGTGAATGTAGAACTCTGTTTCAAATTCCATTTTGTCCATGATTCTTTCTATGATTAGAGAAGTTACATAAACTATATTTTTCTTTACTTTAAGGTGACAATGATAATACTTGTCTCATATATTTGTTTTTATGATGAAAGATATAAAACATTGCCTGTGGCAAAACATGAATGCCAAAATAAAAATTACTATTATTAACATATTTTAAATTGTTGAACATTAAAAAACAATAAAGATTACTGAGTGTCATTACACACTAGGTCAAGCTAATGGACTTTTTTACATCTTAAATTTTTTTATTGGTATACATTTCTTAAAATTTACTTTCCATTTATAGTTATAAAATACTGGCTATATTCCCCCTGTTGGCACTGTCTTACACCCAAGAGTCAAAGCCTATTTTTGACTATGCTCCAAAGCTAGATATCAAATCCTCAGAGTTTAATTCCAAAGCTCGTATTCTTAAATATGACTCCGTATGGTTTATGCATGAATATTTTACAGTGGAGGTGAACTTGTAAGTCACTTCTCCAGTCATATTGAAAAGCCTGATTTTGTAGAGTTTTCTAATTTCCATGATGTAAAGACTCTCCACCATGAAGTCACCAGTGAATAGTTCAATAACTGACTCACGAAACTCGACCATGTTAACAATCAGTTCTTATGAGCTGGTTTCAGGGGCTTCCAGTACATCCCAGGATGGCTGGCAGTTTATTTTGGAACAAGGCAGAATACCAGTTAAGAAGCCAATTGCATTAAATCTCAAGGAATTGGTATATGGTATCACTTATATGTGGAATCTAAAATATTACATAAATGAACATACATATATAAATAAATAAATATATATATATATATACACACAAAACAAAACAGACTTACAGACAAAGAGAACAGACATGTTATTTCTTCCAGGAAGAAATGGAGGGAGGAAGGATTGGGAGTTCGGGATTAACAGATGCAAACTATTATATTAATATATAAGATGGATGAACAACAAGGTCCTACTGTATAGCACAGGGAACTATATTCAATATCCTGTGATAAACCATAATGGGAAAGAAGATGAAAAAGAATACATACATATGTGTATGTATAACTGAGTCACTTTGCTATACAGCAGAAATTAAACACAACATTGCAAATTAACTATACAATAAAATTTTTAAAAAATTCTCAAGGTATTGAACACAATGGAAGAACTAGGTAAGGCAGAGACTGTCTGGCCTCTAAAGTCTGACCTCTACACACAAATGCACATTTGGGTTTGAATTCTACTGCTGCACTTTTATGGATTTCCTAGGTGGCAATAGTGGTAAAGAACCCGCCTGTCAATGAGGGAGGCATAAGAGACGCGGGTTGGATCGCTGAGTTGGGACAATCCCCTGGAGGAGAGCATGGCAACCCACTCCAGTATTCTAGCCTGGAGAATCCCATGGACAGAGGAGCCTGGCGGGCTACAGTCCATAGGGTCGCAAAGAGTCAGACATGACTGAAGTGGCTTAGCACTCATGCACGCTGCGCTTCTGTAACCTAACACTGTAAACTCCAGGTCCTCTGTCCAGAAAATGAGTCCAGGCTGACATTAGCTTTGCAGCATCACTAGTTGCATGCAAATTCACTTGGGGGAGGAAAAAAAAAAAAACCTTCCCCCTTCAGCTGATGGTTTCTAGCAAACAACTGAAGAATAAAGATTACCAACAGGACAGTGAGTCTGGGCTGATGCGGGATTGGCAGCCAGTTTCTGCTCCAGAGACCCTCTGCAGGGTATGCTTCAATTAGCCACTGTGGCTCTAGGTCAGGAAGGGAAGCATCGGGAATGCAACTCAGTAGGCTCTTGGGTAAGGCTCACAGCCCTTAAATCATTAGTACGGAAGGCACACGCTTAGTTAACTGAATAAGCATCAGCCATGAGCCCGCTCTGCTCCGAACCAAGCAGAGGCTCCCCTCCTCCGTCTCTGCCTGCAGAAGGCAGAGATGAGTAACTTCATCTTGGACCTGCCAAACACCCTGCTGAGCATCCCATGCTCCACCAGACTCTCAAGTGAATGTGTATAGTCATCTCGCCATCTCTAAACATGGGCTGGAAACACATCCTAGTGGCTTTCTGAGCATGTAGATTGCATTCTGGACATTGAGCTGTCTTGCCTGGAGACCCTGGGCTTGCCATCGCCATTTCCCATGAAAGTCACCGGATCCGCTCAGCCTTACATCACGGTCACAGATCTCTATTTCTCAGTTCTTCCCAAGGGTCTCCCTCTCTTCAAAAAAGAAAACAGGGGCTTCCCTGGTGGTCCAGTGGTTAAGAATCTGCCTCGTGATGCGGGACATTGGTTCAATCTCTGGTCTGGAAAGATCCCACATGCTGCAGGGCAACTAAGCCCACAACTACTGAGCCTGTGCCCTAGAGCCCACCAGTCGCAACTACTGAGCCCACCGACTGCAACTACTGAGTCCGCGCACCCTGAAGCCTGTGCTCCGCAACGAGAGAAGCCACCGCAATGAGAAGCCTGGTTACCGCAACTGGAGAGTATACCCTGCTCGCTGCAACTTGAGAACGCTTGTGCCCAGCAAGAAAGACCCAGTGCAGCCAAAAAGAAAGAAAGAAGCAAAAAAGAAAAAAGCCACGATCACCAAAAGGGTGAAGTTTAAAGTGCTGAATGCAAAAGGCACATCATTCTTTTTTCCTGTAGGTTCTGCCACTTAGTCTTCATGAGAGGGATCAGAGAACTCTCTGGAATATGGTTGATAGATAAATTGCAGAGAAGTTTCTCTGATGGCTCGGAGCTGCCAGTGCAGGAGACACAGGAGATGTGGTTTCAGTCCCTGGGTTGGGAAGACGCCCTAGCGGAGGAAAATGGCAACCCACTCCAGTATTCTCAAATTAAAAATCCCACGGCTAGAGGAGCCTGGCAGGCTACAGTCCATAGGATCGCAAAGAATCGTATACAGTGACTAAGCATGACGGAGCATGTAACCAAGAAGAGGAACATGACATGGATGATGGAAGCAGACACATCTGTGTTCAGACTGTCTTTAAAGTGTCCCAAAAGAAGATTTAGGCTTTATCTATCTATTAATACTTTCAAAAGGTATACACTGAGCACCAACTATGTGTCAGACACAGTTCTGGTTGCTGAAGATATAGTAGAGAGCCAAAATGCGTGAGTTTCCCATGGTTCCACTCTTCCGCCTTCATCCATTCATTGAACACTTCAGTGTTGATTGTCCCAAGAACTGTATGGGGGCATTGAGGTCCCAGAATATAGTAAACAAAAAAAAATAGACAGTTGGAAGACAGGATGGAAAATAATTAACATACACAAGACACTTCCCATGGGCCAGGCACCATGGATATTAGCTCACTTCATCCTCCTGTGTGTGTGCGTGTGTGTTTGTATGTGTGTGTGTGCTCAGTTGCTTCAGTCATTCCAACTCTCTTCACTCCTATGGATTTTAGCCTGCCAGACTCCTCTGTCCATGGAATTATCCCAGCAAGAATACTGGAGTGAGTTGCCATTTCCTCCTTCAGGGGATCTTCTTGACCCAGGGATCAACCTACATTTCTTGCATTGCAGGCAGACTCTTTACCCACTGAGCCACTTGGGAAGCCCCTTCATTCTCATAATAAATCCTATTTGGTGTAGAATTATTATTGTCCTCTTACAGGTGAATGAATCGGGGCTCAGATGTGCTAAGAAACTTGATCACAAAGCAAGGAAGTAGCACAGCAAGATGTCAAACCCAGAGAGTCTGATTTAAACTGTATTGTCCTAAACATGACTTTGGATAATTAGTGCATGTATAGTCTATTGTTGCAGGGAGGGTGCTGGTAAACTATTTCTCCCCCCTCCAAAAAAAGGAAAAAAAGGCAGCATTTGCAAATACGCAGGGTATAAATGCCCCCACCATGACTGATTTGAAGTTAGTAAACGTACTGATGCATGAGCTTCCTGAAATTTTAAATAATTGGTTCTTGTGAACTGGTACAAGTTAGGCCCCAACAAAGGACTGAAGGTAAGTATGAAATACTGGAAGATCCAGAGGAGATCTACTAGCTTCCCAGGTGGCACTAATGGTAAAGAATCCACCTGCCAATGCAGGAGATGGAAAAGGCACAGGTTCGAGCCCTGGGATGAGAAAATCCTCTAGAGATGGATGTGGCTCCAGTATTCTTGCCTGGAAAATCCCATGAGCAAAGGAGTCCGGGGGGCTGCTGTCCATGGGGCTGCAAAGAGTCAGACATGACTGAGCACATATCAGAGGAGAAGGCTGCCTAACACAGCTCTCAGGATCTCATTGCAAAATTCAAGAGGAATGAGCCCCCAACTCCTTTTTTTAGGTACCTAGAGCAGTCCTTTTTTTTTTTAATAACTTTTCATACTTTTTTTTCCCTAAATTTTTGGCCATACCATAAGCATGCAGGATCTTAGTTCTCTGACCAGGGATTGAACTTAAGCCCTCTGCTTTAGAAGCATGAAGTCTCAACCACCGGACCACCATGGAAGTCCCAGCCCGTTCCTTATGTGAAGACAAAATGTTCTCGATGTTTCTTTAGATTCTCCGAGATGCCGCAGTATCCTTCCAACAAATTGCTTTTTGCCCAAGATGATTCAACTTGAGCTTTGTTATTGAAAAACCAAAGAGTCTTCGTGATCCAGAGAGTTGACGTGGAGTGGGAGGTGGGGGGGAGGGGTTCAAGATTGGGAACTCATGTACACCTGAGATGAAAAAATTAAAATTAAAATTAAAAAATAAATAAAAATGCAGAAGGACCAACCCACTTAGGTCTTTGCGGGGGTCCAGCCTCCGCGGGGGTCCAGGGGATTGACGGGATGAACGGCATGGCGAATTGACAAGNGGGAGGGGTTCAAGATTGGGAACTCATGTACACCTGAGATGAAAAAATTAAAATTAAAATTAAAAAAATAAAAAAATAAATAAAAATAAAAATGCAGAGGGACCAACCCACTTAGGTCTTTTGTTACTGGAATCGGGAAAATGGTCTTCTGTGGAGCAGCAGCCAGTGTATCGATGTTGACTCAATGTGGCTTCCATGGAGAGACACACTCTTCTGATAATTCAGGGACCTGTATTCCCAGAACAATAGAAATTGTCACTCTACCAAAGGACAGTCTNGAGGGTTGGATGGCATCACCAACTCAATGAACATGAGTTTGGGTGGACTCCAGGAGTTGGTGATGGACAGGGAGGCCTGGCGTGCTGTGATTCATGGGGCCACAACAAGCTGGACACGACTGAGTGACTGAACTGAACTGAGCCTATAATTAGGGCTTCGTAGGTGACAGTGGTAAAGAACCCACTTGTCAATGCAGGAGGTGTGGGTTCTATCCCTGGGTCAGTAAGATCCCTGGAGAAGGAAATGGCAAACCACTCCGGTATTCTTGCCTAGGAAATCCCCTGGACAGAGGAGACTATCGGGTTGCAGAGGGTCAGACAGGACTGAGTGACTAAACAGCCACAAAGCCCATAGTTAACACTCGAGAGGTGATCATTAAGGTGATAATGACAACATTGGTGATGAGGAGGATTACGGCACAAGTTCTGCTTCACCCAGAAAGCCCTTCCTGACCATCCTATCCCTGGCAAATTTTCCTAGCCTTTGGGGATCATACTGATGTCGTCGTCACCTCCACAACTAAGGAGATGATTAACTGTGTACAGGAGCAAAGACTGGGATTCAGGCAGCTTCTGTGTTTCATGCAAGGATGAAAGCCCAAGATGTGAAACCAAACTGCTGTTCAGAGAAGTTTAGTCACTTGCTCAAGATCCCCACAGCTCCTAAGTGTCAGAGGTCGGCAAGTTCACAAACAGGTGTGTCCTTCTGAAAACCCCAGCTCTCACCCTTTGCTCTATCTTATCGTTTCTCCCCAGAATGCTCTGATCTATTCCTGAAGCTTAGTGCTATGCCCTTGGGACCCACTCTTCTTGTTGTTGATGAGAATCTTGTTTCCAAATCTCATATTGACCGATGAGAGGGACCTTGGGATTGACTGTAGCTCCAAAGTCAAGGACACAGAGAAGATGGATTTTTGCCCTTCTCTGAGTCCCAGCCTTATGGATTCAGGGAAGCAGAATTCAACTGGAAATGGCCCAACAGTGTTTAATCTTATGCATTTAGGGTCAAGGATGATGGAGCTGCAGGCGAGGGGGTGAGGGGGACAAAAATCACGGATGGGTCAGCATTGCTTGGTTGCAGCTGGTGGGGAATTAAATTGCCAAGGGTATGTACTCTAGTTAATTCAGATTTGTTTTCCCTACAAAAATCCACAGACATTTGACCTCTTCATCTGATGGATGCCCATGTCTTCCACGGTCTCCTTGCAAACAGGGCCAGTGAGGCAGCTTGAAAGTCTGGCTGTGGTTCCTCTGGAGTCCATTCACACTTGACATTGGTCCCGTTCTTTGGCTTCAATGATCAAGGCCAAAGGCTCTGAATCTAGGCCGCTGGGCTGCAGTCACTGTCCCACTACCCTCCACTGAAGCTGTGTCCCCTTATCTGTGTAAGAACAATACTCCAAATGCACCGGCCTGTTATAAGGAGTAGCCAAGAATCACACATACATAGTGCAGGTCTCAGTCCTCAGGCCATCAGTGTCCCCAGCTCCCCGCCTGCACCAAGCTCTCTGGTCACCCGCCACGAACGGATGGAACAGAAGGAACTTCAGACAACCTCCACCCTTAATCCTTCCTTTGCGTCCATCAGCCACCACGCACCCCTGCAAAATGCCCAGCTGCGTCCCCTAGCTTCCCTCCATTGGGAAAAAATCCACGCTGTGAGGTCAGGGCCCTGAACTCAGATACCTGGGCCTCCAAAACCTACACAACCCATCACAATCTCTGAAGCAAAGAAGGAAAGCTGTCTATCAGTGTTGGATGCGGGCTGTCATTACAATACACACTATGATTGTCCCCAGAAATTTCCATTTTGCATGAAGGGACCATCACCTCCTTGCCAAAGTCCTCTCTGTGTCTCTCCATCTCTCTCTCTGTTTTTCTCCATGTATGCCGATTATCTCAACCTCTTTCTGGGGATTTCTGTTAACTATGCCATTTCTTTCTGGAGGTCATTCTCTCTCTGTCTCTCTCTCTTAGCATCTCCGTGTATGCAAGTGTGAATTCTCTCAGTCTCTCTTTCTTTTGGTTCCTCATACCCTCTCTGTCTCCCTGTCTCTTGACCAGAGAGCAATTAAAAATATATGTAGTCTCTTCGGCTCACCGCTCTAGTATTTTTGCCTGGACAATCCCATGGACAGAGGAGCCTGGTGGGCTACAGTCCGTGGGGTCACAGAGAGTCGGACACAACCAAGCGACTAACACTTTAGTGTCTGAGAGTTCATTTTTTCGCTTCAAAAGTAAGGAAAGCAACAGGACTTCCTTTGGAAGGTCCTCATGAAGGGTGAATGATATTGACACTAGAAGTGCCCAGCGTGGTGCCCAGCACAGAGCAAGCACTCACTAACTATTCGCTATTAACATTAGTATCTATTTCTTTATTCCAGGTACGTCCCCTTCCTTCCTGTGTCGCTGTATTTCTGACTCTGTCTCAGTTCCTTCCCTCACTCCTTCCCTCCTTCCCTCCCCTTTCCCTTTCCCTCTCTTTCTGGACAGAGGCTCACCGTAACCCCTTACCTAGGGGTTCAGTCACCTGAACCTGGGTTCAGTCACCTTGGGCTCCTGATCAGGCGTCGATCTTAGGCCACCTGCTGGAAGTTTTAAAGTAGCCCTTGTGGTGCTGAGGAGGGGGAGAGATGGTTCGGTGTGCTTCCCCGGGTAGCTGCTGGCGCCGTTGCCGTCAGCCTCGGAAACCGCCTGCCCTGCACCACTGCAGTGATGCGGCTGCAAAGCAGGGAGACGAACAGTGAGCACGGAGGGTGAGTTCCCCAAAGGGAGCAGAACAGCATTTCTCTAAAGTCGCTCTTAACTCAAACCTCCAGTTCGGTTGCCGCCAATAGAAGTCTATAAACAATTAATTAGGGAGCTTCACAAACCATCAAAACTCGTAAATTTGTCACTGTCGAGAAGCGTCACTTCCCTGGTCAGACATGGTCAGACGTGAAGTATGGCTGTCGGAAGACGGAAAGAAAGCAAACAAAGAAGCGGGTCTGCTGGCTGCTTCCTTCCCCTGCTTGGAGGGAGGGGCTGCTTAAGAACCTGGGGAACTCAGAGGGATGAAGTGGCGGTACCCCTGGGCCGTCTCCCCACATCGGTTGTGGTCCTGGGCGGTGCCCCAGAGCCCAGCTTGGTGCTTGGTACACGTGTGCTTAGTTGCTCCAGCGTGTCCGACTCTCTGCGACCCCGTGGACTGTAGCCCACCAGGCTCCTCCGCCCATGGGATTCCCCAGACAAGTGGGTTGCCGTGCCCTCCTCCGGGGCATCTTCCCAACCCAGTGATGGAACCCATGTCTCCTGCGTCTTCTGCATTGCCAGTGGATTCTTTACCACTGAGCCACTGGGAAAGCCCGCTTGGTACATAGTAGGGACTTAAAATACTTCTTTTTAAAAAAACTTATCTTACTGACATATAGTTGATTTAAAATGCTATGTTAATTTCTGCTGCACAGCAAAGGGAATCAGTTATGTATTTATTCTTTTTCATATTATTTTCCATTATGGCCTCTCACGGGACAATGAATATAGCTTCCTGTGCTGTACAATAGGACCTTGTTTTTTTATCCCTTCTGCACATAATATTAAACTATTTCTTGAAGTGACTAAAGATTTGAAAGAAGGCAGCTGGAAAGGATGAGATGAAAGGCTCCCACCGCTGGCACTGAACCTGGTGTCTCCCCCATCACTGCCCTCCACCCCTTCCTGTAAAGCAGGTGACGTGGAGGCATCCTCTCTTCCTCCTGAGCATGGACTACTCCCACCCAGGTGTTACCATGGCAACCCCAGTAACAAGGAAGAGTGTGGCTCTGGAACTCCAACCCTCCTAGCCCCATCCTTGCTTCTGTTAGCGTCTGTTTCTTCTTTGTGTGTAAAAAGCAGCTCATAATTGCATTTCCACTATAGAGTTTTTATGGAGATTAAATGAGAATTCATTTGAAAATAGATATTAGCCACAGTTGTTATTGGGGCTTTCCAGGTAGCACAGCAGTAAAGAATCTGCCTGTCAATGCAAGAGACGCAAGAGAGGTGGGTTTGATCCTGAGTCAGGAAATGGCAACCCACTCCAGGATTCTTGCCTGGGAAATCCCATGGACAGAGGAGACTGGCGGGTTACGGTCCATTGCTTATAGTCAATAGCGTGATGGCTCCGGACAGCAGCAGGCTCCAAGTGGCTGGGTCTCCCCCAAGTGGTCCTCAGGGATGTTTTGCTCTTTCATTTGAAGAAGCAGACGCATCTCTTAAGCTTTCTACTCCCCGCTCACTAGCTGTGTGCTCCAACATCTCTGAGTCCCAGAAGTTACTATTAGAAGAGATGCCTACTCCTGGCATTCCTGAGCTGTCTTTTCTGCTTCAGGACAACCAGCTTGCTCTCTGGGGTGCTGGAGGGCTGTCAGGAGATGTTGGAAAAGGGGCCAGCCACAGCTTTGCCCTCTCCATGCTGTTGGACACCCCCATAGCCAGTACCGTCCCTGTGGGTATTCACCTTCTGAGGTAAGGGATGCAGACAGACCCAACCCATCATTTCCATAGGAAATTACATACGGCCCAAGAGGCGTGGGCTAGTTGCAAAGCTGTTATAAAATGTTACTGACTATATCTCTTATTATTAAATAACAATCTCAGTAGAGCCTGAGGATTGGGGTTTTTTTAAGGCCAGCCACCAGCTCTGAAATTGACACGGCCAAGACAGTTAGACCTCACCTCAAGGATCTCATTCCGCCTACCTCCCCGCAAAGTTAGCCCTTGGGTGGCTTGATTTTCCGGTTAGAACAGCTCTTATGCTTAGCTGGGCCATATTTCAATTTAATTGTCCTGCCCACGACAGACTCGCTGTCTCACAGGCTGGAAAGAGAATGAATTAGAAGAAGTTTCCTGTTCTGTCTCAAGGAGTCGGTCCCCTCCCTCATGCTATGTTTAGCACTTGTGTGGGCTCTTGGCTGATGCCAAATACATCTTAGCTTCAATTCCTGTTTTGAGGGGACACTTTCTTCACTGAGGAAGAAGCTCAGGGGTGGAGGAACTTGCTGAGATATGCATTCCTCATTTCCTGTAGACTGGTAAGGCTTGGTCTGTCTGGGAAAAGAGGGTGGCCTTCTCTCAAACACAATTCCCCAGAAAAGGGAATGGTAACCCACTCCAGTATTCCTGCCTGGAGAACGCCAAGGACAGAGGAGTCTGGTGACCTACAGTCCACAATGTCTAAAAGAGTCGGACACAACTGAAGCGACTTAGCATGCATCAGTCCGTTACTGGGCTTAAAAGGAAGGAAATGGGAGCTTCCCTGGTGGTTCAGTGATTAATAAGCTGCCTTGCAATGCGAGATACAGGTTCAATCCCTCATCTGAGAAGATCCCATATTCTATGCAGCAACTAACTGCATGTACCACAACTACTGAGCCTGTGCTCTGGAACCCTGGAGCCACAACTATGGAAGCTCACGGACCTACAGGCCATGCTCCACAACAAGGGAAGCTACGGCAACAAGCAGCTCACACGCCACAACTAAGGAAAAGAAGACCTATCACAGCCAAAAATCTGTTCTAAATAAATTAAAAGAAAATTAACGGAAGGAACAGAGGACTGGCTCTGGAGTCTGACATCCCAGTTTCAGTATCATCTTGGATACTGATCAGTGATGGGAAAAGGTGTCACCTCTCTGCTAGTTTCTAGATGTAGAGTCTTGGACCAGTCATGTAACCTCTCTGAGCCTTGTTTCCCTCATCCCTAGGATGAGAACAATAGTCCCCATCACCTAGGGCTGTGTTAAGAATTGGGTTCAACAATACATTTAATGAAATAAATGCTCAAATAAATATTAGCTATCATTGGATCAATAACCCCATAAGGTAGGACTTATTGTGTTCCCATCTTACAGATGGGTAAACCAAGGTTCTGACAGGTTACATTACTTCCCTGATATCCTCTGGTAATCCTTGGATTTGAACACAGATGTGTAGGGTGGCAAAGCCATGCTTTGGACCAGAGTCCAATAGGAGGGAACTAGAGGTTTAGGAGGAGAATAAGCGGACAGCCTAAGTCTCCACCCTGCGCCCTGCATGTGNATCAATAACCCCATAAGGTAGGACTTATTGTGTTCCCATCTTACAGATGGGTAAACCAAGGTTCTGACAGGTTACATTACTTCCCTGATATCCTCTGGTAATCCTTGGATTTGAACACAGATGTGTAGGGTGGCAAAGCCATGCTTTGGACCAGAGTCCAATAGGAGGGAACTAGAGGTTTAGGAGGAGAATAAGCGGACAGCCTAAGTCTCCACCCTGCGCCCTGCATGTGGAGACAAAGGGGGAACTCAATCCAGATACCCCGAGAAAAGACTGGAGGAGACTTAGCATCTTTGCCTCGTTGTTTCCCCTTCTCTGTGTTCCCTTTTTCTCTCTTCATATCATCATCCTTCTCTGCTTCCACTTCCCCACTTGAATGTCAGTTGGTGTCTTAGTATTAAGATAAGCAAACCCAGACTCAGAAATTCTAAGCACCCTTCCCAACATGCTCTTCCTCCATTGGTCGCCCATCTCTTAGCCACTTAACCCCAAAACTCACAACCCACCTTTTGGCATTGTAACATGTATGATATCATAAGTGNGTGAAGAATAGGGAAGCCTGGTTTGCTGCAGTCCATGTGGTCCCCAAGAGTCAGACCTGACGGAGTGACAACCAACACCACAGTGCTAACCTACAAAGCAAGCTACAGTTTTACTCACACTGTTATGACAGTGAAAACAGCTCAGAGAAATTTGTGAAACTTTCAAGGAAAGCACAGAAAGGTTTTTGAAGCGCCCTGTGCAAAAGCAGAGACATATTCAGATGATTTGCAGCTTATTTTAAATGACCTTTTGTGAAGTATATCTTTCATATACAAAAATGCACACATTTTAATGATACAGTTTGATAATTTAGACAAAGACATACACTTATGTCATGAAAGGGCAAAGACAAATTAAAAACTTTGGAAGTTTCCTTCTCCGTGTTGGAAATAAGGGACCAGACTTCTCCCAAGTCCCTTTTGTTAGAGCATAAATTTACTTTAGAAAGCTTGTGAGTTGAAGTTCTTTCTCTGTCTCTTTGAAATGTGTGTAAATCTTTTTCAAAGCTAAATAAGTCTCTTGCCAGCTTTAGGTACCAGTAATATCTTCCTCACAGACCTGTGAACCATCTCTTTGAAATATATAATCATTAAAGAAGATAGTGCCTCTATGCACCAGTTTCTTGTGGGAGGTAGAAGTCTAACTCCAAGGTTCAAAACGACCTTCTGCTGTACATGTATGAGAAGTTTATTTTCCCTTTGGATAAAGCCAATTAGCAAACACAAAGAGCCACCCGGTTACCAGGAGAATCCAGAATGGATGAGGCATAATGAATGGTCCGATCAGGTCCTCTTCCTTGAGAACTAGTTTATCGTTTCTCTTGAAAATGTGTATGAATCAGTTGCATCTGCTTGGCTATAGAAAAGGGAGATTATTTTTTGCAAATCTCTTGGCAGATTGCCTGTGATCTGAATCACATTTAGATTCAGTGGCTATGCAGTAGTAAAAATTGTTTTCTTTCTCCTCTTTGTAGAGAGATTTTCTGGGTTGGGAGAAGATTTTTTTTTCCCTTGGTCCTTATTCTTTGTTTTTTTTTTTTTTTCATTTTTTATGTTTATTATCATTTCTCCAATGCTTTGCCCTATTCCTTTAACGTTTTATTTTATACTGGAGTATAGCCAGTGAACAGGGTTGTCATAGTTTCGGGTGGACAGTAAAGGGAATCAGCCATACATATACATGGATCCATTCTCCCCCCAGACTCCCCTCCCATCCAGGTTGCCACGTAATACTGAACAGAGTTCAGTTGAGAGAATGTTTTAAGTTATATTTTTCCAACAGGTATCATCACCTTCATCAAGATATATAACATTTTCATCAGTCCAGAAAGTAGCCACATGACTCTTTGAAATGAGTCCCCCCCAAGCCTCCATCCCAGGCAACCATTAAAGTGATTTCTACCATTATAGATTAGTTTAATCTCCTCTAGAATGTCTTATAAATAGACCTGAAACAGAGCAGGACCCTTCCACCTCCTGCCATGTCTTTTGCCTGTGGGAAACTTTGGTCAAAGAGTAAGTTTAATCAGAGAAATGAGAACTTACAAAAAGAAAGGAAAACAGAGAAAGGAGACCAAATAATAATGATGTGTCATTCAACATAGTCAAGGACCGTTAGTTCCTTCTCAAGGGCTAGAGACAATCTTCTGAGCCATATCCTGTGAGCTGTCTTATAGATACTGAAACCCCAGGTGGAGAAGTTAACCACGCGATGACCCGACTGTGCCCAGGACGGGAGCTGCCGCAATTCCAAGAACTGGCCTTAGGAGAACGGGAAGAAACGAACCCTGGGTGACTGAAGCTTCACAACCTCAAACCATCAAGATGATGCTAGTCAGACTACCGAAGACCAGTTTGAAAATGACTATCAGAGCTGACTGTGCTGGGTCTACGTGTAGCTCCCTCCTTCGGTCTATAAAAGCTCTTGCCCCACGGGTTGCCAGTTGCCTTTGAACAGATGTCTGCTCCCTTGCTGACCCCCAGTTGCCGGCATCTGAAATAAAGCGAACTTTCCTTTCCACCAACCTAGCCTGTTTATTGACTTTTGATTGGTGAGCAGCTGGATGCCACACTCTTTTGGTAACAGAATCATACGGTATTTACTCTTTGATGTAAGATTTTTTTTCACCCAGCCTGTTTCTGAGATCCAGCCATGTTCCTGCATGTCACAGAAAAGCTTGATCCGTTGAACTGCAGAGCCCTGCTCCAGAATCCGTTTTTGCAATCCCCTGGTGAAGGACAGTTAGGGTTTTGACTCTTACAGAAAAAGTTGCTATGGACATTCATGTACAAGTTTGTTTGTGGCCCTTCAGTTTCATTTCTCTTGTATAAATAGCTAAGCATCGAGCCATTGAGTCATGTGAAAAGTTTAACTTTTAAAAGTAACTGTCACACTCTTTTCCAAAGTGGTTGTACCGCTTACACTCTCACACGCACTTACTGTGGTCAGTTTGTTTCACTTTAGATATTCTAATTGATCACTGTCTTGTGGTTCTAATTTGCATATTTCCAGCAAGAAATGATGTTGGACATTGACATGTGTGTTTATCAACTATTTGTAATTTTCTTTAATGAAGTGTCTATTCAAATATTTTGCTAATTTCTCAATTTTTTTTTTTTTGTCTTCTTCTTGAGCTGTAAGAATTTTCTTAATATTCTGGGAAAAAGTCCTTTGTCCAACATATGTACGTATGTATGTTTAGTTGCTCAGTCATATCTGACTATTTGTGATCCCATGGCTCCCATCCACCAGGCTTTTCTGTCCATGGAATTTTCCAGGCAAGAATACTGGACTGGGTAGCTATTTCCTTCTCCAGGAGATCTTCTTGACCCAGGAATTGAACCCTGGTCTCCTGCATTACAGGATTATTCTGTACTCTCTGAGCCACCAGGGAAGCCCATATGTTCTGCAAATATCACCTCCTCTTTTTAATAGCCAATGCATTTTTTGTGTTTAGTATCAAGAAATCTTTGCCTGTCTGAAAGTCATGAATTTTTTCTCTTACGTTTTCTTCATAAAGTTTTATAGTTTTAGCTTTTACATTTAAGTCTATGACACATTTTAAATGAAATTTTGTGTGAGGCAGAAGTTGAATGCACATTTCTCTCTTCTAAATATTCTGTTTTTCTGTCAACATTAGTTGAAAATACATTTCCTTCCCCAAGTGAGTTATGTTAGCACTTTTCTCTAAAACTGATTGATTATATCCGTAGGGACTTCCTTGGTGGTCCAGTGGTTAAGACTCCTGACTACCAAAGCAGTGGGCATGGGTTTGATCCCTGGTTGGGGAATTAAGATTCCATGTGCTACACAGCACAGTATATAAATAAAATAATAAAATCAATTGATTATATCTTTAGATAACATAAATTACAAATATTATAAAATGCAATGTTTGTGCTGCATGCTGGGTGTGTTCAGTCGCTTCGGTCATGTCTGACCCTTGGTGACCCCATGGACTGTAGCCCGCCAGGCTCCTCTGTCCATGGGATTCTCTGGGCCAGAATACTGGAGTGGGTTGCCATGCCCTCTTCCAGGGGAACTTCCCAACCCTGAGAGCGAGTCCAAATTGGCAGGCAGGTCCTTTACCACTAGCGCCACCTGGGAAGTCTCCAGCGAAATACAGTTCAGTTCAGTTCAGTCGCTCAGTCGTGTTCGACTCTTTGCGATCCCATGAATCACAGCACGCCAGGCCTCCCTGTCCATCATCAACTCCTGGAGTTCACCCAGACTCACGCCCATCGAGTCCGTGATGCCATCCAGCCATCTCATCCTCTGTCATTCCCTTCTCCTCCTNACCTGGGAAGTCTCCAGCGAAATACAGTTCAGTTCAGTTCAGTCGCTCAGTCGTGTTCGACTCTTTGCGATCCCATGAATCACAGCACGCCAGGCCTCCCTGTCCATCATCAACTCCTGGAGTTCACCCAGACTCACGCCCATCGAGTCCGTGATGCCATCCAGCCATCTCATCCTCTGTCATTCCCTTCTCCTCCTCCCCCCAATCCCTCCCAACATCAGAGTCTTTTCCAATGAATCAGCTCTTCGAATGAGGTGGCCAAAGTACTGGAGCTTCAGCTTTAGCATCATTCCTTCCAAAGAAATCCCAGGGCTGATCTCCTTCAGAATGGACTGGTTGGATCTCCTTGCAGTCTAAGGGACTCTCAAGAGTCTTCTCCAACACCACAGATAAAAAGCATCAATTCTTCGGTGCTCAGCCTTCTTCACAGTCCAACTCTCACATCCATACATGACTACTGGAAAAACCATAGCCTTGACTAGATGGACCTTAGTCGGCAAAGTAATATACATATAAGTGTGCAATGGAAATCAGTAATTTGCCAGTAATCAGCATAGCTGGGAGAAATGGAGTCTGTGTGCCTTTGACCACCATTTCATGCTCTCACCCTCACTATGCTGTAGGCCAGGAAATTCTACATTTAGTATCTTTTCTATTTATTTTAATGTCCCAGTAAGGCAAGTTAACTTACAGATGAAGAAGTTGGGGCTCAGAAAGAGGGGGATCAATTTTCCCAGTTCCTTCAACTGGCGAGTAGACACTCTGAGCTTGGAGCTTGAGTTTTTTCTGATCCAAACCTAATGGTCTTTTCTCCAGTGTTTCATTGAGAGAGTCCAACAGCCCTGTGGAAATTCAGCAGGAGAAAGGATACCTTTGTCTTTTCGAGACCTGGCATGGATGGTCTAAACCAGCAATATGTCTCAGCAGCAGGAAGGAGAAGTGGGGAAGTCCGAGAGGAATGTGGGTTTGGATGAGAGTGGGAATGAACGGGAGTCTACAATGGTGGGTCCCACAGGCACAGGAATACCAATTGCACTCAGAGGTGGAACCCTGTTTTTATCACTATGGTGGATTGGAGTGGCCTGAGGGGGAGAAAATGTTACCCATTTTATTTCACAAACTGCTTTAGAAAGCAGACAAGTTTAGCATTGGCAATTTTGGTCTCTCCACAGCAGGAGCTGTTTTCAATTTTGTCTGTAATAAAAGAAATGATAGACATATTAGCCTGCAGGAAAGTTAAAGTGTTAGGCACTCACTCCTGTCTGACTCTGCGATCCCATGGACTGTAGCCCACCAGGCTCCTCTGTCCATGGGATGCTCCAGGCAAGAACACTGGAGTGGGTTGCCATTTCCTCCTCCAAGGGATCCTCCCAACCCAGGGATCAAACCCAGGTCTCCAGCACTGCTGGCAGATTCTTCACCATCTGAGCCACATGGGAAGGGAAAGAAAAATAAAACCTTGGCCCAGGAACTTTGCTTGCATTCCTATTCAAACATGGTCTNGCCATTTCCTCCTCCAAGGGATCCTCCCAACCCAGGGATCAAACCCAGGTCTCCAGCACTGCTGGCAGATTCTTCACCATCTGAGCCACATGGGAAGGGAAAGAAAAATAAAACCTTGGCCCAGGAACTTTGCTTGCATTCCTATTCAAACATGGTCTGAGTGTGTCCCGTTGAAGAAGAGACGACGTGGATTCATTTGACCCTAAAATGACTCTGAAGAGGAAACAGGAGGAGAAAGGGGAAGGAGAAGGAGGAAGAGGATGGATCAGGGAGGAGAAGGAAGAGGAGGTGAAGGCCTGATAAACAAGCAAGCCCAGCTCAGTGCTCTGTGAAGACCTAGAAGGGTGGGATGGGGCAGGGAGCAATGTCCAAGAGGGAGCCATACAGATGGCTCATTCACTTTGTTGTACACAGCAGCTAACACAACATTGTAAAGCAGTTATACTCCAGTTTAAAAGGAAAAAAATAAAAAAGCAAGTCTAACATAAAACAGTGGAAAAGTCATTTGCCACCGACTGCAATGAAATCAAGCTATGGGGGTCCCAGGCCAGTTATATCATTTTTCTGAACTCAGTTTTATCATCTCTAAAATGGAAATAATAAAAACACAGCATCTTTCAAATCACCCAGCAACTTTAATGCTCAGAGAAGATCTCTTTAAGCAATTAATACCTGAGCAAGACTTGAAGGATGAGAACAAGTTAGATATACAAACATCAAAGAACTGGGTGTGGAGTGAGCATGTCCCCTCCTGCCCTGACCACCACGTAGCCCTTCCTCAGCCTTGCTCTCTCCCCGCCCACCCCACCCCCCATCCACTAAGACCTGGCTCTGGAGGGCTTTCTCACACCCCGAGGCCCAGGGCTGGGGGGGCCTGGAGCCAGACTGAGAAGACCCTCTGGGCCCCAGGGCTGGGGGCAGGGAGAAAAAAAAATCACAGACTATCTCAGATTAAGTTTGCACTCAGCAAGTGTAAAGGCCCTGGGGTAGAAAAAAATTTTATTAAAGAACCAGGGTCTTCCCTAGTGGTTCAGTGGTTAGTTCCAGTGCAGGAGACACAGGTTCAATCCTTGGTCAGGGAACTAAGATCCCACACGCCACAGAGCAGCTAAGACTTTGTGCCACAACTACTGAGCCCATATGCTCTGAAGCCCACCNTCACATCAGATGGCAAAAGTACTGGAGCTTCAGCTTCAGCATCCCTCCTTCCAATGAATAGTTAGGGTTGGTATCCTTTAGGATTGACTGGTTTGCACATCCAAATAATATTAAGCCTTCAGAGAATCCGTAAGTGCAAAATATTAGAACTCTGCTTGGAATTCTTTACCAGAAGCTATAAACTCACGTATGTGGCTGTGTCTCTATCCAAAACCATAGCAGGCATTACTAATTGATCACAGCACTCTATGGATGAACTAGACTGAGAATTGATTAAAGAGAAACTGTTCACACCCTAGCTATCAGGCAGTCTCCTTCTGTTGGTTTTCTTCTAAAGCCTTTCAATAGTTCCATGTCCAAAATATCTTGGTTGCTTTCATGCCATTTAATTCCTCCAGAGGCAGAATAGTTACCTCCCTGCTCACTCAAGGCAATATTCAACTGCATTTTCCCCTGCTTTTCTTCATCCTCCAGCGACGCATCACCATTTTCACTATAATTTTCAGCGTTGCTTTTGTAGTCGTCACTACCATCATTATCACCAGCATCAGCACCATCATTATCATCACCACCACCACCACCGTCATCATCAGTACCATTTTCTGAACACTGATTATGAGCCAGACTAANCATCCTCCAGCGACGCATCACCATTTTCACTATAATTTTCAGCGTTGCTTTTGTAGTCGTCACTACCATCATTATCACCAGCATCAGCACCATCATTATCATCACCACCACCACCACCGTCATCATCAGTACTATTTTCTGAACACTGATTATGAGCCAGACTAAGCATTAAGAATGGGCTTCCCTGATGGCTCAGTGGTAAAGAATCCGCCTGCCAATGCAGGAGATGTGGGTTTGATCCCTGGGTCAGGAAGATCGCCTGGAGAAGGAAATGGCAAACCACTCCAGTATTCTTGCCTGGAAAATCCCATGGATAGAGGGGCCTGGCGGGCTACGGTCCATGGGGTCGCAAAAAGAGCTGGATACAACCTAAACAATGAGTACTAAGAATACTAAGTTCCACGTCTTGTTTCAAATTCTTGAGACATTCTGTATGGGTGGTTTTACTGCATTTACAGATAAAGAAACTGGGGTTTGATGAGGCAAAGTAACTGGCCTAAGTTCACCTAGTAAAAATCGGAATTCAAACCTGTAGTTTACGACATCATAGAAAACTCACATTTCAGGATGCTAAGTTTTTGTTTTCTTTTGTTTTCCTTCTCAGTCCAGGTCTCCCAAATCCCCTGAATGTAAACACTGGCAGAAGAATTATTTATTTTATCTTATTGTGATTTGAATCAGTGCAACGTTTTGCTCACTGGGATTTAGACCATAAGCTTAGATGTCATTTGAGAATATTGAAAAATCCCTTTGTTCCAACTCAAAAATGCTCAGCTGGCGTTGAAAATATTACTGCAGCTTTATGTGGTTGCCTATTTTTTTTTTTATGATAAATTTCGTGTCATGAGGATTTTCTAACTAACTGGATTTCCAATGAGAATTTCCATTTGGATTTCTTTTGTGGTGTACAGATGGTAATAAAATAAGGCTGCCACCCCCATCCTCATTTTTAACTTCCATTACTACACATCGTAAATAGTGAGAGTTCTCACAGGGGACTCCTGGGGTCTATATAGATTGCTGTTATTTCTGTGGTTTACCACTTGGACCTGCAGTGATTTATCTTTGCACAATGAGGGGCTGCTGTGGCATTTATCATCTGAGTGGAGGCACAAAGCCAGCAGGCCTGTGCTCACTGAGCAGCTAAATGTAAAATACACGGTACACATAGAGGTCGGCCTAAGTCTGATTGACTCTTAAATGAATGTGCCCACGGGGTACATCTCTGGAAACCACAACGGCTAATGAACTACTCTAGCATGCAAGCCTCACAAGGATGAGGACTGTGATGGGCTGAATGTTTGTGTACCCCTACAATTCATTTGTGTAAAACCTACCCCTCAGCGTGGCAGCATTAGAAGCAGGTGATGTGGTGGCAGTGGGAGGTGATGAGATCCTGAGGGTGGAGCCCTTGTGAATAGGATTTGTGCCCTTATAACAGAGACCCCAAAGAGCTTCCTCACCCCTTACATGTGAGGACACAGGGAGAAGATGACCATCTATGAACCAGGAAGCAGGTCCCCATTGTTATTCAGTCACTAAGTCGTGTCTGACTCTTTGACACCCCACGGACTGCAGCACACCAG
>SJYA01002939.1:1023541-1091685 GCA_006410615.1 Neotragus moschatus | reverse complement strand
ACACACACACACATACACATTCTTACCAACCTCCCTCGCATGCCTAAAATGTTGAGCTGTAACGACCCAATCCTCAAGGGTATTTCAGAAATAATTGGACTGGAGCAGACCCACTGAGTCCATGCCCCTTAAAGATAAAAACCAACCTCACCCCATCACATATCCTTATCCATAAACAGTCGACAAGAGCTCAAGAGAAACGCAGCCTGCTTACACTGACGCTTTGCTCCGCTTGACAGAACCCTCGGTTGCCTGGTGGGATTGTCCTTTCCCTTAAAAGTGACCCTTGAGCCTGGAATGTCTGTGAAACAGCAGAAAAAATAAGCAGAGCTCCTTCCAATCAGGCTCCCCTTCAGAGTACTCAGACCCAGGACCCCGCTCCCTGTCCCCCCGGGGCCCCACGGAAGTGCCCACCATAGATGGATCACACTCTGTGTTTAGCTGATACTGTTTTTACGCTGCCACCAGGACCAGCCCCAGTCTCCGGGGTTCTTCAGATGGTGTTGAGGACACAGACCGCCCAACTTTGTCTTTTCTGATTTATGACTTGCAGTGTTGCCTGAAACAGTGGAGGCAGTCAGCGCTCCTTCTCCGCCAAGACCCAGAGGACCAGGAATATAATCCCAATTGCATATTTAATGCTTCCAAGGTTCAGGCAGTTTTCTAAGCATTTAATAAGCTTGGCTTTTCATTTAGGACTTCCCTGGTGGCTCAGACGGTAAAGCGTCTGTCTATGATGCGGGAGACCCAGGTTCGATCCCTGGGTTGGGAAGATCCCTTGGAGAAGGAAATGGCAACCAACTCCAGTATTACTGCCTGGAAAATCCCATGGACAGAGGAGCCTGGTTGGCTACAGTCCATGGGGTCGCAAAGAGTTGGACACGACTGAGCGACTTCATGTTCACGTTCAGTGGCTCAGAGGTTAAAAAAAAAAAATCCATCTTCAATGCAGGAGACACAGAGATGTGGGTTTGATCCCTGGATCAGGAAGATCCCCCAAAGGAGTGCATGGCAACCCACTCCAGTATTCTTGCCTACAGAATTCCATGAATAGAGGAGCCTAGCAGGCTAGAGTCCATGGGGTCACAAAATAGACACGACTAAGCAACTAAACAACAACAAAATACCCTCCTTACATAGAGCATTGTGAAGACTCAGGTAGACCAAATACCTGGTCCAAGAAGATGCCAAATACACAGTGCTTAAGACCTTCTTCCCTAAAGGACACACTGCACAGAGGCAGTGAGATAGAATGAATACGTTCTGTTGGGCTGCCCTCATAGCTCAGTCGGTAAAGAATCTGCCTGCGATGCAGGAGACCCAGGTTCGATTCCTGGGTCGAGAAGATCTTCTGGAGAAGGAAATGGCAACCCACTCCAGTATTCTTGCCTAGAAACATCCCACGGGCAGAGGAGCCTGGCAGGCTACAGTCCATGGGGTCACAAGAGTCGGACGTGACTTAGCGACTTAACCACCTTGGTTACCAAGGGAAAGGGGAGGAGGGATGAACTGGGAGATTGGAATTGACATATACACACTACTAGATGTAAAATAAATAACTAACAAGGACCTGCTATTTACCACAGGAAACTCTACTCAATACTCTGTAATGACCTATGTGGGAAAAGAACCTAAAAAAGAGCATATGCCGTGTGTACGTACAATTGATCCACTTTGGTGTACAGTAGAAAGTAAAACAACATTGCCAATCAACCGTACTCTAATAAACATTTTTAAAAAAGAACCTCGACTTTCTGAGCCCTGAGTAAGGCTCAGGACAGTCTCCTCTTGGAAGTGAACACAGAGGCCTTAATTCCTTTTTTTAGATTTTTTGATGCAGGGATGTTTTCTGTGTAAACTTCTGAATGAAAATGGACAGACAACTTCCTTTTCTTTTCATATGTGTCTTTCAAACGTGCATCCCCCCAAATCATTACTGTGAACCTCTCAAAGTTACCGCACCTGATCATGTGATCCTCAGTCCTTGTAACGATCAGTATGTAACATCAGTGGCAAAGAATCTAAATGACTAGTTTTTTGTTTTTCAGTCACTAAGTTGTGTCCAACTCTTTATGACCCCATGGACTGCAGCACACCAGGCTCCCCTGTCCTTCACTGTCTCCCAGAGTTTTCTCAGACTCACGTCCACTGAGTCAGTGATGCCATCCAACCATCTCATCCTCTGTCGCCCCCTTCTCCTCCTGCCCTCAATCTTTCCCAGCATCAGGATCTTTTCTATTGAGTCCATTCTTCATATCAGGCGGCCAAAGGATTGGCGTTTCAGCATCAGTCCTTCCAATGAATATTCAGGGTTGATTTCCTTTAGGATGGACTGGTTGGATCTCCTTGCTATCTAAGGGACTCTCAAGAGTCTTCTCCAACACCACAGTCCAAAAGCATCAATTCTTTGATGCTCAGCCTTCTTTATGGTTCAACTCTCACATCCATACATGACTACCAGAAAAACCATAGTTTTGAGGGGACTGCAAAGGCAGTTCCCAATGCTGTCAGAACTCCCTGAAGGAATCCACTGATGGAGAGATTGCCAAAGGAAAGGCACAGAAACCATGACTTTGACCTTCTGCTTATCCCCAGTCTTTATGCAGAGATGTCAAGATGATGACAGTGATGAATAAGGCCACAGAGCAAGCAGGGGGAGAAAGCTGGCGGCAAAGCCAGGTGTGTGGTGGGATGCCGGTGAGCAACTGAGCAGGTGGTCCACAAAGGAAGACCTCTCTTCAAAGATCAGCCCTCTGAGGACCACCATGTCTCTATAATCTCAACTGAGGCTTGAAAGTCAGATACTTCCTTCTCATGCGGTGCTCCTAAGAAGTTGCAGGAGCCCTCCAAAGTTTGAGAAACTGGAAAAGTCTTGATAGAGTCTGAAAGAGAGGAAAGCGTTTTAAATATCAGAGATCCGGCAGCTTCTCGGAGAAATCGGAGCCCTCTCCACGGGGACACAGGACCAGCCCCAGCAATGCCTCTGCGGGCGATGCTCTGCAGCTCTTCCAGTCTCCCTCTCTGCCTCCTCTGCTTCCTGTCCAGTTGCCGAAGCCCCAGTCCTTGCCTCGACGTACAGGGGCCAAGCTCTCTGCATTCAGACAGAACTGGGATTGAGCTGAGGCTCCACCAGCTGTGCATCCTTGGCTTAGTTACTTCACTTTTCAGAGCCTCAGATCCTCATTTGTAAACCCAGCAGCACAATTCTGGCATCTCCCTCTTGGGTTCCTGTACAGGTTAGATAAAATATGAGTGAAGAGTCACTCCTTAATAACTGCTAGTTTCCTAAGTACTTTCCCCAGGACAGTTTTCGGTATCCATAATGTTGCTGTTGTCATTAAGCTATGTCTGACTCTTTGCAGCCACATGGACTGCAGCACACCAGGTTCCTCTGTCCATGGGATTCTCCAGGCAAGAATACTGGAGTGGGTTGCCATTCCCTTCTCCAGGGGATCTTCCTGACCCAAGGATCGAACCAGCGTCTCCTGCATTGCAGGCGGATTCTTTATCACTGAGCCACCTTGGAAGCCCAGTATCCATAACAGTGACAATAAAATAATATTAAGTGACCATTATGTACTAGGCTGTATGCTAAACATTCACACTTTATTGTCTTATTAATTTGTATTCATTCTGTGATACAGATGTACTTTTAGAGTAGAGAAAACCAAGTCCCAACAAGGTTATGTCATCTATCCAAGGACACAGACGGAAAATGGCTAAGCAGGGATTCTAGCTAACCATCCGAATCCAGACCCGCTCCCCTTAGCCACGACAACCATGATGCCTAAGAACATAGTACCTCTTCTCTTCTCTCCTTCCTTTATTTTCTTTCTTCTTATGATTGCCTCTGATCTACTTTCTTTCCCTGGGTGGAAGTGATCCATGAGTCCTTTACACATATAATGCACTGGGGGGCTTTTAAAACCCATTCATGTAAAGTTACCTTATTTATCAATCACTCGACATCTTTGGGCTGCCATGCACTGGCTGACGCACATAGTGCCATCTGAGCCCCCCCCTCCCCAACAAGGCTTCTTTCAAACAAACACAGCCAAACTCAGTATCCCCACTGGGCAGAATTTAAATAAGAACCGAGACTCAATCTCTAAAGGACGCAAGCGGTGTGCACATTTGCAGGAATTTGCACACTTTATAACTGACACCTGGATGTTTGGCTCTCTTCCCAGCTCTTTTCACAACNGGCTTCTTTCAAACAAACACAGCCAAACTCAGTATCCCCATTGGGCAGAATTTAAATGAGAACCGAGACTCAATCTCTAAAGGACGCAAGCGGTGCACATTTGCAGGAATTTGCACACTTTATAACTGACACCTGGATGTTTGGCTCTCTTCCCAGCTCTTTTCACAACGGTGTCCACACAGATTAACAATAATGACCTAAACGACAAGGTCAACTAAGCTCCCTTAAGCACCTGCAATGTGCAGGAACTGTTCTAGCCACTTTAAATATATGATTCGCCCACAAAGAACTCAATGAGCTAAGTACTCTATTTATCCCCGTTTTACAGAAAAGGAAACAGGCTCCGAGAGGTTAAATAGCTCGTGGGTTCTTTAGCGAATAAGAGGCAGAGCCAGCAACCAAACCCACATCCCTCTGATTCAAAAGCTTATCCTTTTAACCTCTATACTCTGCCGCCTCTCCAAAGCAGTTAAATAAAAGATAAGGCTACATCTTAGTAAGCACCAGATGAAGAGAGAGGCCATTTATATTCTGAAAATTCAAAGAGAAGAGACACGAGTGAAAGACGGCAAAGGCTAGGGACTGGCTGTTACCTGGAAATTTTTTTTATTTCCTCTCTAAAGCATCCTCAGTTTCTTCAGTTGAGAACCGGAAATAATGGGATCCGTCTCGGGCGGTCAGCATGAGGATTTAAGAGGAGAAAGCAGAGAGGGGTTTGGTTTGTGTTTGGACATAGACGATTTGCATCGNTGGAGGGCTCGTAGGTGACCAAATGGCATCACACAGAACTTTGCTGGGGCCTCTTTACCGAAACCACTGGGAGGTCATTTCAGAATCTGAAGCAGGAGAGGGCATTGGTTCAAGGTAAAATCTGCAGGTGAGGATAAGGTCATTGCCTGGACCTCATGGGATAACCACGGGGAGAGACCGGCAGGAAGCCAGCGCCCAGGTACATGCCGCACAGAACATGGAAACCTAGCTGCGCCAGCAGGACTGCCCCTCCCCCATCTTCATAGCATCACCGTCAAGAGCACCGAACACATACATGGATGCAAGCAAGTTCTTAAGTCCTTCACTGAACCTCCCTCAGCGCCAAGTTGACTTATCTGTCAACTAGGGTAATGATGACAACAGTCTCATGGGAGTATTGCAAGGATTAAAGTACGAGCACATGTCTTAACCTGGATCCCCTCTGGCACTGTTAGTATCGCCTCCTTTAGCAATGAGTAAGGGGACCTCAGGGCCCACTTCTGGCATAACTGAACGGTGTCCCCTTCACGCTCCCTGTGCCCCTGTTCAGATAGTTAATCATATAAACGATTTAATGGTTCCCCTAGAGAAGAAAATCAAGGTGAAAGAAGTAACTTGCCCCAGATCACACAACAGAGCCAGGGCTCACACCCCGACATTCAACTTCACTCCTTCCTGCCTCCAATTCAGAACTGGCCTCCCAGTACTCTTGGTAAAGAGGCTCCAAGCAATGTCAGTCGCCTGGGGGCCTGGGAGCCATGCAAGACATTCCTCAGAACCTCTGGGATTCTTGAAGCTTTGCTCCTCACGTGCCACATAGGTGGGCTGAGCCGTGTCCATGCTATGCTCAGTAAACTTCTCATCTTTGATTATGAATATACAGCTGCCATCCTTCACTGGTTTAGGATTGCTCCTGGGGTGTTAAAACTCTCTAGCGCATTTGCCTACACAAGGCACAGGCCAAGGATGCTCCAGAAGTGGACAGAGTGCACCCCAGGGAGCCAGAGGAAGCCATCAGGATGCAGAAGAGCTGAAACCCCAGCCGAGGCCGAGGGGTGCGTGCAGGGCCCCTGCAGCATCTGCTCCAACAGGTCTGGTGGCAGCATCTGTGGTCCAGCTCTTGCAGCTCCCAGGAGGTACCTGTGATCTGAGCTACTGTCCCGAGTGTTCCCTGAGCCAGCATCTGTCGCACGTGGTCCAGGGAGACCACAGCTTGAGATGATGTTGAAGGGGTAACAAAGCCTAGGAGAGTGTTGATGGAGCTCCAGAGTTTACCCCGAGGACAGTGGGGAGCAACCGATGAGGAAACTGAGACCACGTGTGATCTGACGAGCTCTTTCAAGCAATCGCCCTAACTGTGGCATTNGAGACCACAGCTTGAGATGATGTTGAAGGGGTAACAAAGCCTAGGAGAGTGTTGATGGAGCTCCAGAGTTTACCCCGAGGACAGTGGGGAGCAACCGATGAGGAAACTGAGACCACGTGTGATCTGACGAGCTCTTTCAAGCAATCGCCCTAACTGTGGCATTGCAAAAAATAAAAAATCCCAGGGACGATCAGTACTCATCAAAGTGAAGAGGGGCGAGTGAGGAAGAAGAAGATGACCAGGCAAGGGCCTGGCATGTGTGAAGGCTCTGCCTCTCCATCACTATAGAATCTCATACCTGGGAGACCAAAGAACACACACAACCCCCAAGGG
Organism: Neotragus moschatus; assembly: GCA_006410615.1. Classification (NCBI taxonomy): domain Eukaryota; kingdom Metazoa; phylum Chordata; class Mammalia; order Artiodactyla; family Bovidae; genus Neotragus; species Neotragus moschatus. The sequence continues at coordinate 1,085,032 of SJYA01002939.1, read as the reverse complement.
GCCCAGGGATCAGGGGAGGGGAGCACCTGGAGATGGTCCATGGACAGTCACATCTCCATGGCAGCACTCTTACCTTCCTGGGACATAAAGATCTGGAGGGTGAGGTTGGACCTTCCAGTATCTTCTGGAGAATCATTCATTCATTCGTTTGCTTGTTCATTCATCCAATAAATATTCACTGAGCTCCTCCTAGGTACCAAGCCCCATAAAGGATACAAGGACAAACCAAACCCATAAGATATGTCCTCATGGAGCTCATTGTCAACCTTCACATCTCCACGATGATAAGCTGGTCTCCTAAACCAGGATCCTCGGAGTTCCCAGAAGAAGGGGGAAAGGTGGTCACTTTGGGAACAAACTCCTGGTGGCTTTAGTAGACTTCCCTCCGATACTTGAGGCTCCAGCAGCCTCTCCTGCTAACCTAGCACTTCTTCCAGAAAGGGACAAAGCCTGAGCAGAGGCCTCGAAGTCATGAACACGTTCAAAGGGTTCAGCACAGGCCCTTGTTCCTGCAAATAATTAATCAAATCTCAGGCAGCACCCAGCCTAGTGAGGAGGCAGAATCTAATTGCCACAAGGAAAACAAAACAGCACATACTGGTTAGTTGCCTGAGTGTTCTTGGCTCCAGAGAACCATAAACCAGGGCTGGTTCATATGCAAAACAGCTTTGTTCAGACCTCTGCCTGTTCTCGCTTTCCACCTTCAAAAGCAAGACATTCCTTTGTTTGCAGACTTGGAGGCTTTTTCAGGACCCAAGTCTACAGTCAGCTCCTCAGCGCTTAGAGGCTCTGCAAAGGGCACTGAACTCCTGGAGGATTAGTTTTTCCCCTGAATTTCCCAGACCTCAAGGCTGCTGGGAACTTACTCGTCTCTTTTTATCCATTAGCTTCTCCTCAAATGTTCTTGATATCAGAAGGGTTATAACAACTATGAAAATATTGTCGAAGACCATTCATTGAGAGGCTGATATGTGACATATGTGTGTCAGAATAGTGTGTTAGTCAGTCAGTCGTGTCCAACTCTCTGCGACCGCAGGGACTATAGCCCACCAGGCTCCTCTGTCCATAGGGATTCTCCAGGCAAGGATACTGGAGAATTGAGTGGGTTGCCGTTCCCTTCTCCAGGGGATCTTCCCAACCCAGGGATTGAACCCACGTCTCCTGCATTGCAGGCAGATTCTTTACTGACAGAGTCACCGGGGAAGGCCAGTGAATGGGTGGGTTGTGCTCAAAAAACCTGAACTCCCCAAAAGGTTTTTCAGCAAAGCATTTTTTAAGACCAGTTGAAGGAGGGGCATCTGGGTATGCAATCAACTCATGCACAATTCTCTGATTGGCTGACAGGGAGGTAACAGGGCAGGGTCACGGGCGTCAACATTAGCAATCCTTAGGTACCAGGAATCCTAAGGATTCCTTAGGGCTTCCCTGGTGGCTCAGCTGGTAAAGAATCCACCTGCAATGTCGGACACGTGGATTCAATCCCTGGGTTGGGAAGATCCCCTGGAGAAAGGAACAGCTACCCATTCCAGTATTCTGCCCTGGATAACTCTATGGACTGTTCCATGGGATCACAAAGAGTCGGACATGACTGAGTGACTTTCATTTTCACTTTTCTGGCACCAGCAGGTCTGGGGGCTACATGACCATCAAGTAGTTAATTTATTCCATTTGATAGTGGCTTTAACATGTAGGGGCTTCCCAGATGGCTCAGTGGTAATAAAGAATCCTCCTACCAATGCAGGAGACACAAGATACTTGATTTCAATCCATGGGTCAGGAAGATCCCTCAGGAAATAAGCATCTGACACTATTATCCAGTACTTCAGAGAAGAGATAAAGCAGAGGATATGGGAGAGGGAGTCTGCACCAGGAAAGCCCCACAGAGTCCTGCTCAGATATGGTAATTGGCTGAGGTCTCTTTTGCAGCCCAGTTCTCCTCTTCCTACTGCCAAATCCTGCTCCTTTACCTTCCAGCAAGTGTTGAGCCTGAGAACTCTCCCCTCTAAACCTCCAGGCAAATCTCCACCTCAGTCTGTTTCCTGGGAACCTGATCCACCACAGTGGACTTTATCATATCTTTTCTGCACAAAAGAAAGCAGAGGCTCAAAGAGGTAGTATAATTTGCCCCAGGCCACTCAGCCACGAAGTAGACTTGGTGCTTGGAGTCCTAGACCCCAGCTTCCAAACTCCTTCAAAGGATTCCATCCTTTCGCTGAATCCATTCCTTTCCTTCTGTCTTCCAATAAATGCCTGTTCCAAGGCTCAGGAGTTCCCTCCAATGAATCTCCTTAACACATCTCTCCTCCCTCTCCAGCACTTCTGCTGAAAGAGCAAAGCAAGAATGCCCTTTCTAACTCTCCTGGCCAGTGGGTTATCAAGACGGACGCTCGGCAGACAGGAAATAATGTCAAAATCAGGTTCGAAAAGGCTCTGCAACCCTCGGGGGCAGACCGGTCACAAAAAATTATTTTTTCCAAATCAAATCGGATCAGACTCTGAGCTCCATCTGCCGAGGTAGTGACAAATGAAGTCTCAGTTGGGTTTTGCTGTCCCTCCTTTCTGTGAAATCCTCCAGATTTCTCAATGCCCGGAGAATGGAAGAGAGACATGGACCTGAGATGGACGGGGTCCTAGAATCGGTGCCAATTTTTCTGTTTTGTGACACCTGTTGAACCCAGTTTTCAGCGATCTCTGGCTGTTGACGCCTAATCAGGCTCAAAGTGCTCATGGCCAGAGATCCCCTCTTGCTCACCACTGGTCCAGCCACAAAGGCTTGCACTACTGCTCTCAGCTTGCACCCTTGTTCGGGCATCCTGAGAGGGTCACAGACTTCACCACCCACCGAAGCACCCTCAAATCCCATGCCCTCTCTCAGCCAGGGACCCCAACCCCATCCCTACCACCAGAGCTATTTCCATCTCATCCAATCCTTAAGAATTTTACTTAAGAAACACACACACACACACACACTTTTGACATCTCAAAAGGAGTTAGATTTAGGAAATAAAGTCTTTCCAGTTCTTCCCAGGAGCAAAGAATCTATCCTGGAAACATGTCCTCACTGCTTAACCCAATAGAGATTCTTGCACCTATTGCAGGACTTGCTTTTCATTGCTTTTGTTATTATAATCATACAGAATGGCCTTCCTCAAAGAATCCTGCCCTTTTGCCTGACTGTTAAGCTAAAGTGCCTTTGTTCAGAACCCAGTCTACCGATTTACCGGAGGAAGGTAATGGGGCTGAACTTTGACACTGCAAAGCATCTCTCTCTCTCCACTTCCTTCATCAACTTCTCACCTCCCTTTTCTCTCCTTGGCTTTCATTATCTTCCTCTACAGTATGGGTCTTCTCTACAGGACAGGAAAAAATGATAGCTGCCAGCACCCATAGCTTACTTACTCCTTTATATTTCCAGCCAAAAACAAAACTCTTTCCTTCAGCATCAGTTCCAGGGAAGAGTGCCCATTGGCTCTCCGAAGGTCACATGATCATTCACTGAGCCAATTACTGATGCCTGAGGAATAGAGTTCAATGATCAGTCAGACCTGAACCATATGCCAATCTCATTGGCCAGATCTGTTATCAGAAAAAGAGAGATGCAAAACCCTGTGAGATTTTTTTTTTTTCAGTAGCTACTTTACTTAAACATGCTCATCTGTACCCACAGTCTCCAAGAACATCAAGTATGACAGCAAGGGCATGGACATTTGATAAGAGTTGTCAAAGCTAGAAGGTTTTCTTTAAAGTAAATCCACTTTTGGAAGTGAGAAGATGATGGAAGGGTAACTGATCAACATCCAGACGCCCACCTTCGATTGATTCCAAACAGACAGCACCTAATTATGTTATTTACCTGGAGATCTCATATGCCAGACGACAAATGTTTCTCTGCAATTATCTGATTTTGTGCTGCCTAATTTAGATGTTCAAGTTGTCAGGAAAGAGCACTTATCCATAAATATAAAATTAACGTATGTGTATCATCCGGTTATAAGATAATCAGTAAACAGGGTATTTAAGAAAAGTGTACAGTAATTACTGAGGCATGATGTTTGGGGGCATATTTCAGGTAATGAAATAACTGAACATGAGTTTCTATTCAAATGCCATTCATCTGCAGATAAAAAAATATTCTGCAGCATTTAAGCCATAACATCTCTCAGCTTGACTGTGCATTTGGTAGCAGTTGGTACTAGTTCTCTTTCACAATGAGATGAACTAAGGTTTACTTCTCTGGCTCAGAACCCAGAAATAAGGGTTATGCAATCTTCAATAAAATTTTCCACATCCCTTTCACATTGGCCTCATACCAAAAAAAAAAAAAAAAATGAAATAACATCTATAAGCAGAAAGATTGACTTACAGTTGACCTCAGCACTGAGACGGAAGAGGGCAACAGGGGAACAGGCAGAAACAGGCAGTTTGTAGAGTGCCTAGTATGTGCTGGGTACCGTGCAAAGAAAGTATTTCCCATGTGCTGTCTCACTATACACACACTGCCTTTTGTAGAGGATGAAGCCAAGTCTCAAAAGGCTGACTTTGTACGCCCAAGGTCATACAGTTTGTAGGGGGACAGAGCTGGAGCTAGAAATCAGGCCTGCTGGTCTCCAGTGTCCATGCTCTCACCGCCCCCACATGGGTTCATAAGCAGGGAACTAAAAGGGATGGATACCACGGTTTCCTTCAAACTGTCAGGTTCCATGATGCCAGTTTTGGTGGCTCTACTCATACATGACACCACAAGAGCATCTGTGAGTCAGGGCTCAAGGGAACTGAATTCTGCTGGGTAGTTTTGTCATCTGGTGTATTTTGCATCGCAAAACCTGTCAGAGTTATCTTGTTTGTTGCAGACATTACACTCTCCCTTGAGGATGGCAGATGACAGAGCTTAGCACGTGGACCAGTGGCCACAGAGTATGGATTTTGGACTCAAACCACCCAGACTCCACTATTTCCCATCTGTGACTATCTCTGGGAATATAGGCAAGGGAGTTCTCCCCCTCTAAGCTCCAGAACTCTCACCTGTAAAATGAGGTCAAACATATTCATCTCACCTTTACTACTCTGAAATTACTACTCGATTTTTGTTTAAATATATTATTTACTTGAACTGGAGCATATAAATTGGATGTTTCTGCCTTCTTCATACTTTGAATAGTAATGAAAGTATTTCACAGTTTAAAATGTCTGAAATGCATGTATTTGTCCATTCAATAAATATTTTATAGAGTACTAGCTATGTGCCCGGAGAAGGCAACAGCAACCCACTCCAGTACTCTTGCCTGGAAAATCCCACAGGCAGAGGAGCCTGGTAGGGTGCAGTCCATGGGGTCTCGAAGAGTCAGACACAACTGAGCGACTTCACTTTCACTTTTCACTTTCACGCATTGGAGAAGGAAATGGCAACCCACTCCAGTGTTCTTGCCTAGAGAATCCCAGGGATGGGGGAGCCTGGTGGGCTGCCATCTATGGGGTCGCACAGAGTTGGACACAGCTGAAGTGACTTAGCAGCAACACCAGCAGCAGCAGCTATGTGCCAGACACTATGCTAAGCCTTGTGTGTATATATATATATATACATACACACACATACATATATATGTTAGCATATATATATATATATATATATACACACACACACACATATGCTAGAGAACAAACTGGAGACGGCGATGGCACCCCACTCCAGTACTCTTGCCTGGAAAATCCCATGGATGGAGAAGCCTGGTGGGCTGCAGTCCATGGGGTCGCAAAGAGTCAGACACAACTGAAGTGACTTAGCAGCAGCAATAGCAGAGAACAAACAGATGAAATCTTGCCTTTTGGAGCTTACGATCCACCTGGTGAGAGAGATATACGGTTTAGAAATGTGTTCGACTTCTATTAATTGCTTTTAAAATACCAACACATCTTACAACATAAGTGCATTTGTGGCTTGCAAAATACACTCGTAATAATAAAGAAAACTAGCAGCAGCTCGGTGATATCATGAGGGTCCCTGGATCTTCCTGTCTTCTGTTATTCTCAGTGTGAGAATAAAGTCTTGCCTCATGGTCACAAAACAGCTGCCACAACTTGAAGTATCACATCTTCACAAGGCAGTTTTCCAAAAGGAAGGAATTCTTTTATGAGTGAGAAAAAGCTTTGCCAGAAACTCCCAGTAGAGCTACTCCTTAGATGTCATTGGCCAGAACTGGGTCACGTGTCCACAACAAAACCCAGGCAGTTTTGGAAAGGAATTGGAATTTCCACAGATAACCTGGACCAACCGTGATTAATCCTCCAAGGCTGAACACATTGCCTTTTCCTTCATAAGACGAAAGACAGGGAGGAAATGTTTGTTGGGCAAAAACAAAAACAAAAACCAGCAGTGCCTGCCACAACAGGCAGACGAGCCATGTTAGATACAGCCTGGGTTGGGTGTGAAGCAATCACCTGGAGATGCTGAGAAGTAGGCTGGCCGAGGTGCCAAATGCCCAGTGAGAAAAACAGCCTGGAATATGTAGCTGGCAGTCAGAAGCAAAGGAACAACAGAGAGAGTATCAAACTCAAATGCCTACAGGGGCCACAGTTGGTAATAACACTTGGCAGAGCCCCCGGGGCAGATGTTAAGGCAAAGTAAGGGGGGCCTAGCCCATCTGTCTCAGAGAAGGCTATGGCATCCCACTGCAGTACTCTTGCCTGGAAGATCCCATGGACAGAGGAGCCTGGTAGACTGCAGTCCATGGGGTTGCTAAGAGTTGGACACGACTGAGCGAGTTCACTTTCACTTTTCACTTTCATGCATTGGAGAAGGAAATGGCAACCCACTCCATTGTTCTTGCCTGGAGAATCCCAGGGACAGGGGAGCCTGGTGGGCTGCCGTCTATGGGGTCACCCAGAGTCGGACACGACTAAAGTGACTTAGCAGCAGCAGCCCATCTGTCTAGAGGGTCAGCAGTTAGTCAATAATTCCTGCCAGTGGGAATTCTGACCCAGAGTCACTAGAGCTTCTGAATTTTCCAGAGAAGCCAGAAATCTAGACTTCTTAAGGAAATCTCTTGATTTTCATTTATCTGTTTATTTCTTTAATTTTGGCTGCACTCGGTCTTCATGGCTGCACACGGGCTTTTCTAATTGTGGCAAGTGGTGAGGGTACTCTCTAGCTGCGGTGCTAGAGAGTTTTTACTAGTTTTACTCTTGCCGTGCAAGAGGGTTTCTCTTATTCCAGAGCATGGGCTCTAGGCACTTGTGCTTCAGGAGTTGTAGCTCACAGACTTAGATATTCCACGACATGTGCAATCTTCCCAGACCAGGGATTGAACCCATGTCCTCTGCATTGACAGGTGAATTCTTAAATACTGGACCACCTGGGAAGCCCCAAATCTCCCAATTTTCAAGTGTTTGTAACAAATTTAAAATATCACTAATAAACTGGTGATCCAGACAAGATAGCTGAAGAACTACATTCTCTGCATGGCCCTCCAGTATGTAGCTCCTGGAGAATCTCATCTCATCTTTTCCAGAAGGCATGCTCAGAGCAAAGCTGAGTTATGCATGTGAGGGTTCCCGTCTCTGGCATCTCCACACCTCTTCATGTTCCTGGCCCACAGTGATGCCCTGAGGTTATATATTTCCAGTCTTTCTAGCGCCTTCTAGCCATAGAGCTATTAATACACTTCAGTTCTAGATCATCCTTTTATATCCAGAAGAATCAAGAAGGAAAGTCCTGGAGACCACTCATGATAAGCTCTTGAAACACAATAGTGTTTTCTTTAAGTGCATTCATCATTAATTTAATTTAATTTAAGGGGTTGCCCAGCTGGTTCAGTGGTAAAGAATCCGCCTGGCAATGCAGGAGCCACAGGAGACATGGGTTCAATCCCTAGGTTGGGAAGATCCCCTGAAGGAGGGTACAGCAACCCACTCCAGTATTCTTGCCTGGAGAATCCCATGAACAGGGGAGCCTGGTGGGCTACAGTCTGCAGGGTCTCAAAGAGTCGGACATGACTGAGCACACACGCACCATTAATTTAACAAATATGATGCAGCCCCTGTTGTATCCCAGTACTGTCCTGGAAACTAGAAATACAGTGACACCAACATGGATGGCCCCTGCCCTGGCAGAGTTTTCCTTCTCTGTGTCTGTGGGGGGTCCCTGACACAACTCTCCACTCCATCATTTCCAATGTGGTGTGGTGCCCACCCCGGAACACCCAGGTTCTGACTCTCTCCTTGCCATCTCAACATTAGTTACTTGGTTACCTGGAGAATTCTTTACCTTCTGGGCTACCTTTTTATACTTTTCTTCCTAACTTGGGAAAATATAAACTGAATTTTTTTTTTTAATAAAATGCTTAAAAGCAAGAGGAGAACATTCTTTCCAACACCATCAAGCATCACTCCTGAGTGATACTAAGCCACAAGGACCTCTGTTATTCCTAAAGGGCCTCCCATCAGGGCTCTGGGAAGAGACACAAAGCAAAGTGTGTGTCATGTGAGCTCTGCTCCAGCTCAGCGCAAGGTGTAACATCTACCGTCCCCTCATGGTTTAGAAGGGTGCAATTGACAAAGTATTTGCATCTCGCTGGGGGCTTCTCCAAGTCAGCGAAGACCTAACCCAATGCATCTCAACCCTGACTGCACCCTGGAATCCCTAGTTCTGATGCTCCACTCACATCAAATACGTCAACACCCTTGAGGGTGGGGTCTGGGCATCAGCATTGTGTCAAAGCTCCCCAGGCTGAGAACCAGGTTACAAACCTGAGAGAAAGAACCTGTAATGAAGCTGGCACTCATGCATGAGGGAGAGATTTACAGACAGGGGGCTTCTCTTCACCAAGGGTAACAATGGAAACGCAGCTTGGCCACAGATTGGATAAAGCAATTAATTTGATTTTGCGGTGCTTGCTGTTTGCTGTTTTAGTTGCTAACTCACGTCCAACTCTTGGTGATCCCATGGACTGTAGCCCCGCCAGGCTCCTCTGTCCGTGGGATTTTCCAGGCAAGAAAATACAGGAGTGGATTATCATTTCCTTCTCCGGGGGATCTTCCTGACCCCGGGGTGAAACCCAAGTCTCCTGTATGGCAGACGGATTCTTTAGCACTGACTCAACTTGACCATCTGTAAAATGCAGGTAGTAATAAATAATAACTATCTTGCCAGACTAAATGAGGTAATGAATATGATTTGTGATGAAAGCTGTTATTAATTGCTCATCTTCCTACTCTCTTCATGGAGAATCATCTGCCAGGTAAGACCAGTCTCCTGACTCCTGCATGGCTTAGGTGTGAGTTCCAGGTTCTGTGAATGAGTGTGTGTGTGTGTGTGTGTGTGTGTGTGTGTATGGTCTTTTATTCCTGTCTCCCTCATGCAACTCAACCAAAATTTCATCAAGTCCTGTCACAAGGAGAGGTTCTCATCATTTAGAAGATGCTGATACTTCCCAACATGTCTGCTGAGATACCTGGCAGAATTAGGAACGTCTTTTCCCCTTCATTCAAAACTCTTCCTAGAATATGGTCATGTTTCTCCTTAAAATGAAAAGTGAAGAAAACAGCGGCTCAGTTATTTTTAGTCATCACTACTGTCTAGAGAGACCTGGAATGGCTCTTTCACCTCCAAGCAGAACCAAGAGAAGCCAGTCTTCCCCCAAAGAGTCCCGAGGCAGCTGGAGCTGACAGTTCTTAGCCAGCAAGGTTTCAGCAAGCATGTGTGGAGGTATACAGCAATGGGAGCAGCGGGTGGGGGAGAAGGCTATTATTAAAGATCAGTGAAGAGGACTTTTCAAAAGAAACCCAATACTGTGGAATAAAAAGAGAAAAGAAAAAATTAATAGCTTTCTATACTTCCCACTGCATCTTAATGCTCTGATGACTCGATCAATTTAGTGAAAAATTAGGATTTGAAGCTGACATTCTAGAGTCCCCAGCATCCAAGGGTAGAAGGTCCACATTGCACAGGGCAATGAGAGGCAAAGTGCGCCCTGGCCTCGGAGGCAGACAAGCTTGCGTTTCAGTCTCAGCTCAGCCATGGACTAGGCCAACCAATGACTCTCCCTGGATTCTGTTGGCCCACCTATAAAATGAAGATGCTAATAAATCAGACCTACTTGCTTGGATTAAATGAGATGATGAATGGAAAAGCCTTAACTGGTATTCATTGTTCTTTTGTTCATTTATTCAACAAATAGTTACTGAGGGCTGACATTCAGCATGCTTTCAGAAGCTGGGGCTCGTAGCCAGTAACAAAACGCAGTTGGGGACGGAGGATTTTGGCTTGTGTGTCCAGGGAAGGCGTCACCAAGAAGTAGGAGAGTGGGTCATGCAGAAATCTGGCTAAGAACATGTCAGGCAGAGGAATCAGCAAAGATGCTGAAGAGGAAAGAGGCCTGGAGAGTGTGAGGACCAGAAGAGGCCAGAGCAGATGAGAGAGGAGACAGAGAGAAAACAGGGGACAGGGCTCTGCAAGGCCCACTGGATCATGATAAGGATGTGGGATTTACTCTGAGTTGAGAGCTATCGGAAGAGTCTGAGCCTAGGAATCACATGGCCTGCTTATGTTCCCGTGTGGTCCCTCTGGCAGCTGGTAGAGAATAGAAAGAATGGGCGCAAAGAAGGAGCCCACTGTAATAACCCAGACCAGAGATGAGGGCGGCCAGGACCAGGGTGATATCCCAAGAGGTGGTGAAAAGTGGCCAAATTCCAGAAATTTTGAAAATATAGGATATGAGGTAAAAAGAGAAGTCAGGGGCAACTCCAAGGTTTGGGGATTTTTTAACCTTTTTAAGTATTATTCAGAAAGAACATAACCTCAAAATAAAGACCAGCCCTTCCCCAAAAGACCCTGGTAGCCTTACACCAGCATCCATCCATTCATTGACCCACCTACATACCTATCTATCAGCTCTTTGTCTATCCATCTACCCATCCACCCCATCTCTCCATAACTATAGACATAGATTAGTTAATTATTTTTCCAGTTTAATGAGGAACTTCCTGAAAACCAACATTAATAAAACAACCTGTAATAAATAAGTCCACCAGCCCCTTGGAGCCCAGTCAATAAAGAAACTGCCTGCCAACACAGGAGACCTGGCTTCAGTTCCTAGGGTCAGTTCAATAGAAGATCCCCTGGAAAAGGAAATAGCAACCCACTCCAGTATTCTTGCCTGGGAAATCCTATGGACAGAGGAGCCTGGCAGGCTACAGGCCATGGGTTTGCAAGAGGCAGACATGACTTAGCAACTAAACCACCACCACCGGTCCACCAGCCAGCCTCCTTATGAACCTAACAGTGTGACTTTACCTGAACAATAGGTCCTGGGTGGAAGGATTTCTCTTGGGTTTAGTTTCTGTTCTAAGTGTACTTTTCCCTAGTACTCCTCACAAGGGAGTTCTCTGCTATTTCTGTGACACCTTCAGAAATCCTAAGGAAATGGTTTTGAATGGAAGAAAGCACTTCAGAAGGCAGCAAGTTACCAAGCTCAGCCTACATCACATCTCCTTGAATGATCTGTGGGTCAGTCACTCAGCCTCATTTTGGTTAAAAAGGAACCTCAGCCTCCTATTGGTTAAAAAGGGACAAATGATATAATCCCTCATCTACCTGGAAAGGTAACCAGCCTTGTAAACAGCCCCAGCGATTCTCATCTCCTGAGGGTCACATTGGTAAAGTCCCCTCCCACACTTGATAGGCTGAGCTGGTGACCAAAAGGATATTACAGGAATATGTGACTTCCAGTGTTAGGGCATGAAAGACATTGTTGCTCTGCCTTGCTCTCTCTTGGATCGCTTGCTCTGGGGAAAGTCAGACATCCTATCATGAGGACTCCCAAGCAGCCCTAATGGAAAAATCCATGAAAGAAGAACAGAGCCTTCCAGCCACCAGCCTACAACCAACCTGGGGGCCATGTGAGGGCACCATCTTGGAAGTGGGTCCTGCCTTCCCAGTTAAGCCTTCAGATGACGTCTTGACCGAAACCTCCTCAGAAATCCTAAGTCAGAACTACTCAGCTGAGTTGCTCCCAAATTCCTAACTCTNGAACGATGTGGATGGAATGAGAAATTTCATATAAAACTCACAGCCCTTAGTCAAAAGAAGATCTGTACATTTTGGCTTCTACCTCCGAAAAAGATGGAATTCTAGTCCCCAAGGCACACGGGGGTGTAGAGATGTTTGGGAAGCTGGAGGTTTCATGGCATCCTTACTCATAGATGCCAATGGCTGAATCCCAAGTCTAGCTGAGATGAGGCCAGAGCCAAAGAACATGCACAAAAAGGCTTATTTTTTCCCCACTGCCCTGGCTCTCAGTTGCTGTGTGCGGGCTTTCTCTAGTTGCGGCAAGCAGAGGCTACTCACTAGTTGCAATGCGTGGGCTTCTCAATTTGGTGGTTTCTCTTGTGGAGAACAGGCTCCAGGAGAGTGAGCTTCAATAGCTGCGGCTGGAGGGCTCAGGAGCGTGGACTCTTCGTAGCTGTGGGTGGGCTCCACATAGTTGTGGCTCACGGGTTTAGCTGTCCCTCTGGCAAGGATCAAACCTGTGTTCCCTGCATAGGAAGGTGGATCCTCAACCACTGAACCACCTGGGAAGTCCACAGACAGGCTTTTAAAAACAGGATTCACTTGATCTTTGCTGGGACAAAACAAAGCCAGCCTTGACAAACACAAGCACCACTGTTTCTGGACAGAAACTGACTGATCTCAGGCTTGCTACCAAAATGAATTTACAGTTTCTTTAAGAAAGAAAATAAAAAGAGCAAGTCAAGCACATTTTTTTCCCCTTTCTCGGCCTGCAACAAATCTCAGATCAGTTTCAAAGCACTCAGACTTCAGAAGGATGGGAAACTCAGAGCCCACGGCTGTGGGCCTGAGTCTGAAATTTTAGGGCATCGGCTCCTGGGGGAGCAGGCTCGGCCAGAGGGGCAGGACAAAGGCTGTGCTCACCTGTGACACTCTCGGTGTGAGGTCCTCTGGAGCCCGGGGAAGGACATGCCCACCACACAAACTGGAACCACTGGGCTCTGATGGGGGATGAGAGTCCAGGTAGGAGAACTGATCCAAAGCAAGACCTGAGCGTGAGCAGAGCTCAAGCCCAGCTCTGCCTCATCCAGGCTGCATGACCCTAGCCAAACCACCTCTGCTCTGAACCTCTGTTTCCTTATCTGTAAAGTGGAGATAATAGAACCTACCTCATCAGATGTTGTGAGACTTAAATGGGTTAATTGTAAGGCTTGTGTCCTGCCCCCGGCCCCAAATTCTAATCCTCAAACTGATGCAATCTAGAAGTGGAAACTCTTGGAAGTGATTAAGTCATGAGGCTAAAGCTGTCATGAATGGGCTTAGATCTCTGATGAATGAGACCCCAGAGAACTCCTTCACCCCCTCCTTCTGCCATGGAAGACATAGTAAGAAGATAGCCATCCATAAACCAGGAGGTGAGCTCTCACCAGACACTAAAGCTGTTGGTGCCTTGATCTTAGACTTTCCAGCCTCCAAAGCCAGGAGAAATAAATAATAAAACACCCCAGTCCAAGGTATTTTTTAAAAGCTTTTATTGGAGTATCGTCACTGTACAATATTGTGCTGGTTTTTACTGTACAGCAAAGTGAGTCGGCTATATGTTTACATATATCCCCTCTTTTTTTTTTGTTTTTTTTAATCTCCCTCCCATTTAGGACACCACAGAGCATTGAGTAGAGTTCCTGGGCTGTGCGGCATGTATCTAAGTTATCCATGTGCACGCTCCAGTTGTTTCAGTCGTGTCCGACTCTCTGCGATGCTGTGACTGTAGCCAGCCCGCCTCCACTGTCCATGGGATTTTCCAGGCAAGAATACTGGAGTGGGTTGCCATGCCCTCCTCCAGAGAATCTTCCCAACCCAGGGATCAAANTTGTTTCAGTCGTGTCCGACTCTCTGCGATGCTGTGACTGTAGCCAGCCCGCCTCCACTGTCCATGGGATTTTCCAGGCAAGAATACTGGAGTGGGTTGCCATGCCCTCCTCCAGAGAATCTTCCCAACCCAGGGATCAAACCTGAGTCTCTTATGTCTCCTGCATTGGCAAGCGGGCTCTTTCCCACTGAGCCACCTGGGAAAGTGCTATCTATGTTATACAGAGGATCAATAGTGCATTTGTGTCACTCCCCGTCTCCCAGTTCTTCTTGACTGCCCCCCGCCTCTGCCTCGGTGGGTTATAGCAACCCATACAGGCTAAGACAGTTCTTATGCAGAGAATGTTTCACACAGGAGCTGACCCATGAAAGGAAGCAGAGTCCTCACTCCACCCAGAAATAAAACCCAAGACAAGTACTTTCAGATCACTGATCTTGGGAAGTGACCCCAGGGGACAGGAATGGGGGACAGAAGATGATAGTGAAACAGTGAAGGAGAGAGGTCTGTGAAGTGCATGCCCTCAGGTTGGCCACCACCATGCAGTGGGGTTCAGGATCACTGTCTCGCCAGCAAGCAAACTCCCCTCCACAGATACTCCAGTTACTGCCTGCGACCTCTCAGTTCTACCCTCACCGTTCACATCGCTGTCTGCTCACCTTCAGAATCTGCCTGATTTCCCACAAAGAGATAAAGAAGAAAAAGAATTAACATAAACTGCCATCACTGTGTGTTAGTTGCTCAGTTGTGTCCAACTCTTTGCGGCCCCAGGCTCCCTTGTCCATGGAATTCTCCAGGAAAGAATCCTGGAGTGGGTCACCGTTCCCTCCTCCAGGGGCTCTTCCTGACCCAGGGATCGAAGCTGGGTCTCCTGCGTTGCAGACAGGCTCTTTTACCATCTGAGCCACCAGCGAAGACCTGAGCCGATATGAATTGAGCACATGATGTGAACCCAGCATATGACGAAACGTGCCAGGTGGTTTGTGTGTCTNTGGAGTGGGTCACCGTTCCCTCCTCCAGGGGCTCTTCCTGACCCAGGGATCGAAGCTGGGTCTCCTGCGTTGCAGACAGGCTCTTTTACCATCTGAGCCACCAGCGAAGACCTGAGCCGATATGAATTGAGCACATGATGTGAACCCAGCATATGACGAAACGTGCCAGGTGGTTTGTGTGTCTCGCAGGATAACATCCGCATGTATTAACAGCTAGGCTCCCCCCCCGCCCCGCCCCTGCCAACAGCCATCCCCTCCCCAAATTCCTGTCGATTCTTCCACAAGTCCAGGATGCTAAGGCTTGCTGTGTTCATTTCTGTGGGAAAGGAGATGACAGCAGAAATTTAGGAAGGGGAGAAGAATCTATTCTCTGCTTTGGCATTTCAGCATAAGCTTTTGAAACAAGAGTTTGAGAGACTCGTTCTCTGAGTTTCAAAATCCTAGGTTGTGAGAATCAGAAGTCGGAGTTCTAAAAGACTCTGGGCAGAGAAATGATGTCATTAATAATAGATTTAGGAGAATTTATAATCAATCAGAATGAGTTTTCCTGCCTTCAAGGAGTTGGAGATTGTCAGGATTGAGGAAAGCAAGGAAGAGTATATGACACTGGATCTCTGAGAAAGGGTCCTGAGTCCTGCCCTAACGCTTTCCCAGGTCTAGTCTCAGGGGGATAAGAACAAAAGAAAGAGGACAGGTTTGGGAAACTGAGGAAAATGGAAGTGATAGTCACTCAGTCCTGTCTGACTCTTTACGACCCCATGGGCCCACCAGGCTCCTCTGTCCATGGAATTTTCCAGGCAAGAATACTGGATTGGCTTGCCACTCCTTTCTCCAGGGGATCTTCCTAACCCAGGGATTGAACCTGGGTCTGCCGCACTGCAGGAGACCGTCTCAGCCACCAGGGAAACCCAGGAAACTGAGAGCTGAGACCTAAATCTTGCTCCTCATGTGAAAGTTGGGGAAAAGCAAGCCCTAAAATGACCCTCCATAAATATCACCTCCTGAAGGTCATGTCCTTGTGGGAAACCCATCCCCTTGGGTTCGGGTTGGGATTACTTTTTTTTTTTTTTTTTTAAGATTCTTTTGATGTGGACCACTTTTTTTAAGTCTTTGTTGAATTTGTGACAATAGTGCTTCTGTTTTATGTTTCAGCTTTCTGGTCATGAGGCATGTGGGATCTTGGCTCCCCAACCAGGGATCGAACGTGCAGTCCCTGCATTGGCCCTCCAGGGAAGTCCTGGGTTGGGATTATTGATGATTCATGAACAGAATATGGCAGAAGCAACGAGATGCCACTTCCCAGGCCAGGTTACAAAAACACTAGCTTCTGTTCTGGGTTCCTTTTCTCTCTCTCTCTCTCTCTCTCTCTCTCTCTCTCTCTCTCTCTTTCTTGCAGAAGCCAGCTCCCATGCTGTGAGGAGCCCCATGGAGAGGTCCACATGACAAAGAACTGATTCTTCCAACCAACAGCCAGCAAGAACTTGAGGCCTTCGGTTCAACAGCCATGTCAGTGATGCTGGAAGCAGGATCCTGCAGCCTCAGCTGACACTCGATTGCAGCTTCTAGGGAGACCCTGAGCTGGAAGCGCCCACCTAAGCTGCATACAGATTCTTGACTCACTGAAACCATGATCTAATAACCATGTGAGGCCTTTACAAATTGATACATTTGGATCAATATATAGCGCAGCACTAGATAACTAATACATCATGAAGAAGGCTGAGTGCCAAAGAATTGATGCTTTCCAACTAAACATAGATAGCATATTCAAAAGCAGAGACATTACTTTGCTGACTAAGGTACATCTAGTCAAGGCTATGGTTTTTCCTGTGGTCATGTATGGATGTGAGAGCTGGACTGTGAAGAAGGCTGAGCGCTGAAGAATTGATGCTTTTGAACGATGTTGTTGGAGAAGACTCTTGAGAGTCCCTTGGAATGCAAGGAGATCCAACCAGTCCATTCTGAAGGAGATCAGCCCTGGGATTTCTTTGGAAGGAATGATGCTGAAGCTGAAGCTCCAGTACTTTGGCCACCTCATGCGAAGAGTTGACTCATTGGAAAAGACTTTGATGCTGGGAGGGATTGGGGGCAGGAGGAGAAGGGGATGACAGAGGATGAGATGGCTGGATGGCATCACTGACTCGATGGACGTGAATCTGAGTGAACTCTGGGAGTTGGTGATGGACAGAGCAGCCTGGCGTGCTGTGATTCATGGGGTCGCAAAGAGTCAGACACAATTGAGCAACTGAACTGAACTGAACTGTGGTGCTGGAGAAGACTCTTGAGAGTCCCTTGGACAGCAAGGAGATCAAACCAGTTAATCCCGAAGGAAATTAACCCTGAATGGTCACTGGAAGGACTGATGCTGAAGCTGAAGCTCTAATGCTTTGGCCACCTGATGCAAAGAGCTGACTGACTGGAAAAGACTCTGATGCTGGGAAAGATTGAGGGCAGGAGGAGAAGAGGGCAACAGAGATGAGATGGTGGGAGGGCATCACTGACTTGATGGACATGGGTTTGAGCAAACTCCAAGAGATAGTGGAGGACAGAGAAGCCTGGCGTGCTGCAGTCCATGGGGTCGCAAAGAGTCAGATATGACTTCGCAACTGAACAACAATAGCATGAAAGGTATCCTAGCAGCAGCTCTGAGTCAGCCTCTGAGCCTGCCTCTACCTCTGCTTGGCTCTGGAAGAAGCCAGATCATTTCCTTCAGAACAAGATTAGCATAAACAAGTCAATCAGAACCAGAAAAGTGGAGAGGCTTTGCCATCAGTATCAGGCATGTGCAATAGAAACTCAGCTGAGACCCAGAGAGGGAAAGGGGTCCTATTAAGTGCATGGTCAATGCCTGGCCTGAGATTCCCACTTGCCCCAAAGACATCATGTCTTTCATACCCTCAATAGTCCAAGGAGGTTGGTTTTATTAGTTTTGTTCCTTTGTTCAGAGAGTTAACACCACTTTCCTAAAGTCGATAGCTTGAAAGTGGGGGGGATATGACTCAAACAGAGATCACTGGCTCTGAACTCAGGTGCAGGACTGCTATCCCATGCTGCTTGGTTTTCCTTCCCTGGTCCTGTGATACCTAAGGGGTGAGGGTGGAGGCTGGCTTCCCTGGCCCTGACTCTCAGGGTTATGCAGACGTGATTTGGACTCTCGAGGCACCAGCTTAGATCCAGGCCTGAGACTCCAGCTCTTGTTTTCCGGGACTGTTATTTATTGGCCAGCTAATTGACTCAATTGTTAGCAAAATGATCCCCCTTGTTCAGAAAGGAGAAATAAACAACTCCCCAGACACTTAAAAATCAAGCAGCTGCCTGGTTAGAATGATGATAGTCTATGAATAACTTATTAACAGGGGACAGATCAAAACTATCCACTCAAGACTTCCCTGGTGGTCCAGTGGCTAAGATTCCACACTGACAACACAGTGGGGACCAGGTTCAATCCCTAGTCAGGAAACTACATCCCACATGCTGCAATAAGTGTTAAAGCTGCAATGAAGAGCAAAGATCCTTTGGGCCACAACTAAGACCTGGCACAGCCAAATAAATAAATATATGTTAAAAAAAAAAACTCAGAGGGAATTTTCTGGTGATCCAGAGATTAGGATCCCACATTTTCCCTGCCAAAGGCTCAGGTTCATTCTCTGGTTAGGAAACTAAAATCCCACAAGCTACACAGCACAGGAAAAAAAAAACACTAACTCAATGGATGATGTCCCACAGAATTCACTTGGTCTCTCCCTCCTGTTTTATCCTTGTCCCTTTTCAGAAACCTCCTTGTCTAACTTCAGTAGTCAGGGACTTGAACGTGATGATAGGTTAGCTAGAGCATACTGGGTGGCTCAGTGGTAAAGAATCCACTTGCCAAAGCAGGAGATATGGGTTTGATCCCTGGGTCAGAAAGATCCCCTGGAGAAGGAAATGGCAACCCACTCCGGTATTCTTGTCTGAAGAATCCCGTGGACAGAAGAGCCTGGAGGGCCAGAGTCCATGGGGTTGCAAAGAGTCAAACACCACTTAGCGACTACAGCAACAACAGCATAAAGCAAACGGCATTCGAACTTATTGAGAAAGGGCCAATACACCACTTCATGCCGCTAGCAGTTAGCATGAGCCAGATTTAGCTACAGTAACAAGCAGACCCAAATCTCAGTGGTTTAACACTGCAAAATTTTATTTCTCAATCATGTGTTTCCCTGGGTTAGTCTAACTCCACTCCATGTAGTCACTCAGGCACCAGGCTGTTGGAAGCCCACCAACTGGAATGTGAGCCTCCTCATTTGCTACAGCTGGGAAAGCGAGAGAAGAAAAATGCTCCATTTCTAAAGCTCTCAGCAAGTAAAGGACTTCCCTGGTGGCTCAGTGGTAAATAACTGGCCTGCCAGTGCAGGAGATGTAGGTTCGAGCCCCTAGTCAGGAAGATCCCCTGGAGAAGGAAGGAGAAACCCCCTCCAGTATCCTTGCTTAGCAAATCCCGTGAACAGATGGCCCACAGTCCGTGGGTTGCAAAAGAGAAGAACATGACTGACGGACTCAACAGCAAGCAGCATGGTCCCTGTCAGCTCCAAGGGGTCTGGGAAATGTGGCTTTACATGCATCCAGGAAGGACAGGAGAGCCTGTCTTTGGGGAGTACCGGTGACTAACACTTTCACTTTTCAGTAACAGCAGCCGCAGTAGCCACAGCATCTCCACTAGGGTCATAACCCTGTCTCACGCGGCGGACCCTGCCCATGCACGGGAGACATTCATAAACCCGAAGTTGCCCTAAAGGACCCTCTTTTTCTTTCTTTTCTCTCCACAACAAAATAAAATATCTCCTATCTTCATGGAGCCAAGGAACACACCCTCCATTTGTTCCAGGATACAATACTGCTTGGTCAACTGGCCCTGGGTAAAATCAAAAGACGTTGGTGCTTCGAGGGGCCTCCAGGATCATTAAGGCTTGAGTTTTATTGGGAGCAGTTGAGGACAGAAAGATCCAGAAATAGATGGAACAAATCCAGAATTAAACTTTTATTCATCCCTTTTAACAAACATTTTTGAGCGCCTGCTACAGCCCAGGAACTAAGTTTTAAAAATAGGGAGACAGAAATATATGAGACTAGCCTTGTCCTCAAAAGGCCCTTGGAAGCAGGGGGGGCGGGGAGAGATTGACATGGGAGCAAATAAACAGCAGTGAACAGCACTGTGTGTGTGTGTGTGGGTGTGGGTGTGTGTGTGTGTGTGTGTGTGTGTGTACAAGAGAGAAAGAGAGATTGATTCTAGTCCCATGTTGGGACAAAAGAAGAGAAAGGAGGAGGGTGGCTCTACCCTGCACAGCGAAGATCAGATGAAATTTTCGCGAGGAAGTGAGGCTTAATGAAGCTCTGAAGATTAGGAGAAGCTTGTTAGGTGGGGGTGGGCCAGCAGCCCGGGCCCACCATCACAGAGGATGGTGTGAGCAAAGGCAATTTCTGCACCCAGTTATTATATCCAGGTCTCTAGCATGACATCGGACATTCCCCACCCCACACCCCAGTCTAGTGCAGTGCCTGATACACAACAGATGTTCATTCAGCACCTGCGAACGTGCACGCGTGCTCAATTGCTCAGCCGTGTCTGACTCTTTGAGACCCCAAAGACCTCTTTGGAGCCCACCAGGCTCCTCTGCCCATGGGATTCTCCAGGCAAGAATACTGCAGTGGGCTGCCACCCAGGGATCGAACCTGCATTTCTTATGTTTCCTACATTGGCAGGAGGGATCTTTACCATTAGCGCCACCTGGGATATATCTTATGCTTATCCAGAACATTGTGACTTTGGTGTTGTAGCCTCAGGATAAAGGATGTGAAATCTCGTGACTCTAGCGTTCCTTACAGAGCAGGACCGGATGGATGATCTTCCCCCACCCCCATGTCCTCCGCCTGTCTTCTGTCTGTGCAAAATTTAGCCAAAGAATAAGTTTAATCGGAACAGTGAGAAGATGCAGAAACAAAGGGACATAGGCCAATAATAATAGTTGTCAGTAAGCAAAGTCAAGGACCTTTAGTTCCTCTTCATGAGCTACAGATAATACCCTGAGTCGTGTCCTGTGACCTGTCTTACAGATACTGCAATCCGCACAACGTGGAGAAGCTAACTACCTGATGAGCAGCCTGTAGCCTTGACATAAGCCGCCACAATTCCAAGAACTGGCCTCGAAGAAATGGAAACAAACCGACCCTGGAACTGAAGATTAACTGTTCTCAAAACAATCAAGGTGACGCTGATCAGACCACCACATGACCAATTTCAAGACGACTGGCAGAGTTGACTGTGCTGTTTCTGCACATAGCCCCCTCCCTCTGCCTATATAAAGCTCTTGCCCACTAACAGTCAATGAGGGGGTGGGGAGGGAGGCAGCCTGTGGACAAGAGTCCATCCTCCCCTGGTTGCCAGCATCCAAAGTAAAGCAAACTTCCCTTTCCACCAACCTTGCCTCTTTTTCTCTTTTGGCTTTTAAGCCGCAAGCAGCCGGACCCCACTTTTGGTAACCATTTATTCTTGCAAGTTGATTCTCACGTGTCCTGGGCAGGTGAGGCTGGGGGAAGGAGGCATCCCAAAGCGCTGGTCTGGGCATTTCACAGCATCCGGCCTCCCCAGTCTCCACGTCTCCAGTCTAGAAACTCAGCATGAAAAGCACTCATGCATTTTCTCCTGCTGAAGGATGATTCATTTACTCTCACCTCTGCTCACCTGTTAAGCCTTTTGTATCTGTGTTAGCTACAATTTAACGCAGAATGTGTTGCTTAAACAGTACTGCAGTTATGATGCAGAGAGGAGGAAAATGGAATTCAATCACGTCTAGTCTGTTTTAACTGCTGAAGGTAAAAGGAAATCATTTTCATACCCGATTTTTTAAATTTCTGTAAATTACTCTGACCAGGAATAAAATCCAGTTATTTCCTTGGTTTCCCTGATGGCTCAGCAGTAAAGAATCTGACTGCAGTGCGGGAGACACAGGAGACACGGGTTCAACCCCTGGGTCGGGAAGAGCCCCTGGAGAAGGAAATGGCAACATGCTCCAGTATTCTTGCCTGGGAAATCCCATGGACAGAGGAACCTGGTGGGCTGCAGGCCATGGGGCTACAAAGAGATGGACACGACTGAGTGACTGAGGAGCAGCAGTAGCAGCATTAAGCCTAACCAGCGTGAAGCCCAGGTGGACAACTGATAGATGACTACTGAATAAATAAACAATGTCCTTTTCCCCCACATCTAAATTTCCCTTCCTCTTGTCTCCCTCTCACCTTCATCAAAACCAACCTAAAACTACCATTTGCTATGAAACTTGAATTCAAGACACCTTATCCAGCATCTTGGAGCTGCAGTCATTGGGAAGGGGAAGCTGGAGGCCTCGTCTTTTCACAGGCTTGGCTTATTCCATGAGATGTTCTTTGTAAAGGATGATTTTAGTATCATCCTTATCACCAGCCCGCTTCCGCTCTGAGGCTCCTCCATCTCTGCAAAGATTTTACAACATTTTTCTAATTAACATGGGGCCCACGAGGGCTCACAAATACACTTGTTTTTCTGTAGCTCCTTTTCCTGAGCTTTCCAAATCAAGCCCCTCTTGGAGTTCCAGCCCTCGAAGGGGAGAGATTACTTTCCATTCAGTGAAAGAATAAAGGTTAATCAGTGAATGGGTCTTGTGAATGAAGAAGATACTCGTGGGAGAAAAGAAAACAGAATCCACGAAATAGAGAGTACATTTCTAGATTGATGAGCTCCTGCACTTGTGTGCCCCAGAGAAAATGGTGATGTCGGAAGTCCTTTCTGACTGTGTATGAGAGATCTGGCAATTGTCATTAAATGACATTAAGGGCTAAAGGAGAATTAGATGTCTGCTATGTGCCACACGAGATAGAAGCTTATAGATTTTTTTTTTAATTTTATTGTTGGAGTATAATTGCTTTACAATGTCGTGTTAGTTCTGCCGTACAATGAAGTGAATTAGCTATGTGCATACGTAATTCCTCTTGCTCTTGAGCCTCCTTCCCGGCTCCCCGACCCCACCCAGCAGGTCATCACAGAGCATCGAGCTGAGCTCCAGGGCTATCTAGCAGGTTCCCACTAGCTGTCTGTTTCACACATGGCAGTGTATGTATTTTCATGTTACTCTCTCAATTTGTTCCACCCTCTCTTTTCCACTCTGTGTCCACAAGATCGTTATCTACATACAGACGTTCATGGGGTCACAAAGGGTCAGACACACTTAGAGAATGAACAACACCACTGAGAATCTCTGCACCCTAGCAAAGGGGTAAGTGTCTCCACGAGGTTAATTTCACATCGGTTCCTTTTCTCTGAGAACTGCCTCTCACCTCCAAGGTGAGTTGCTGGTAGCCCTGTTTGCAGTGTGTCACCCTGATCATTATCCTACAAGTGACAGGCATCAGGCTGAAGCTGGGCCAAATGGGTGCTCTACCCCAGACATCTGAAATTTGGATCGGGAGACAGCCGCATGGCAGAGGCTGGGGGAGTGGCCATCTTCTGCCTGCGTGAGCACGGGGAACAAGCAAAAGCTCATCTTGGGAGAAAGAAGAGACCAGTACCTAGGGAGAGGCAGAATAGCTCCCAGGGAGACCGTCCTGATGGGCCCTTGTGCTTTGATTCCTGACCTCAGACCTTGAAGTATCCTTGCTGGGCATGAGTCCAAGAGATTTCCTGGGATCCTTCAGCATTCAGTAGCATTATTTGGATGGAAATGTTAGGGGAAACACTGACCAAAAGCACCTGCCCTGGGCAGGTAAAATAATAGTCACTTGCATGAGTTATCTTACAACAGGAGGTCCTGGTAAGGAGCACGAAACTCACAAGACACCACCCACTGGAAGAACTCGGGAAAGGTCAAAAGGAGAGAGGAGACGCCTGTTCACATGTCCTACCAGCCTCCCAAAATCCTTCTTGCTGGAATCCATTTTGGCTTAGTGATGCACACGCCACCAGAAAGGACCTTGAGTCACAGTGATGATGAAAGATAACTAGAAATTAATCCCATCACCATAAAACCTGAGACTGCAAGCCACATGGCAGAGCAGATCTCCTGGGTTCCCTTACCCTCCTGCTCTTCACCTGGGTACCCTTTCTTAGTAAAATCTCTTGCTTTGTCAGCACATGTGTCTCCTTGGACCACTCATTTCCTAATGTTAAAACAAGAGCCCACTCTCCGGCCCTGGAAGCGGTCCCCCTTCCTGCAACAGAAAGTGATGGAATTCGAACCAAGGTAAGCAAAATGATGTGAGTCACTGATTTACATACCAATAACTAGAAAGAAGGAGGTGACTGTAGGCACAACTATGCCCAGAGAAGAAACAAAGTTGCAGTCTCCATCACTCACTCATCTGCCATCTTTCCAATCCCTATCTCCGTGTGTGGGCTTCATGTGCTTTTCTGATAGACAGGTTTGTCTCAGGAAACAGGCTGCAAGCCCCAACATTTTAGCTCCAGAACTCTAGAGGCAAACCCTTCCTCCCACTTCATATCAAAAAACACAGGGAAAGTCTTTAGACCAGAATTGGAAATATGCTCACCCATCCACCCACCACCAGTCTCTGTTAGCAGGGAAATGACTTACAGAGATTGGCTTTTCATGGGTCACCTGACCGATTTCGGTGACAATGGGAGTAAGGTCTATGATTGACAGCCTCATTGGAGTCACCGGATTGAAAGAGAAGAAATAGAATAGGAGACAATGAGCAGACCACAGCATATATGAATGCCTCTTCCAAGAAATCTTTTTCTCCCCTTGATTAAGCAGTTCAGTTCAGTGGCTCAGTCACACCTGACTCTCTGCAACCCCATGAATTTAAGCTCTCCTAGGTGACTTTATTCCTAGTCATCAAGTTATCTTAACTGGGCATGGCTATAAAATTAAATCAGGAGGAATTTTTGTGATGGAACTGTTCTATTAGTGACTCTACTAAGTCAATATCTTGGCTGTGATTTTATTGGAATTTTCAAAATTTTCAAGGTTTCCATTAAGGGGAAAATAGAGTAAAGGACGCATGGTATCTCTCTGTACTATTTCTTATAACTGAATGTAAATCCAAAATGATCTCCAAAAAATTAATTTAAAAAAAACTAGAAAGCAAAGTAAAATGAAATCTTGAACAAAGACCCTGCCACCAAAATTAAATCCAAGCAGAGATTGGCCTCTTAATGGAATCAAATGGAAACCAATTTATGGGCAACAGAACACCACAAATCTTCAGAAAAGCCAGATCCACATTCTCCTAGATCTTTATTTTCATGACCTCCCCCCCAAAAACAGATGAACAGGCTCCTTTCATAACAGCATCAATTCACATCCACACAGTGATAATTAGAGGGGAAGGTTCAAGAACATCCTGAAGGCCACAGTTCACATGCCACAAGACATGCCAGAATGTGATAATCATCCCAGAGTTAACACTAGTTCTTCATACGTTTCTGAGCACATCAAATATTAAAATACAATTAGGCACTGGGTAAGGGCCTAAAAGTTTTGTCATTAACTTTTAACTGGGTCAGGAAACCAACCAAAAGAAAAAAAGGTTGATAACAAGAATCCGTTTTTCCATCTTAAATCAAGGTGCAGGGAGAGTAACAATTTAGTGGCAAGCAAAGATGGTGACTCTGACTTCCCTGATGGCTCAGTGGTAAAGAATCCGGCTGCCTATGCAGGAGACCTGGGCTCAGTCCCTGGGTCAGAAAGATTCCCTGGAGAAGGAAATGGCAACCCATGCCAGTATTTTTACCTACAGAATCCTATGGACAGAGGAGCCTGGTGGGCTCCATGAGGTTGCATGAGTCCATGAGGTTGCAAAGAGTCGGATGCAACTTAGCGTCTGAGCAACCACAACAAAGACATTAAATGGTTTCCTAGGTGGCGCTCGTGGTAAAGACCCGCCTGCCAGTGCAGGAGACATAAAAGGTGCAGGTTAGATCCCTGGGTTGGGATGATCCCTGCAGGAGGGCATCACAATCCACTGCAGTGTTCTTGCCTGGAGAATCCCATGGATGGAGGACCTTGGTGGGCTACAGCCCATGGGGTCACAAAGAGTCAGACACGACTGAGCAACTTCACTTTCACTTTCATATACATATTTTATTTTTTATATATGCATACATATGTTTCTATATATAAACACTTGGCATGCAGTGGGTCTTCAGAGAATGGTTAGGTTTTTTTTCCACTTGGGAAACAGCACAAAAAGGCTCCCGATGTGATAAATGTGTTTTCATAAAACATAAAAACTGGAATTATACTCTCCATTTAATTAGGAAAAAAAAAGTTAAATGTTCCTATGGCAGATATTCAAACATATGACACAAAATATTATTATAGCATTAGGTCTTCTCCTCTTGAAAGGGAATGAAGGAGAGGATGCCAGTAAGAAAAATTAAGAGCCAATAAATCTTCCCAGAGCCTTTCACAGCCATACAATTGGCCAGCAGAAAGGTTCTTAAATGAATAGCCCCTTAAGAAATTAAACAGTTGATGAATGAGGCAAACATCTTTGTGGCTGGCTTATTTACAAGGGGAGACAGACACAGAGAGGACTTCTACATACTTTTCTTGTCCCCTAATTTTATTGAAAACACTGCAAGTGAAGCAACAGCACTGCCATTCATGGGAGCTGAGTTGCTATCTCTCCACCATGCATTAGTAACAAAAAAAAAAAAAGGAGGTGTTTATCCACAAACCATTTCAACTTCTTGTGGCTTTGTGCTATAAGAAATATAATAAAGCAACAATATAATAAAGAAACTGTTCAATGCATTATCCATTCTCCCCTTAAAAACTACATTTCCCAGGCTCCTTTGAGAGGGGAGTGACCATGTGATACAATCTAGCCAATAAGAAGTAGGCAGAAGTAACCCTGTGAGTGTGTTCATTATCTCTTGCTGGATAACAAATTACCCTCGAAACAGCAACTTGAAACAAAGAACATTTATCATCTTACTTTCTGTGGGTCAGGGATCTGGCAGCAACTTAGCTGGATGCTTCTGGCTCAGCCTTTCATAAGGTCACTGTCAAGCTGATATATTCATAAATATTCATATTTGTCCTGCAGCTAGAAATTATTCTACCCACTTTACAGATGAAGAAACTGAGGTTCAGAGGTGTTAAGTGACTTTACTAACTAATAAGTTTTAGGAGCTGGATTCTAACTCAGGTCTGACTGCAGTCTCCCTTCTGCTACACCAAACAGGTGATTTGGGATTGAAATAGGTATTTATCAATAATAACAATAATTGCTATTTATTGAGCCCCCATTCTGGGTCCAGCAATTTATTGGCTTATAATTTCATTTAATCCTAATTACAATTCTGTGATGTAAGCACTCTTATTTAATTATATTTCTTTATTTTTAATTGATTGAGGATCGCTTTACAATTGGTTTGATTTCTGCCATACATCAATGTGAGTTAGCCATGGGTGTACATGTCCCCTTCCTGTTGAACCTCCCTCCCACCTCCCTGTTTCCCACCCCTTAAGGTTGTTACAGTGCCCTGCTTTGAGTTCCCTGAGTCATACAGCAAGTTTCCATTGGCTTTTACCCTCGTTTTGCTAATGGGTAAACAGAGGCTCAGACAGGTTAAGCACATTAGCCAAATCCTCATGGCTCTGCAGGACTGCAGGCAGGATTAGATCCAGGTCCATTAGAGGCTCATGGACCAGGGCCCATGTGACCCTCGTGCCAGGATTTGGGATGTGGCGGCCGGAGACGGACAAGAGGAGGTGACTGGCTGCTTAGCACACAAGTTGCACCCTCGTACGCTCTTTATTCCTGGTAACGACCTGTTTATTGAGGACCAGAGCAAGAAGTCGAGGTGCCCAATCCAGTCTTAGAGAGAAATCATCAAGACCACACCTGAGGGGGACTCCTCTGGTGGCCCAGTGGCTAAGATTCTGTGCTCCCAATGCAGGGCATCCAGGTTCAATCCCTGGTCAGGGAACTAGAGCCAACATGCTGCAACAAAGATCAAAGATCCCACATGCCGCAACTAAGACCCAGCGCAGCCAAATAATAAATAAAATAAAAATAACTATTGTTTTAAAAGACCACATCTGAGAAGTTTAGTGTGTGTTATGAGCTAGGGAAGGAGCTTGTCTGTCTAGAGTCTCTTTTATTTTTGGCTGTTATCGGCTGCTCCGAGATTTGACCTGTGGCTGACTTCCCATGTCTAAGCAGGAAACAGAAATAGATCACAGAGGACACCAAAGAAACAGGTGGATTTGGCGCCTCTAAAAGGGCACTTTAACAGAATTGGTGACTTTTTATTTTCAGGTCCACCCTTCTTCCTATGGTTTACTGATAGCCTGTTGGGAAGAATTTCCAATCATGTGTCCATTCCAGTGCACTATAGACTGCCGAGGTCGGGTAGAGACTCAGCTCACAAATCCAAGGGCAGGCTCTTGAACCCAGGCCAGACAATCCCAATCCCTGAAGCCAAAGAGCCTCTTGGGTGGCCAGGTTCAGAGGGCAGCAGGAGCATCTTGTGTGCCTACACTGTGGTCACTTCTCTGCAGCCTCTGACGCACCCTTGGTTCCCACCTGTGTCTCCACTTGTTCCCCTGATTCTATAAGGCCCTGCATCCTTCAAAAGGTTACTGTTTTTGCTTAATTCAGAAAGTATTTCTGATGCTGGCCTCTAAGAGAGCTTGTTGATAGAACATTAAAGTCGAACGGCACACTTTCTCTTTTCAGGGAGCCAGTACCCTCATGAACCTGCTGCCCCTCCCATGCACTGAACGAGTGGGTCAG
The DNA here is from genome assembly GCA_006410615.1 of Neotragus moschatus. Taxonomy (NCBI): domain Eukaryota; kingdom Metazoa; phylum Chordata; class Mammalia; order Artiodactyla; family Bovidae; genus Neotragus; species Neotragus moschatus. The sequence goes on along the minus strand of SJYA01002939.1, from coordinate 1,056,396 downwards.
TGTGCTTGCCAAGACTTTTTCTAGTTGCATAAAATAGAAACCAGTCCAAGCAAGAGTAAACACCAAAACACAACCAGAACGCTTATTATAAGGGTACAGCAGTGAACCATGGGTGCTGATGGCAAGTCTTTGAAAGCTGTTCACATAGGACCTCGCTTGTTTGGTGAATTTCACTGAGTGATTTGGTTTGGTTCCACTCCCTCCAGGAAGTCCTCCTTGACTCTTGAGATTTTTTCTCTGTCTCTGTCATTCCTTGGATGCATTTGAGAAAGCACAAGATCTGTTATCTCATGTATGTATGTGTGTATAAGTTTGTGTGTGTGTCTGTGTGCATCTGTGTCTCTGTATATCCTCTTCACAGATCACAGCCTTGTCATGACGAAGGGGCTTGTGTAACTCAGTGGAGCTATGAGCCATGCCATGCAGGGTCACCCAAGATGGATGGGTGGTAGTGGAAGAGTTCTGACAAAACGTGGTCCACTGGAGGAGGGAAGGCAAACCACTCCAGTATTCTTGCTGCGAGAATGTTATGAAAAGGCAAAAAGATATGACACCAGAAGATGATCCCTCCTGATCCCAGGTCAGTAGGTGTCCAGTGTGCCACTGGGGAAGGGCGGAGAAATAACTCCAGAAAGAATGAAGTGGCTGGGCCAGAGCAGAAACGACGTTCAGCTGTAGACTGGTGGTGATGGTAAAGTCCAGTGCGGTAAAGAGCAATATTGCATCCATGTTTATGTGCATACTGTATATGTGTGCGTGTCTGTATGATTATATGTACATTGTGTGTATATATGTGCCTGTGTGTATATGTCTGTATATGTGTGTATATGTATTGTGAGGGAGAATAATTGTCTATCATTCAGATTCCCCTGCTACTCTCCACAGATTCTCAAGTGAAGTTTTTCAGGGCTGTGACACACGAGGACGGGTTATAAACCCCGCGAAGTATGGAGAAGGAAAGACGCGGGGGTCTCTGACAGCATACAGCAGGGAGACCTGGCTCAGTCTAAGAGGTGAAGGAACCTTCTAGGAGGAGGTAACCTCCTGCCCCAAAGCTTGGAACACCAGGTAGGAGGCGGAGGGGAGGCCACGGTGTCACACACAGGAGACGGATGACAGAAAGACCAAGGTGATAGCAAGAGAGAGGTCAGCATGTTAAGCACCGTGGTGAGGCTGGTGGCCGGGCGCAGATGGGAACGTGGTGAGGGGTCGGTTTGGAAAGGGCCGTTGGTGTCACTGGGGAGAGTGGCCACTGCCCTGGGACGCGCGCTCATCTGCCTGCTGAGGAGCAGCGCGCTCCCGTTTGCATTTTAGCGAGTTTGCTCCGCCTCCTTTTCAGAGAGCCAATGACAGCAGAGCAAGTGTGCGGGGGGGGGGGGGGGGGGGNGTTCTGTAACAGGTCTGATGCTTCTGCTGACAAGTTCAGTTCAGTAGCTTAGTCGTGTCCGACTCTTTGCGACCCCATGGACTGCAGCACGCCAGGCCTCCCTGTCCATCACCAACTCCCAGAGTTTACTCAAACTCATGTCCATTGAGTCGGTGATGCCACCCAACCATCTCATCCTCTGTCGTCCCCTTCTCCTCCTGCCTTTAATCTTTTCCAGCATCAGAGTCTTTTCAAATGAGTCAGTTCTTCACATCAGGTGGCCAAAGTATTGGAGTTTCAGCTTCAACATCAGTCCTTCCAATGAATATTCAGGGATGACTTCCTTTAGGATGGACTGGTTGGATCTCCTTACTGTTCAAGGGACATTTTAGAGTCTTTTCCAGTATCACAGTTCAAAAGCATCAATTCTTTGGTGCTCAGCTTTCTTTATAGTCGAACTCTTACATCCATACATGACTACTGGGAAAACCATACCTTTGCCTAGATGGACCTTTGCTGGCAAAGTAAAGTCTCTACTTTTTAATATGCTGTCTATGTTGGTCATAACTTTTCTTCCAAGGAGCAAGCGTCTTTTAATTTCATGGCTGCAGTCACCATCTGCAGTGATTTTGGAGCCCCCAAAAATAAAGTCTGACACTGTTTTCCCATCTATTTGCCTGCTCCCAAAGCACTTAGCAAATTTCTGCTTTTATTAGAAGCAAGTTGGCCTTGTCCAGAGAGCTCAGGACCAGTCCTGGCCCTCCTGGGAGAACACAAATGCTGAAGCTGTAATTGCTCTTTTCTGAGGCTCCCTCATTAGGGACAGGAATGGTCAGCATCTCTCCTCAGCTGCTGCTGGTCTCCTAGGGACAATTCTAGGAAGCCTGCCTGCTCCTCCACTGTGGGAAAAGTCTCCCAGAGGCTGCTGGGTTTCATTGCGCCCCTAACCCTTTGTATCTGCCCACAGATACAGAACCGGGGGGGGGGGCCGATCTGGCTTCCCGGCCCCAGGCCTCAGGTTCTCAGCTATTTCCTTTCACCTGAATGCATGTGTGAGCTGAAGAAGTGGCAGGAGATATGGGTGGTGGGAAAAAAAAACAGCAAGTGGTAAAATATATAGAAATGTGAGATGGAGCCCCTGGGGTCCAGTCCTGGCTCTGCCATGAATTTGTTGAGTGACATTAGGCAAGTTATATCTCCTTGCTGTTGTCTCCTTTATAAAATGGGATAACAACAGTACCAACCTGCAGGATTGTTGTGCAAAGTAAGCCTTCCATGAGAGCACTTAGAATGTGTCTTGCACTGAGTGAATAAATGCCCAATAAGTGTTAGCAATTGGTAAGGACTTCTCTGGGGGTCCAGTGGTTAAGAATCTGCCTTCCAATGCAGGGGACGTGGGTTTGAACCCTGGTGGGGGAACTAAGATCCCGCATGGAGCAAGGCAACAAAGCCCATGTGCCACAAATACTGAGCCCCCATGTTCCAAAACCTCTGTGCTACAATTAGAGAAGCCCTCGGGCACTGCAACTAAGACTCAGTGCACCCAAATAAATTGTTTAAAGGGTTAGCTATTGGTAAACAGAGGGAAAATGGAAGACAGAGGGAGAGGGAAGAGAGGGAAACTATATGGGAAATATATATATTGCATTGGAGAAAAAATGTTGCTTCTTCCAACACATCAGATGACCACATGTTAATTCAGTGATTACCTTGTGGGTGTCCTAAGTCGCTTCAGTCATGTTCAGCTCTTTGTGACCCCATGCAACCTGCCAGGCTCCTCTCTCCATGGGATTCTCCAGGCAAGAATACTGGAGTGGGTTGCCATTTCCTTCTCCAGGGGATCTTCCCAACTCAGGGCTCAAACCTGAGTCTCTTGTCTCCTGCCTTGGCAGGTGGGTTCTTTATCACTAGCGCCACCTGGGAAGTCCATTCAGGGTCTACTGTGTTCACATGTGTTATTTAAGTTATCCTTCTAAACAACACCTGTGGGCAAGTATTATTATTTCTATCTTATCACAAGAGCACACTGGAACGCAGACAGGTAAGGTGCCTGTCTCACAGCTCAGTGAGATTGGACTGGGAGTCCATGTCCTCCAGAGCTTGGCTGTGTCCGCTTCTGACTGGTGCCATGATACTTCAGACAAAGAATCTGACACCTAGGTCGTTCTAATCCCTCAACAGGGATATACTCTAACCCATTATTATGTCCCCAGAACCCTTGAGCACTGGCTTGGCCATTGGTCCATGAGTCTTCTCCCAAACCCTACCCCCTACCCGAAACGCTACTGTGAGCCTCTAGAGGCCAGGAGACTGTGATGGTTCCATCTGGGATGCCCTGTGATCTGATTCAAGGTAGTGACTGAATTGACACGACAGACTTGGATTGAAACAACTTCTTCAGAGTAAGAGCCAAACAACAGCCATCTGCCAATTTGCCAATTTATGGTGCAAATTCTCCTGCTGAGACCATTTCAAGCTACTTGATTTGAGCCTTTAGCAAGCACCAACTGTGTGCCTAGCCCTAAGCCAGTGGCAGAGCAGGACCCAGAAGTCAAAACGGACACGATGTCCATCCTCAAGGAACCTAGTTACATGATGGGATGAAATGAAGTTCTCAGTCATGTACAACTCTGAGATCCCGTTGACTGTAGTCTACCAGTCACTTCCATCTATGAAATTTTCCAGGCAAGAGTACTGGAGTGGGTTGCCATTTCCTTCTCCAGGGGATCTTCCCAACCCAGGGTTCAAACCCAGGTCTCCACATGGTGGGGTGAGGGGAGACTTATCTGTAGCCTTTGCCAATTTCCATGGTGCAAATACTCCCACTATGGCCATCTGAAGCTGTGTTGTGCTTAGTCACTCAGTTGTGTCCGACTCTTTGTGACCCCATGGACTGTAGCCATGAGCAGGCTCCTCTGTCCATGGGGATCCTCCAGGCAAGAACACTGGAGTGGATTGCTATGCCCTCCTCCAGGGATCGTCCTGACCCAGGGATCAATCCAGTATCTCTTATGTTTGCTGCATTGGCACGCGGGTTCTTTACCACTCGCACTACCTCGGAAGTCGTTATGAGAATAATGATGGATGATTAGGAGGGTTGAAGGGGCAATGTTGCCTTTGTTTGGGAAAGACTCCCAGGTGAAGAGAAGTTGGGAAGGGTTTCTGTTCACCGTCTGACCTGAGGTTCTCTGAGAGATGACCAGAGGCCACTCAGGCCTCCAGTGGGTAATGTTATGAGTGAGTCCTGAATGGGCCCACTTTGGGTGTCTAGTAGAGTTGAACTGTGGGCCAGCCATCAGCTGCCTCTGGGAAGCGGGCCACGGTTCTCCTTCCCAGTGCTCCTGTGGCTGAGGATTGCTCTCTACAGATGTTAGCTGGACACTTGTGTGGGGTAACTGGAGAGTTTCAGCTGAGCCCAAGCAGAACCTTTGAAAGTGAAAATCGCTCAGGTTTGTCCGACTCTTTGCGACCCCATGGACTATACAGTCCATGGTATTCTCCAGGCCAGAATACTGGAGTGGGTAGTTTTCCCTTCTCCAGATCTTCCCNCCAAGAATACTGGAGTGGGTAGCCTATCCCTTCTCTGGGGGAACTTCCTGACCCAGGAATCGAATCAAGGCCTCCCACATTGGAGGCAGATTCTTTACCAGTTGAGCGACTAGAGAAGCTGCATTTGAAGCTACCCATCACCAAAAATGGGGTCAGGAAGAACTGCTGAGGCCAGCACATCACCATTTTACAGGCTTGTCGGAGAGACAGACAATAAACAAGCAAGTGAAGAGATAAAATAATAATAACCAATTGGCCTATGAATAAAATACGCAGGGCGCTCTGACAGAAAGAGGGATGCCACGTTTCATCTGAAAACTGTGCAGAGGACTCTCTGCTTTTTGAAAAAGCCATAATGCAGTTTTTCAATCCAAATGATTCTCTGTTGTTATTCACAGAGACTTACTGGAACCGACAAATCCATTTTCCATCCTCCCTCCAAGGGCTGCCTCCCCAGGCAGACCCCTTACCTGTGGGCTCTGTGCGGGAGGAGAGATGATTCCTTCCCCACAGGCCTCGGCAGCCAAGGGAGGTTAAACTGATTATGGCTTCTCATTTCCCCGTTCTCCTCCTTCTCACGGGGTAATGTCTCCCTCCCGGATGTCTGCTGTCGTGGGACTCCCATTGAATCAAATCCATAGCGTCACGTTTTAGACTGATGGCAAACCCGAGAGGAGCTGGGCTTTCTTCCTCCACTTTTAACACGTATCACGTAGCCACGGGGTGCCAGAGAAACACTTTGTATGATTTAATTTTATGTATGTACTAACATTGGGAAATATCCCCATTGGCCTTTTTCTGTTCAGATTAATCCTAAATGAAGACTCAGAGAAACAGTGAAAACGTTGATTTCTTTTAATTCCCTGTGAGAGTCACTGGCATGAGCAGTTACTTCTGTGGATGCTGGCAGCACATAATCTGAGTTTTCATTCTGGCTCCACCCTCTACTCATCACATATGAAGGCAAATGTCGCTCAATTGTGTCCGACTCTTTTCGACCCCATGGACTATACAGTCTATGGAATTCTCTAGGCCGTAATACTGGAGTGGGTAGCCTTTCCCTTCTCCAGGGGATCTTCCATCCAGAGATCGAACCCAGGTCTCCCATATTGCAGGCAGATTCTTTACCAGGTGAGCCACCAGGGAAGCTCAAGAATACTGGAGTAAGTAGCTTATCCCTTCTCTGGGGGATCTTCCTGACCCAGGAATTGAACCGGGGTCTTCTGCACTGCAGGCAGATTCTTTACCAACTTAGCTATCAGGGAAACCAACTCATTACATGGATGTGAGTATTCCTTTATTTTCCTGTCTATGAGATGGGCATCAAGAAACCTAGCTCATAGGGGTTGTTGGGAGGAATAAATGAAATAACACATGCAAAGTCCTTAAAAGAACACCAGAAAGTTTCAGCATTATTATTCCATTTCCCTTCTTGTGTTTGATTTCTCAGATACCTACCAGGTGCCAAGTCCTGAACTAGGATCTTTGCTGATATGATCTCACTCAAAGGTTTGATATTTTGCTCATCTGGGATTTTTCTGCATGAACTTTGATGTGTTAAAATATTGCATTAGGGACTTCCCTGGTGGTCCGGTGGTAAAGAATCCACCTGCCAGTGCAGGAGACACGGGTTTGATCCCTGATTCTGGAAGATCCCACGTGCTGTGGAGCAACTAAACCCTTGTGCCACAACTACTGAGCCCACATTCCATAGCCCAGCTCCACAACAAGAGAACCAATGTAATGAAAAACCTGCTCCCCTCAGCTAAAGAGTAGCCCCTGCTCCCGGCAACTAGAGAGAGTCCACATGCAGCAAACAAAGACCCAGGGCAGCCAAACATAAATAAATAAAGTTTTTTTTAATAACCGTTAAAAATGGCTTCCCTGGTGGCTCAGTGGTAAAGACTGCCTGCCAGTGCAGGAAACACAGGTTCGATCCCTGATCTGGGAATATCCCATATGCCACAGAACTAAGCCCAAGCACCAGAACTACTGAGCTTGCCCTCTAGAGCCTGGGAGCCACAACGAGCAAAGCCTGTACACTCTCCCCCTCCGCAGCTAGAGAAAGCCGTGTAGCAGTGAAGACCCAGCACAGCCAAAAATGAATAAATAAAGCTATTTTTAAAATAACAATAATAATTTTTCAAATATTCCATTGGAGTATGATTTCTCTCAACTGCTGAGTTTGGTGACACCCCCCCCCTTAAATTTTGCACCCAAGGCAAGTGCCTCATCCCACTCCCTCTAGTCTCAGCCCTGGTAGGTGCACAGTGAACATGAGCCCAAGTTCTGGTATTTCTATATCCCCCACCCCAACCCCTGCTGCTATCTATTCTCCAGTCACAGCTTTATTAATCTCACCAAGTTCCGGTATGAAAAGAGAATCGATGGTGAAATTAGAGAGGGCAGAAGAAAATGTTCATCCTTGGCTCCCTGCTCCCAACTGGTTGCTAGGAGCTTCAAGAAAAGGTGACTTTGAAGACAGGACCCCTGCCTAATGGCTCTCTTTGGCTCTGATGAATGTGGCTGCGACACAGACAGCCCAAGCTCCACGAGGGGATGTGGGTCGGAGGCCTGGACGTTTTTCCCTTCTCAGGGACAGACAGCACAGGGCTGCACATCACGGGCTAGTGGAACGTCAGACCTCTTAGAAGGAAAAGAGATGCTTGTCGCCGACAGTGGGGGCTCATTCATTCTCTGGTTCATTGTTCATGTCTCCGTATGACATCCACTCCGTAAAACCAGGGACTTGGTCTGTTGTGTTCACTGTCTCAGTCCCCATTTGGCTCCCAAGCATATGGCAGAGAGCAGAAGCTCCAACATTTCCTGAGCCCATGTTGAATGAATGATCCAGTGATAAGCAGAAAGTAACAGAATTTCTAAAGGAAATCAACCCTGAGTATTCATTGGAAGGACAGATGCTGAAGCTGTAATACTTTGGCCACCTGATGTAAAGAGCCNTTAAAATAACAATAATAATTTTTCAAATATTCCATTGGAGTATGATTTCTCTCAACTGCTGAGTTTGGTGGCACCTCCCCCCTTAAATTTTGCACCCAAGGCAAGTGCCTTGTCCCACTCCCTCTAGTCTCAGCCCTGGTAGGTGCACAGTGAACATGAGCCCACGTTCTGGTATTTCTATATCCCCCACCCCAACCCCTGCTGCTATATATTCTCCAGTCACAGCTTTATTAATCTCACCAAGTTCCGGTATGAAAAGAGAATCGATGGTGAAATTAGAGAGGGCAGAAGAAAATGTTCATCCTTGGCTCCCTGCTCCCAACTGGTTGCTAGGAGCTTCNAGAGGCTTTTTAGTTCCTCTTCATAAGGGTGGTGTCATCTGCCATAAGGGTGGTGTCATCTGCATATCTGAGTTTATTGATATTTCTCCCGGCAATCTTGATTCCAGCTTGTGCTTCTTCCAGCCCAGCATTTCTCATGATGTACTCTGCATACAAGTTAAATAAGCATTGGAAAGAAAAGCAATAAACAAGTCAATGGTAGGATAGGACACAGCCTGATTACTGAGTGAGAAGGCTGGGGGAGGGGACAGGGTCGGAGGAGAGATGGTTCAGATAAGCCAGATGGTAGGGTCTCCCAGAACCACAGACCTGGATAAATCAAAGTTGGGCCCCTGGAGATACCTGGATGAAAACAATTCCAGCATCATGGAACAGGGGCATGTTTGGGGACCAGCAAGGAGGCTCCGTGGCTGGTGAGGAATCAGGTGCAGAGAGGCAAGGAGAGGGTGAGGTCCAGGAGTGGACAGAGACCAGACAGTGAAATGCGCACTCGTCGGGATCCGAGACAGTCCTAAAACGTGCAAGGATGGGGGTGGCAGAGGAGGGACAGAATGCATGGGCTCTGGATGGGTCTGGAGAAGACAGGATGTCAGGGCTCATGGATGCACATAGGAGGATGATGGAGGAAGAGGAAGCAAGTAGTTCCCAGACACAGACAGGATACAGGAGGATATTAAGGAATTATCAATGGCTTAGATGTGATCATGGTAGAGTGGTTATGTATTCTTCATCATTCTTACCTTTTAGAGACCAACACTGGAATCTTTATACGTGAAATGATATAATTCTGGGATTAACTTCAAAATAATAGGGAGGGGGAAACTTTGGAAGGGGTGGAAATGAAGTAAGATGGCAAACATGCTGATCATGGCTGGAGCTGGGTGATGGGGTTTCAAGTTTGTGTTGCACCATTCACTGCGTTTTGGGGATGGGGAAGTCAGAGAGCGAGAAGGATCAGGTGAAGGTCCTCCTGTGGCAGAAATTCAAGTGCTGGTCCCAGACCTAAGACATCAGAGAAAGGGCTACACGCCTCCCCTACTCTCCCCAAATGCTTCCACCCCATTCTCAGAGGCTTCATTGATCATAGCCTCCTTCATACACACCCCAGAACCAGCCACATAATTGTAGGAACAAGTGTAAGGCAAAAATGCAGGGCTTTTCTTTAAAAATTATTTATTTAAAAAAAAACAACATTTAATTGGATCTGCCATGTCTTAGTTTTGGCATATGGGATCTTTTTTTTTTTTTTTTTTTTAGTTGTAGCATGTGAAATCCCTTGTAGCTCCGTTGGTAAAGAATCTGCCTACACTGCAGTGGGCCTGGAAGATCCCCTGGAGAAGGAATTGGCAACCTACTCCAGTATTCTTGCCTGGAGAATTCCCTGGACCGAGGAGCCTAGTGGACTACAGTCCATGGGGTCACAAGAGTCAGACACAACTTAGCAAATTAAGAGAGAGGGAGCATGTGAATTCTTAGTTGTGACATGCAGGATCTAGTTCCCTGAGCAGGGATCAAACATGGGGCCCACGCATTGAGAGCTCAGAGTCTTAGCCACTGGACCACCAGGGAGGCCCATCAAAATTATTCAGAATTTCAAGATGGTGCTAGCATAGCGCTCAACTGACCTTTCTGAGCCCAGAATCCTGTACAACCACACCAGCGCCACCTCCAGGAAGCCAGCCCTGTCCTACCCTTCAAGGATCTGGAGAAGNTAGCCACTGGACCACCAGGGAGGCCCATCAAAATTATTCAGAATTTCAAGATGGTGCTAGCATAGCACTCAACTGACCTTTCTGAGCCCAGAATCCTGTACAACCACACCAGCGCCACCTCCAGGAAGCCAGCCCTGTCCTACCCTTCAAGGATCTGGAGAAGCTGTTCACAGGTGCCCATGTATGAAGTATTAGCATCGCTCGCTGCCATGATGGAATGACTTCCTCTCTCCACCCATTTATTCAACAAGCTTTTTCCGTGTGTTTCTGTTATGGGCAAAAACTACTGGGTGAGGGGGTGACGGCAGGGTTCCCCAGCCTCAGCACTATTGACAGTAGGGGACAGATAATTCTTTATTGTGGAGATTGTCCAAAGCCCTGTAAGATGTTAGCATCCTTGGTTTCCACCCACTAAATGCCACGAGCACCCAACCCCCAGTTACGATGGCCAAAGGTGTCTCCATACATGGTGAAACATCCCCCGTGGACGAAATCTGCCCCCTGCTGAGGACCCAGGTTACAATCATTTTAAAAACTGGAGGAGCCCATGACCAACTTTTCCTTCACTGAAACTTTCACGCTCATATTTTAAATTATTTTTCAAGCATTTGTATAATGTCAGTCTCCCCCAGACAGACTCTAGTTTCCAAGAAGACGGAGCTATACATGTTTGCCCTCAGCTGCGTTTCCATTTCCTAGCACCGTTCCCCCGATGTGGTTGGAGCGCCACAAATATTTGTTGAATGACGAATACTGGAGAGAGAGGCAGATATCAGAAATAGTCAAGTGTCTCAACACAGAAAGAGAAAATAAATGAAGTGCCTCTGGGGGAGCATGCATTATACGGAGGGAGGGTTTTACTCCTGGGAGAGGGGAGCTCTGGGCTACTGCTGTTTAGTTGCTAAGTCGTGCCTGACTCTCTGTGGCCCCATGGACTGCAGCCCGCCAGGCTCCTCTGTCCATGGGGTTTCCCAGGCAAGAACACTGGAGAAGGGTTGCCATTGCCTTCTCCAGGGGCTCTTCCAGACCCAGGGCTGGCACTCGCATCTCCCGCATCTCCTCCATTGACAGGCGGATTCTTTACCACTGAGCCACCAGGGAAGCCCAGGGCTTCGGGAATCTACACAAAAGGACTGAGCTTTAACATGTTTAAGAACGAATAGAGACTAGGCTGGTGGCCTAAACGAGGGTGGAGAACAGCAGCAGGGACACACCTGCAAATGACAGATGAGGGAGTTCTCTGGCAGTCTGTGATTAAGACTCCGCCCTACCATGGCAGGGAGCACAGGTTCCATCCCTGGTGAGGCAACTAAGATTCCCGTTAGGCCGTGTGGCCAGAAAAACAAGGACAGAGGTAAGACGCGGTAGATGAACACAGGGAGGTGCCCACGAGGGGGGAAAGGAGTAAGTGGAGAGCGGACAGGAACATCCAGCCTACGGGGGGCCTTGAATGCTGTGCCAAAGTGCTTGAACTCTGCAGGTGCTGAGCATCCAGGGAAGGTATTTAAGGGCTCTGTGTTTGCAGAGAAACCCCTCTGGCCATCGGTCATGTGCAGAACAGATTGAGAAGGCGAGCTGCAAGCCAGCGGGCAGCCTGGAGACTCGGATTCACGAGACACCAGGACCGGGGCGCTGCCGCTTCCCCTCCCACTCAGGCCGTGAGGACCTGGAGCTGCTGTCTTTACCATGAGCTGATCGCTGAGGTGTAGGTGCTTGGAGGAGCAGTTGCAGTATTCCGATCCAGGAAGCAAGAACTTCTTGCTGTATGCTGACAATGGCCACCGGCTGTTGGAAAACTCTCCAGATCCAGCTGATCCAGTGACTAGACAGAGGAAACAGGTCTAGAATGCCGTGGGAGAGGTGGTCAGGCTGAGGTTTACCAGGGATGGAAGCTAATGATCGCGGTGACCATTCCGTGTCTAACCAGCGCACTTTGGGGAACAGTCTCTGAAGGGAGGAAGAGGGTGGGTTACAACTCTCATTTCCCTCGAAAGAGCTGACATTGCAGTTCAGCTACTCCGTTAAAAGGTGGCGACCTGTCACCTGAGGATGTGGAAGATGCAGCTTGTAGCTATCTGGCAACTTGAAAGAAAATCCAAGGTGGGGAAATGTCAGGCAGGGATGTGATGATGTTTTCTCTTGCTTTGCTTTGTTTTGTGTCCCCCAGAAAGCTGTCGCCAGTGGAAAGCTTTGCTCTGCATGAGCCATGATCGCTCCATCAAGGCAGGAGTGAGGATACTTCTTGCTTGGGGCAACCTGTCTGAGAAANATGCAGCTTGTAGCTATCTGGCAACTTGAAAGAAAATCCAAGGTGGGGAAATGTCAGGCAGGGATGTGATGATGTTTTCTCTTGCTTTGCTTTGTTTTGTGTCCCCCAGAAAGCTGTCGCCAGTGGAAAGCTTTGCTCTGCATGAGCCATGATCGCTCCATCAAGGCAGGAGTGAGGGTACTTCTTGCTTGGGGCAACCTGTCTGAGAAAAGGCGGCAGGGCGACGGAAAGGGATCACAGGATTTGACCAGCGGTGTTCTTAATAACACTTCCCAGGTGTCGCTAGTGGTAAAGAGGTAAGACAGGTTCGATCCCTGGGTGGGGAATATTCCCTGGAGGAGGTCATGGCAACCCACTTGCCTGGAGGGATTCCATGGACAGAGGCATCTGGCGGGCTACAGTCGAATGGGTCGCAAACAGTGGGACATGACTCAAGTGACTTAGCACACACACCTGCCTGTCCTTGATATGGGTGGGGTGGAGGGAGGCAGTACCATGAAATAAGAGTCATCCAAGGACCATGCAACAGTACACGTTTGTTTTAACATCCACCAGCATATGCTTACTGGTGCCAGGCCCTGGAATAAACACTTTACTACATTGCTTTGCTGGGCTGCTGTTGAGACTGGGAGCTTTAAACAACAGAAACGTTGTTGTCCCACAGTTGTGGAGGCTGAAGTTCAAGATCGAGGGCTGGTTCCTTCTGAGGCCTCTCTCCGTGGCTTGCAGACAGCCGTCTTCCCCTGTGTCTTCACACTGCCTTCCCTCTGTTGTGTCCATGTCGTGGTTTCCTCTTCTTCTTAAGAGGGCATAGTCATATTGGGTTAGTGCATGCATGCAGGCATGCGTGCGTGCTAAGTCGCTTCAGTCGTGTCTGACTCTTTGCGACCCTATAGACTGTAGCCTGCCAGGCTCCTCTGTCCAAAGGCTTCTCCAAGCAAGAATACTGGAATGGGTTGCCTTGCCCTTCTCCAGGGGATCAGCCCAGAGATTGAACCCGCATCTCTTTCATCTCCTGCCTTGGCAGGTGGGTTCTTTTACCTCTAGCGCCATCTGGGAAGCCCAGGGCTGACCCTAATGACTTCGTTGTAACTTGACCACATCTGTAAAGAGCCCATCTCCAAATAAGGTCACATGCTGGGTCCTGGGGGCTAGAACTTCAATGTATGAATTTGGGGGGACACAGTGCAGTCTGTAACACCCCCTTATTTAATCCTTTTAACAACAGCAAGAGGAAATTAAAGAGTTTAAAAATGAGTAAACTGGGGCTCAGAGGGGCTGTGATGTTGGCCTTAGATCATGCCAGCCTCTTCGCTTTATTTTTCTGTATCTGCACACTGTACATATGATGTGTTTATCATATGTTACACACACACTACACATATGACTTGTTTATCATATGTTACACACATGCACACACACCAGAATTTAAACCCCATGAAGGCAGATTTTATCCATTTCATTCACTGTCTCTAACATCTTGCACAGTGACTGGCTTATAGAAGGAGCTCAATAAATATGTATTGGATGTTGGCATTGCACTTAAAACTCTCAACACCTCCCCTCAACCTAGCCTGCCCTATACCACTCAGCCCACCACCGCCTCCGCCTCATCCTCTGGTACTGTCCCACCTCTCACTCGGCTCCACAGTCCCAGGCCCCTCAGTTCAGTTCAGTTCGGTCACTCATTTGTGTGTCTGACTCTTTGCGACCTCATGGACGGCAGCACTCCAGGCTTCCCTGTCCACCACCAACTCCCAGGCTCCTCACTGCTCCTCAAACACACGAAGAGCATCCTGACCTCAGGACCTTTGCACCTGCTGCCTAAACATTCTCATCCCCTGCTACCCTCCCTTCATTCAGGTCTCCAGTTGAAAGTCATGTTGTCAGAGCAGCCTTCCAGGACCCCTACGTCTAAACAGCTCCCCCACTCCACCCCTAATTCCTCCCCCTTCCTGTTCCATCCAGATACTTCTCTCTCCCTAACTCTATGGATTTTTTTTTTTCTTTTGCCTGTGGGATCTTAGTTCCCCAACAAGGGACTGAATATGCATCCTCTACATCGGAAGTCAGATTCTTCACCACTGGACCACCAAGGAAGTCCCCAGCTCTATGGGTTATATTCATACGTGCATTTATCATGCTTCCTCTTCCACTTTTCACCAGAGATAATAAAGTACCAAGCTTGCAGTATTTCTCACAGTAAAGTACAAGATGCTACAACTCCAAAATACCCTGGACAGGGCCTCTCCCCTTCTTACCTTGCTTCTATCAGTGATGTCAGGGGGCAGAGCATCTGAGCCCTCCTGGGGACCATTTGGCCCACCCCTTCAACAGATTGCTAACATGGTCACATAGAAAGTGGACCAGCGCCCTCTTGCTGCTTCTGCGAGACTGCCCAAAGGCCTCCAGCGGCTACAGCTCAGCTCCAGCCACACTGGACTATGCAGCCAAGATTGCCAGATCTTTGGGTCTGGTTTTCTTAAGTTTCAAGTCTGGATTTTTATGTGGAATCTTCTCATTTTTAATGCTGAACATACACCCTGCAGGGCCTGCAGGACAGAAATCAGCTGAAAAGGAGAGCTGCTGTCTGCTCTCAAAGTGGCATGAACTCTCCTGTTCACTTCAAGCCTCACCCAGAATGTCTCACTCATTTGCCTTACCCATTCAGCCTCTGACAGTATTTGTCTTTTCAGCTCTTGATTTAAGAGTCTTCATCAGGACTTCCCTGGTGGTCCAGTAGTTAATAATCTGCCTATCAGTGCAGGGGACACTGGTTCCATCCCTAGTCCATGAAGATCCCACATGCCACGGAGCAGCTAAGCCCATGTGCCACAACTGCTGAAGTCTGCATGCTCTAGACCCTGTGCTCTAAAATGAGAGGCCACTGTGATGAGAAGGCTGTGTACCTCAACTGCAACAAAGAGGAGTCCCTGCCCGCCGCAACTAGAGGAACCCCGAGTTTCTCTAGCAGCCACAAAGGCCCAGCACAGCCAAAAATAAGTAAATAAATGTTTTTTTTTAAGAGTTAGTCAGTGCTAAGATAAACATGAGCTAGCCATATATAAAGTAGCTGCCACCAAAATACCAAAAATGAAAAAAAATTTTTAAGACTTAATGTTATCTTGGGTTGCATCAATAGAGGTCTATTGCTCAGGGAAAGGGAGGTGACAGTCCAAGTCTGGTTTTCACACCTGGAGTCAAGGCCACTGTTTCAAAGAGATAAAGACCATTGGAACTTGTTTAGAGGAAGACTGATGAACTTTTTTCTAAGATTTTTTAAAGGTTTATTTACTTTATTTTTTGGCTATGCTGGGTCTTCATTGCTGCATGTGAGCTTTCTCCAGTCGCGGTGAGGCAGGGATACTCTTCGTCGGGGTGCATGGGCCCCTCATTGCAGTGGCTTCTCTTGGGAGAACAGGCTCTAAAGCTCTTAGTTATTCAGCATCATGTGGAATCTTCCTGCACCAGGGATCGAATCTGCATTGCAAGGAGGATTCTTAACCACTAGATCACCAAGGAAGCTCTGTCTTTATTCTTTTAGGTTAAAAAAAATAAAAAGATCAAGGGTATAACCACTGTCTTCAGATGTCCGAACAGCACTCATGTGGAAGAAAGATAAGAGTTATTTTGTGAGGCTACTGGGGGAGCTCTGGAGAAGGAAATGGCAACCCACTCCAGTACTCTTGCCTGGAAAATCCCATGGACAGGGGAGCCTGGTAGGCTACAGTCCATGAGGATGCAAAGAGTCAGACACGACTGAGCAACTTCACTCACTTCATACTTTATCACTGGAGAAGGAAATGGCAACCACCCCCTGCCACCAGTGTTCTTGCCTGGAGAATCCCATGGACAGAGGAGCCTGGCGGGCCACGGTCCATGGGGTCGCAGAGAGTCAGACATGACTGAAGTGACTGAGTACTGGGGGAGCTCAGTTAGACCCAGTAGGTGGGAGGTACAGAGGAATAATTTTCACATCAGCAATTTAAAAATTGAATTTTCTCCTTGTTAGAGCTGAACTGCAACAGTATGAGATGTCATGACTTCCTCGTCATTGGCAGTATTCAGACCAAGTCTGGACACCATCTAATGCGTATATTGTAAATGTGATTCAGGCATCAAAAGTAAGGTTGAGAGGAAAGGAAAGAACAGAGACTGGAGAGGAATGGATGGATTTACCAAGTGCCTTGCACGTGCCTGGCATTCTGTCCACAGCTTAAAGATCTTCCCTCCCTCTTCCAGTATTTAAACTCGGGATCAAACCTTTTCCCACTTGGTTGCACGTAACACACAATCTCAGGTGAAAGAGTCCCCCTCATAGCCTATAAAATTACAAATGCGGGTTATACACAAATTCCAAAGGGGCTGCAAAGTTAGCTTTCTTTCAGAAAGAGGAATGGGAAGCAGAGTGGAAAACAGGTCCAAAAAGTCACCTCGGCCTCACCCCCTCTCCCCACTTCCTCCCAGGACCGCGGGGAAATGATCGCTCACTGGCAAGCAGGGCAGGCAGAGACACAGCCAGAATGCTCCATTAGGGCAGCACGCTCCTCCCCTCACTCCCATCCGGAGCTTCATTAACGGGGAAGAAATTGTCTTGTTTTGTAAGACAAGCTTGACAGCTGTTCATTGTCTGTCGGTGAGAAGAGGTAATGAGAATTACTCGGCAATTGAGTGTTAACTAAGACAGTTACAGCATAACAACAGGTCCCCAAGATTCGTGGGGAGAAAACTGTTTCTTGCCCATCCTACTGCACATTTCACTCTATCCCCAGGGGGGAGTTCAGCCTCAGATCCTGAATTATAACAAGGAGGACCACTGCAATCCGTCTCCTTGCAACTGCCCTATGAATCGCCACCAACAGGATACTTGAAAAATGAATATCAGACATCACCCCCTAGCTTCCATCTCCCCCAAAACACTTAAGAGTAAGCCCAAACTCATCCATCTGTCCATGAAGACATTCGTAGTGTGTCTCCTGCCAACCTCACCATCTTCATCTCCAGCCCTTGTCCGCTAGACCACCACTGGTTTAAGGGGCATCTGTCTTAGTTAGAATTGCCACAAAGCAGACCCCAAGACAAGGATCTGGGCATAAGTAGTTGATCTGGGAAGTGATCCCAGGATGAGAAAGGAAGAGAGAGAGGGAGAAGGGGAAAGAGCCAGCACAGGACATGTCAATGAACAGGTTACAGCACTTGTCCCTGGTGGGCCAGTGACTAAGAATCCACGCTCCCAAAGCAGGGGGCCCAGGTTCAATCCCTGGTCAAGGAACTAGAGCCCACATACTGAAACTAAGAGTTCCCTTGCTTCAAGGAAGATTAAAGATCTCCTATGCCACAGCTAACACCTGGCACAGTCAAGCGAATAAATAAATATTGTTAAAAATGAGCCGGTTACCCTCTGGGCCACAGAGAGTGATGAGGCCTTAGAGTCATCCCACTGGAGGATAAGGAGGCTGGGGTGTTTATCCATGGTATTCATACCTTGAGCTTCCCTGGTGGCTCAGACAATAAAGAATCCACCTGCAATGCAAGAGACCCAGGTTCGATCCCTGGGTCAGGAAGACCCCCTGGAGAAGCGAATGGTGACCCACTCCAGTATTCTTGCCTGGAGAATCCCATGGACAGAGGAGCCTGGTGGACTACAGTCCATGGAGTCGCAAAGAGTTGGATATGACTTAGCAACTGAGCAGCAGCAGCTACTCCATTTAACAAAGTAATCTGCAAAGACTCTATTTGCAATAAGGTCTCACTGTGAGGTTCTATACGGTTATGAATTGAGGGGAGTACTATTCAACCCAGAACCTCCACCAGCTCCCTTCATTGCTCATCCAGGCAATGACATGCAGTATACCAGCCCAATGGTGCAGTTCCGTCCACCTCATCCACTTCAAGTGTCTGGACTGACCTCCTTCAACTCAGTGCATCCAGCTTTTTCTCACCTCAGCCCCTCACTCATGCTGTTCCCTCTGCCTGCAACATTCTTCCTCTCAATATCCCCTAGTTAATTTCTATTATTTTTCAGATCTGTAGTAAATTCCTTTCAGATACAAGTAACAGAAACCCAATTCATATTAACTTAGCCACCCACGAATGTGGGAAACACATCGATTGCTGTAAAAGAGGAGGCTTCGGGCAAGGCTGGATCTATGGTTTCAACGTTTGCCACCACTCCTCGGGCTTTCCCCATCTCTTAGACAGCCTTTCTCCACGTGAATGCAGGATGATTGTCAGAAGCCCTGGACTCACATGGTTGTGGGTGGAACTGTAACCGAAAACGAGGTTCAACTGCTCACCATTTAGAGGCCAATAAGGAGGCCAGGTGGGTGGAAAAGAAAGTTTGCTTTATCTGGGATGCTGGCAACTTTGGGGGAGGGTGGACAACAGTTCAAAGGCAGACTTCCCAGGGAAGTCAGCTTTTATAGGCAAGAGGGAGGGGCTACATGTAGAAACAGCACAGTCAGTTCTGACCGTCATCTTGAAATTGGTCATGGGTAGTCTGACCAGTATCATCTTGATCGTTTTAAGCACAGTTAATTTTCAGTTCCAGGGTCAGTTTGCTTACATTTCTTGAGGCCAGTTCTCAGAATCACGGCGGCTTATGTCGTGGCTACAGTCTGCTCATCAGGTAGTTAGCTTCTTCCGCTTGGTGAGGACTCTGTATCTATAAGACAGCCCAAGGGATATGGCTCAGAATATTATCTATAGCCCTTGAAGAGGAGCTAAAGGTCCTTGATTATACTTATTGACTAAACTAATATAATCTGGTCTTGTATTGTTTTCTGTTGTCTCTGCATGCTCTCACTTCTTTGATTAAACTCATTTTGGGGCTAAAGTTTTTCCACAGACAAAATGCAGGTGGAGGACATGGGGACCAGGACCAGAGGGCCCAGCTCCATTTCAGAACCACGCTGGGAAGACAGCATCCTCCCTGCTGGCTCTGGATGAAGAGCCCAGGACAGGTTCTGGCTTCTATTTGACCACGTGCCTGCCTCTACAGGAGCAGAGTATTCTGATTGACCAGGTCCGGGTCTCATGCCCACACCTCAGCCTGGGGAACAACCACATCCAGTCCACATGGAATGAATGGGTTTTCCCAAAAGCAGCTCTGTTATCAAAGAAAGGGTGAAGGCCAAGCAATAACAGCAGGTATCAACCAAAAAGTCTCCAATTGTATGTTATTTCCCCTAACTCTCTCTTCTTACTCCCAAATTAACCCTATGTCCATCTCCCCTTGAAATTAAAAGACACTTGTTTCATGGAAGGAAAACTATGACAAACTTAGATGCGTATGAAAAAGCAAAGACATCACTTTGCCAAAAATGGTCCATATAGTCAAAGCTATGGTTTTTCCAGTAGTCATGTGAGAGTTGGACCATAAAGATGGCTGAGGACCAAAGAATTGATGCTTTCAAACTGTGGTGCTGGAGAATACTTTTGTGGGTCCCTTGGACTGCAAGGAGATCAAACCAGTCATTCCTAAGGGAAATCAACCCTGAATATTCATTGGAAGGACTGAGGCTGAAGCTCCAATACTTTGGCCACCTGATGCGAAGAACTAATTCATCAGAAAAGACCCTGATGCTGGGAAAGACTGATGAGGGCAAGAAGGGAAGGGGGCAACAGAGTATGAGATGGTTGGCTGACATCACCAACTCAATGGACATGAATTTGAGCAAACTCCAGGAGATGGTGAAGGACAGGGAAGCCTGGCAGGCTGCAGTCCGTGGGGACACAAAGAGTCGGAAGCAACTGAGCGACTGAACAATGACAAGACTGTCCCCACTGAGGACTGACCCCCAGCACCTGTCTGCCTCTTCTTGTTTCTTGGTCTGGCTGAATATAAACATCAGAGTCTTAGCAGCTGAAAGAGCCAGGTTCAAATCGCAATTCTACTTAACACTTCAGTGGTTGCAGGCAAGATTCTTAAAGGCAAGGAGACGCCACTTCTGCGTTGCTTTTAAGAAACTGTTTCTTCTACCTTCACCTTTTGTGATGATACTGTATTTTATAACTCCTTATAAAGCCTTCTATAAGCCTTCCTAAAACGTGGCGGGGTATAAATAAAATGTATCTGCAAAATAGAGATAATATTTACCATGCGAGGCTGCTGGGAGGATTAGAGATAATGTAACAATGCACCTGGCAGCCAAGAGCTGCTATTGTTATTATTACCATTATTTGGGGGGAGGCAGAGTCTCAGCGCATGCCTCCTCAGACATCAAGCAGGAAGCCAGTTTCCTTGAAAATAAAGGTTACAGATGTGAAAGACTTATCCAAAAAAAAAAAAAAAAAATCGTCTCTAAGAAGGACAAAATCCAAGGGTATCATCAGGTCACAGGAAAGGCCCCATGCTGGTCTAGTTTGACCCCCGGGATGGTCAGAAAGGTGGGCTTTAAAAAAAAAAAAAAAATAGAAAATTTAAACTATAGCCAGAGAGTCTCTCAAAAATTAATACAGTAGGTAGAAGGAAATTAATAAGCATATGGAAGACTTGAATAATACTGTCAACTTGGCCTAATTAACATTTATGGGGAAACTGCGTAGCTATTCACCCTCAAAAGAACTTGAGTGAACACATCACACTATATACAAAAACTCTCTCAAAATGGATTACAGACTAAATGTAAAATCTAAAACGATAAAAATTTTAGAAGAAAGTTAGTGGAATCTAGCTTTATCCTTAAAAAAATAAAATCTTTGTAACTTTGGGTTGGGCAAACATTTCTTCGATATAACACCAAAAGCATGATCCATAAAAGAAAGAAAATTTGATGACTAGTATGTACTTTGCCAAATTTTTTCATCTTGACTCTTACAGATTCGCAGACATAGAGAAGAGATTTGTGGTTGCCAAGGGGTGGGGGAGGGAAGGCTTGGGAATTTGGGATCAACAGACGCAAACTATTATAAATGGAGTGGATAAGCAACAGGGTCTTACTGTAGAACACAGGAACTATATTCAATATGCTGTGATAAACCAGAATGGAAAAGAATACAGAAAAGAGTGTGTGTGTGTGTGTGTGTGTGTGTGTAACTGAATCACTTTGCTGCACAGCAGAAATTAACACACTATAAATCAAACTACATTTCCATTTTTTTAAAAAGTTCGAAAAAGAGACTCTGTTAAGAACAGGAAAAGACCAGCCACAGCAGAAAATATATTTGATCATGGACTTCTATCCAGGTTATACAAAGAATGCTCAAAGCTCAAAACTAAGAAAAATAAACAACCCACTTTGAAAAATAAGCCAAACATCTGAACTGACATTTTAATAAAGAACATATATATGTTCTTATGTTACACACACCCCCTCACCATACACAAACACAAGCTCAGAGTGCCTTAAAGACGTAAACCTAAGAAACGACGCCATAAAACTCCTAGAAGAGACCACAGGCAAGACATTCTCTGACATAAATTGTTTTCTTAGGTCAGTCTCCCAAAGCATAAAACAAAAAGAACAAACAAACGGGACCTAATCAAACATACAAGACAAACTCTTGTGCAGCAAAAGGAACTAAAAGCAGAACGAAAAGACAGCCTACAGAACGGGAGAGAATATTTGCAAACGACAAGACCAACGAGGGCTTAATTTCCAAAATATATAAACAGCTCATACAACTCAATGACAAAAAATGAACAACTCAATCAAAAAATGGGCAGAAGANAAACTCTTGTGCAGCAAAAGGAACTAAAAGCAGAACGAAAAGACAGCCTACAGAATGGGAGAGAATATTTGCAAACAACAAGACCAACGAGGGCTTAATTTCCAAAATATATAAACAGCTCATACAACTCAATGACAAAAAATGAACAACTCAATCAAAAAATGGGCAGAAGACCTAAATAGACATTTCTCCAAGAAGAAATACAAATGGCCACCAGACACATGAAAAGATGCTCAACATCGTTAACAACTAGAGAAATGCCAATCAAAACTGGAGTACCAACTCTCACCAGTCAGGACGGCCATCAGTAAAAACTCTACCAAAACAACAAAAGCTGGAAGAGACGTGGAGAAAAGGGAGCCCTCCTACATTGTCGGTGGGAATGTAATTTGGTACAGCCTCAATGGAAAACAGTATGGAAATTCCTCAGAAAAATAAAAATAGAATTACCACTGCTGTTGGTCAGCTGCTCAGTTGTGTCCAACTCTTTGTGACCTCATGGACTGCAGCACGCCAGGCTTCCCTGTCCTTCACCCTCTCCTGGGGTTTGTTCAAACTCATGTCCACTGTATGATCCAGCCATCTCACGCCTGTGCGTATATCCAGACAAAACTCTAATTCAAAGACTGCAATGTTCAGAGCAACACTCTACATGTCCATTGACAGATGAGTGAATAAAAATGTGGTACATACTTATAATGGAATTCCACTCAGCCATAAAAAAAAGAATGAAATAATACCGTTTGCAGCCACATGGACACAACTAGAGATGATCATTCTAAGTTAAGTGAGTCAGAAAGAGAAAGGAAAAATACCAGAGGGCATCACTTATATGCGGAACCTCAAGTACGGCACAAATGAACCCATCCACGAACAGAAACAGGCTCAAGGACACAGAGACCAGGCTTGCGTTTGCCAAAGGGGATGAGGTTTGGTGAGGGATGGCGTGGGAGGCTGGGGACAGCAGATGTGAGCTATTATATCGGAAAAAAGGATATACATGGATGCCAATAAGCACATGAAAAGATGCTCCTTATCATTAGTCATTAGGAAAACGCACATTAAAGCCACAAGGTATTGCTATTAGAATGGCTAAAATGTAAACGATTAGCCATACCAAGAGCTGACAAGGACGCAGAGGAACTGGAACTCTCATACACTGTTGATGCGTTTAAAATGCCACAACAACTCTGGAAAACANTATCATTAGTCATTAGGAAAACGCACATTAAAGCCACAAGGTATTGCTATTAGAATGGCTAAAATGTAAACGATTAGCCATACCAAGAGCTGACAAGGACGCAGAGGAACTGGAACTCTCATACACTGTTGGTGCGTTTAAAATGCTACAACAACTCTGGAAAACAGTTCCTCGGTGTCTTAAAATTCAGATATGCATCTAACAGGTGATTGCGCCCATTCTACACCCGGATTACTCAAGAGAAATGAAAATATACAGCCATCCAAAGAATGTACACAAATGTGAACAGCAGCTTTATCTATAACAGCCAAAATCTAGACGTCCATCAATTGGCTGTTTAGTGCATGCGTGCTGAGTTGTATCTGACTCTGTGCAACTCCTTGGACTGTAGCCCCCCAGGCTCCTCTGTCCACGGGATTCTCCAGGCAAGAATGCTGGCATGGGTGGCCATGCCCTCCTCCAGGGGATCTTCCTGACCCAGGGATCGAACTCTCATCTCCTGTGTCTCCTGCACTGGCAGGCAGATTCTTTACCATTATACCACCTGGGAAGCCCAGTAGGTAAGTGGATAAACTAATCATGGTACATCCATGCCATGAAAGCCCATTCAGCAGCAAAAAGAATGAACTATTGTTATACTCAACAGCAGGGCTGAATCTCAAAATAATTATGCTGAGTAAAAACATTCAGACAAAATAGAGTTCTTACTCTCTGATGCGTCTGTCCATGCTCAGAGGAGCCTGGCGGGCTACAGTTCATGGAGTGGCAAAAAGAGTCGGACATGACTTAAGGTCTAACCAACAACCATCTTTTGAGTAAAAGGCATGCTAACAGGTGTGAGGTGATAGGTCATTTGATTTGCACTTCCCTGATGATAAGTGATGGAGGNGAGTTCTTACTCTCTGATGCGTCTGTCCATGCTCAGAGGAGCCTGGCGGGCTACAGTTCATGGAGTGGCAAAAAGAGTCGGACATGACTTAAGGTCTAACCAACAACCATCTTTTGAGTAAAAGGCATGCTAACAGGTGTGAGGTGATAGGTCATTTGATTTGCACTTCCCTGATGATAAGTGATGGAGGAGCCAATGGCACCCCACTCCAGTACTCTTGCCTGGAAAATTCCATGGACGGGGGAGCCTGGTAGGCTGCCATCTATGGGGTCGCACAGAGTCGGACACGACTGAGTGACTTCACTTTCACTTTTCACTTTCATGCATTGGAGAAGGCAATGGCACCCCACTCCAGTGCTCTTGCCTGGAGAATCCCACGGACGGGGGAGCCTGGTGGGCTGCCGTCTATGGGGTCGCACAGAGTCGGACATGACTGAGGCAACTTAGCAGCAGCAGCAGATGATGAATGATGTTGAGAACCTTTTCAGATGCCTGTTGGCCATCTGTAGGTCTTCATTAGGAAAATGTCCATTCAGGTCCATTGCCCAGTTTTTAATTGGAATATTTTGATTTTTTAGCTATTGAGTTGTATGAGTTCCTTACGCATTTTAGATATCAACCCCTTGTCGGGTATATGGCTACTGATACTGTCTCTTAATCTTTGGTTTGCCTTAGCTTCACTGGTTACTTCATCATACCAGACTCTACCCCACTGCATGCTTGAAATATGGGCAGTTTATTTTTTGTCAGTTACACCTGTCAACTAAAAAGATGCATAACGTGAGAGCTGTGAGTTAAGTTTTATTTGGGGCAAAATGAGGGCCGCAGCCCAGGAGACAGTATCTCGGATAACTCAGAGAAACTGCTCCAAAGAGGTAGTCGGGGGAAGATCAATAGAGAACACTTTGGTGAAGGGGGAGTTCAACGCAGTCACGGGCTTACTTTACAAGAGGCTTTCTGCTTGTCGCAAGGAGCTGATGCCATCAGGAAGAGACTTAGTGCTTTTCTAAAGATGAAGAGATGCAAAGATTGGGATCATGAAATCAGTGCTTGAAAATATCTATCTAAAGATCCTGTTTCACTAGTTTCTCTGGGGTAGAGTGCCTCACTCTCCACCCTGAACTCCCTCGGGGGTGTTTAAGGTAGCAGTGGCCACAGCACAGGGTTCAGGCAGAGGCAGATGGCAACTGCCCTTGGCAAGTGCCAATCTGTAGCTGACACACCCCATAAAGCAACTGACAAAAGTCCCCTCAAAAAAGCTGTACCTTAGGACTTGTGCATTCTATGTACTAAAATTACATCTCAATAAAATCCTATTTTAAAAGAAAATNCCACAGCACAGGGTTCAGGCAGAGGCAGATGGCAACTGCCCTTGGCAAGTGCCAATCTGTAGCTGACACACCCCATAAAGCAACTGACAAAAGTCCCCTCAAAAAAGCTGTACCTTAGGACTTGTGCATTCTATGTACTAAAATTACATCTCAATAAAATCCTATTTTAAAAGAAAGTCGTAGAAATCAAGCCTACAAGAGTTCAGAGAATACAACACCTCTGAGCTTCTCTTGAAAAAAAAAAAAAAAGCTTCACAATGAAATGTATTCAAGTAAGAAATAAATCAATAGAGCTCAAGAAAGGACACACCTGGGATTAAACATAGAGTTGTTTAAAACTAAAGCTAAATAACAGCGAGAATTACAGAATTTAATTCCAACACTATGACCTTGAAAATGTAAGCACGTATTTTACATAATTAAAACCATGAGGTTGGGAACAACAGACAAGAGGAATGTGAGCATGCTATTTCCTCACCTTTTACGGGAGTGAGTGAGTGATAGTCACTCAATCGTGTCCAACTCTTTGCAACCCCATGGACTATAGCCCACCAAGCTCTTCGTCTACGGAATTCTCCAGGCAAGAATACTGGAGTGGGTTGCCATTTCCTTCTCCAATCTTGATAAAGTGAAACAAGTTGCTTAAAAACAAAGATTCTAGCCATGAAATGAGTCCATAATTTTCCTCTTCACTTTAGAGGAATGACTTTGGGATGAGAACTATTTCTGGGAAAGGATTTGCTGTCTAAGCTTTAACAATTCCTTCAAATTCCATTTCCATTTAATTTTCTTCAAGTAAAAGCTAAAGTAATTATTTTTGTTAGAAATAAGATGAAGAGCAGGCTCGCACTTATAAGAATGATTTCCATCTATCTTTGCACTGGCCTCCCTATCCTGATGTCTGCGTATATATGTGGAGAGATGCCTAGAATGGTAGTCACTAAATATTGATTATGTTTTTCTAGAGAGGGTGAAACAAGGTAAGTTATTTTTCTTCTGTATATTTCTCCAATGGCTTGAATTTTTATAATATGGGTGCAACACTTTTACACAAATAATAAAGTTATTGATCTTATTTAACAGAACAACAACAACAAAGAACCACACCAAAAAAAAAGTTGCTGCTGTGACATCAGACAGAGATGTGTTCCCATCGCAGCTGGACCACTGACTCCTGGTGGAAATGCAGACATATTTCATCTCTAAGTGCCTCAGTTTTCTCATCTATAAAATGGATGTAACAAAGACACTGAATCCTTTAGGTTGAAAGGGGATGGTGTGTGAGGTGCTAAACACAAAACCTACGTGGCAAGTCCACTAGCCAGTGGAATCCTAGCTGAAAAGGAAGTTTAAAAAAATCCCACAATGGTCTTACATCTAAGTCATAGCATTGGAATTAGATTCTGTAATTCTCACCGTGGTTTCAGTTCAGCTCAGTCGCTCCGTTGTGTCTGACTCTTTGCAACCCCATGGACCGCAGCACGCCAGGCCTCCCTGTCCATCACCAACTCCCAGAGTTCACTCAAACTCACGTCTATCGAGTCAGTAATGCCAAAATGGCATTGGAATTAGATTCTGTAATTCTCACTGTTGTTTAGCTTTAGTTTTATGAGCTTCAGATGAGCCGTAAATCGTCTGGAAACTTTAGGGAGGAACAATGGGCAACATAAGTGCAAGTGAAAAGTGGAAGTGTTAGTTGTGACCCCCGGGACTGTAGCCCGCCAGTTTCCTCTGTCCACGGAATTCTCCAGGCAAGAATACTGGAGTGAATAGCCATTCCCTTCTCCAGGAGATCTTCCCAACCCAGGGATCAAACCCAGATTTCCCGCTTTGCAGGCGGATTCTTTACCATTTGAGCCACCACAGGAGCAACATTCTGCTGCTGCTGCTAAGTCACTTCAGTCGTGTCCGACTCTGTGGGACCCCATAGACGGCAGCCCACCAGGCTCCCCCGTCCCTGGGATTCTCCAGGCAAGAACACTGGGTGAGTTGCCATTTCCTTCTCCAATGCATGAAAGTGAAAAGTGAAAATGAAGTCACTCAGTCGTGTCCGACTCTTCACGACCCCATGGATCACAGCCTACTAGGCTCCGCTGTCCATGGGATTTTCCAGGCAAGAGTACTGGAGTGGGGTGATTCAACTGAGACCAATACCATCTTCATAACTGCATTCCATCCGTGTGGGGGCGCCAGAGGCGAAGATCCTGGTTTCCTCTCAGTTCTATCTCGGACCAATAGTAGAGCCTTTGGAGTTGCCACATGCACACTTCAAGCTGAGGAGTTATTGAAAAGAAATCTGACAAGTTCCCACCATGGGTGACTGGCCTCAGCATATGGAGGTATTTTTAGCAACTGATCTCCAAACACGACCAGCTGTTTCCTTGATGTTTACAATGGGACATCTCCTTGAAGTTTGCCCCAGTATCCACCTTGGGTCCCCAGAACAGCGTGGAGAAGAAGTGGCAGTCAAATGGCAGTACTTTAAACCATTGCCAGAATTCTGACTTTGGAGCATCTCATTTTTATTCACCCCCATAGAGGCATCTTATTGCCTTAGCAGGTAGATATATTTCAGGAAACTGATTTTGTAAAGTAAATCCAACTTTCTCATAGACTTTTCTTATACAATTGTAGATAGGTTTTCCCTGGAGACAAAACAAAACCAAAAAAAATGCAATTAAATATTGAAAAAAGATACCACAGTGGCCAAGTCTCAGGCTTTTTGTTGGTGGTGTTGCTACAACGGATGATTTTTGAAGAGTTTTCAGAGTGTTGCAGCACTTCTCGTGAAATCTCTTTTCTCTCATGCCAGGCAAGTATTACCTTCTTCGGGAAACAATATGATCTCCCAGATCACATAATCTCCTGAGAACTCCATTTTCAAAATTTGAAGTTGAGCTCTATTTCGTCACTTATATGAAAATTGCTTGCTCTACCAGAGGCACACTGTGCCAGTAGGGANACTCTCAAGAGTCTTCTCCAACACCACAGGTCAAAAGCATCAATTCTTCAGTGCTCAGCCTTCTTCACAGTCCAACTCTCACATCCATATATGACTACTGGAAAAACCATAGCCTTGACTAGACGGACCTTAGTCAGCAAAGTAATGTCTCCGCTTTTGAATATGCTGTCTAGGCTGGTCATAACTTTTCTTCCAAGGAATAAGCTATAATCCAATATAAAATAAAAGTTTAAAGAAAGCTTAATCAAGTCAAACACCATAACATGGGCATCCAAAGACCTACCATAGCACAGAGCTGGGCATATCAAGAGAAGCCTTGTACAGAAACTCTCCAAGGAGAGAAGGGCAGTTAGCAGTTTCCAGTTCCCTGCATTCCTCAAACAACACAATGACAGGGGTCCTCAGGGCATCCCTGTGGCAGGTGGCACGGTGAACAGGACAAGAGGGAAAGGATGAACTCATGAATGCGAAGCCCTGAATCCTGTTTCAGGAAAGCTAAAGGTGTTATAGATGGAAGATACCAACTTCTGGCGGAGCTGAATCACAAAAATGAACAATACCATGGGGTGTGCTCTGGAGGAGGGCATGGCAACCCACTCCAGTATTCTTGCCTGGAGAATCCCATGGACAGAGGAGCCTGATGGGCTGCAGTCCATAGGGTTGCATAGAGTGGAACATGACTCAAGCAACTTACTTAGCACTTGTACAGGCATAGGGTGTGCTACAAGAAGGGAAGTCTTCCCCAGTGGCTCACACGGTAAAGAATCTGCCTGCACAGCAGGAGACCCAGGTTCAATCC
Source organism: Neotragus moschatus (assembly GCA_006410615.1). Taxonomy (NCBI): domain Eukaryota; kingdom Metazoa; phylum Chordata; class Mammalia; order Artiodactyla; family Bovidae; genus Neotragus; species Neotragus moschatus. Next base: position 1,027,344 of record SJYA01002939.1, on the reverse strand, counting down.
CTAGGTCAAGAAGATCCCCTGGAGAAGGGAATGGCTACCCACTCCAGTGTTCTTGCCTGGAGAATTCCATGGATAGAGGAGCCTGGCCACAGTCCATGGGTTCACAAAGAGTCAGACACGACTGAGCAACTAACACTTTCACAAGGAAGGAAGACTTCTTGGCCCCCAAATATCCCCATCCAGGGGCCACAATATTTACAATTCCACCTCTCAAGAGGCAGAGAGGAGACAGGCATCCAATAGCACAAAGGATCTCTGGAAACGAGAAAGCTGGGAGGCAGAGGGGGGAACATCAATTACCCAGTGCCGCTGGACATCCTAATTTGATCCTGGATTCGCTGCAGCTTAAACCAGTCTCCATTTCTCCAGCCGAGACGGTCTCTTATGGAAACACAGTTGCATCAAGGTGCACGCCAAGTGTCACCCCCAAATACGTGCACCTCCACTCTGCTAGTGGGTCAGCCGCCTTTCCAACTTGCTCTCCACCTTCCTCAAACTCAGCCCAGTTCTTTGAACCACGTGTATCAACTGCATAAACTACTCCTTCTGCAGAAGGTTCACCCCTATGCCCTAGTTTCGCATCCCTTCTCTACGCATCCTTCCAGATCATGCTTCCCGCCACCAAAGAGAAACAGCCAGACCTTAGTTGAAGCAGCAAAAGCGGATTTTATTCTGTAACTACCAACAGTAGGAAAAAGAGCAGGCCTCCATCCAGATTTGTGCAGAGATGAGTGGATCTCTAAAGGGAGAATGAGGGAGTAGAAGGAGGAGTGGAAGGGTCTTGCAGAGACAGAGATGTGAAAAGTCACCAAAAAATGGGAGGGAGGGATGTGTGTGTGTGTTAGTCTCTCGGTCCTGTCCAACTCTTTGTGACCCATGGACTACATGCAGCCCGCCAGGCTCCTCTGTCCATGGAATTCTCCGTGGGTAGCCACTCCCTTCTCTAAGAGATAGTCCCCACCTGGAGATGGAACCTAGTTTTCCAGCATTTCAGGCAGATTCTTTACCATCTGAGCCATCTGGGTTTGCTAACTGGTGCTGCTGGAAATTAGGCTCCAAGCCTCCCAAAGAGGCAGGGGTCCCATATTCAAGAGTTGGCTGGAACAACTAGTTCTGTGGACATCATTATGTTTTCTTCAGGCAGCATTTTAAGGAAGATTAGACTCATCCCAGGGTGCAGCCATGAACTGCTAGGAAAACTATGGTGGTGCTGGTTCAAGTCCAAGGTCAAGCTTGTTCAAGTTCAAGGTCAGTCTTGAGGCCTCGTGGGGAAGAGGACTCAGAGGAGCTACTCTCAAATGTGGTCAGGAAAGGTCTTTGTCTTCACCTCCCCTGGGTTAAGCTGCTGCTGCTGCTAGTTGCTTCAGTCATGTCTGACTGTGCAACCCCATAGAAGGCAGCCCACCAGGGCCCCCCCCAACACAAAATCAGCACTCTGCTGCCCTCCAGTACTGCTTCCCCTGCCAAGAGGCCCCGGGATCCTGGCAGACTCTGCTCTAGACCTTGAGCTCCGCAGGACAGAGGAGAGGCACCGATCTTGATCACTATTCAGTTCCCCCACTGCCTGGTCTGTTGAGATGTTTGATCATTTCTCCTAAACACACACCATTGAGGATACACGTGCAATAAACAGATATTCCCCAGAGTGGCTGCCGGGGCTTCCCTCCCTTCTTCCCACACCCAGGCATCCCTACACTTCATCCTCTGGTCCTTCCACTGTTCCTTTCTCTGTGACAACTTCTAGATGCAATGGTCCCTGCCTGGGCGAACCTAAGCCAAGGATGTGTATTGGGAGGATGACAGCTTTCTTTTCCTCCCCTTTAGCTGAGGTGTAAACATTACGGTGAAAGTGTCTGATAAGACCCAAGAGGGACCAAAGCTCAAGCAACAGATGGGGACTTTCTGCATTTTCAGGGTCCCTGAGGCGCCCACAGGGCAGACAAAGAGATGGTGGGAAGCAGCAGCATATGTCTGGGTGAGAAGGAGGACCTCACTGCCATTCTCAGGAGCCTGAGCTGAGGGGTTTACAGCCCCTGAGAGGGGTGGAGCTGGGAGGAGGGGGCCCCAGCCAGGGTATAGCGCAGGTGGGACCAGGAGTGTAGAACGGGGCTGCCCCAAACCTGGCTCAGCTGTCACTCTGTTGTTCACTGTAAAGGTGTCCCCCTCTCTCAACCTCTGTGTCCTTCACTGTTAAAATCAACGTCTAGGGAGCACAACAGTTACGCAGCCAGGTGGCTGAGAAAACGATAAGGAAAAACGGAAAGCACCCAGCATGGTGACTTGTCACCTACCCTCCCAACCTTCCTCTGTCTCTTGACACATACCCAGACTCAGATCCCCAGTTCTGCCTCCCTAGAGTGTAGAGGAACCCATCTGACCTTTTCCTAAGAGAAGGACAGAAAGAAAAGAAAAATAATACAGAAAAACTGTCTCTTTTCTACTTTTAAAATAGAACAAGCTTATTGTGGCAGTATTTTAAAATATAATAAAGAAGAGACTTCCATGGAGGTCCAGTGGTTAAAACTCCATGCTCCCCTGCTCCCAATACAGGGGACCTGGGTTCGATCCCTGATCAGGGAACTAGATACGTGCTACAACTGAGAGTTTGCTTGCCACCACTAAAAACTCCCTTGTGCTTCCAAGTTGTGGTGCCAGAGAAACTAAAGATCACATGTGACCCAACCAAATAAATAAATAAATAAACAAATATTTTTTTTTAAAAGGAGTTGAATTTGTTTTTGAAAAAAAGACCCAATTCAGACACCCCTTTCCTGATTTCCTTGTGCCTCTGAGTCTTAGAGCCCATATATAAGCCCTATAATAACAGATTTCACGGTAGGCTGACTGCCAAGTATTGAAACCCAGCCCCACAGCTTCCAGGGTCTGACTCTGTGAGCAAGTTACTTAAACTTTATAATTGTATTCTAAACTGTGAAAAGGGGATGATAGTAATAACCCCACCTCGTTCAGTACTGATGAGGATTATTTGAATTAATGCATGTAAAGCCCTTAGGGCAGTGCCTGGAAAATAGTAAGCATTCAATAAGTGATGACAATAAGAACCACGATGATGATGGTGGTGGTGATACGGACTCGTTAGACTGAGCTCCTGAGAACCGCAATAGCATCTTTGTCATGAATGCAGGACCCTGCCCATGGGGATTCTCCAGGCAAGAATACTGGGTGGGTCACTATGCTCTCCTCCAGGGGATCTTCCCAACCCAGGGATCAAACCCAGGTCTCCCGCATTGCAGGTGACTTCTTTACCATCACAGCCACCAGAGAAGCCCTGTTACATACATCCAAGTGCCTAAAACAGTACCTCTCAAGAGAAGACATTAAATATTTGTTGAACCACTGGACAAATAAGTTAATGAACTTGTCTCTTCCTCTCCAATGCCCAGCCTCAAGTAGGTGCTCAATCAATGTCAGTTGACTTACTAAATATGTTCATAAATGACCACCCTCATGGTTGTCTCTGAAGCCCCCAGAACTCCTTATATCTCTGCTCTCATCCTGGCAGCCTCTTATCAGAAAGGATACAGACTTTTGCTCCCTGACAAGGCATTTGAAAGGCTTCACTTGTAGCTCAGCTGGTAAAGAATCTGCCTGCAATTTGGGAGACCTGGGTTCGATCCCTGGGTTGGGAAGATCCCCTGGAGAAGGGAAAGGCTACCCACTCCAGTATTCTGGCCTGGAGAATTCCATGGACTGAATAGTCCATGGGGTTGCAAAGAGTCGGACACGACTGAGTGACTTTCACTTCACTTCAAACAACAGCCCGGGTTTATGGCGATTTCCAG
>SJYA01002939.1:921343-1022676 GCA_006410615.1 Neotragus moschatus | reverse complement strand
GGAAAAAAAAACCTGAATCCTGACGATAGACCTTACAACCGACCCAGTTCTTAGTTCACAAAAACTCCATCTATCGGGCACAAAGGAGTGGAGACACCAAGAGTTTGGTCCAAAGCCACACAGCTAGTCACAAAGAGTCAGACACTACTGAGCAACTAAACACACGCAGCTAGTGAAAAGCATATCCAGAACTCAAGGCCAGAACCCTAGACCACTGCCCCACGCTCCGTCGTCCCTAACAGCCATACCCACCTCCACCAGCCCACCTGGTCTCTTTCCTTAGCAACCACACTCACAACTCGTAATTGCATCTAAATTATATTGTCTTTATCCAAGCTAATTTCTACTGCGTAGTCCTCACTTTTCCAAAACTAGGCAGACGTTTTGTGGAGATGTCATCATGTCAAGAAGNCTCCACCAGCCCACCTGGTCTCTTTCCTTAGCAACCACACTCACAACTCGTAATTGCATCTAAATTATATTGTCTTTATCCAAGCTAATTTCTACTGCGTAGTCCTCACTTTTCCAAAACTAGGCAGACGTTTTGTGGAGATGTCATCATGTCAAGAAGATCCTGTCTGTACGATCTGGGCAGGAACTTCCTTTGTTAGCTGGGGATTGCATCAGTTAGGGTAGGCTAGGTGATGCTGCCATAACAGACGACCCCAGTAGCCCAATGCCTTGACAGTAACAAATATTTGTATCTCCTTCATCTTATAAATCCACCGCAGCCAGCACAGAGCTCTGCTCCACCTCTCTTCTCTCTGGGCCCCAGGCTGCTGGAACAGCCGTGGTCTGAGACGTGGCTTTGGCAGAGGGAAAAAGAGAATGCAGCCCCTAAATCTCCTGCTTGGAAGTGACTCATGTCACTTCTGCTCCCATTTTATTGGCCAAAGGAGGTCAAAAGTATGACATCATCGAGAAGAGGAAGCATTATCCTCCTCCAGGGAGAAGTGAATAGTCCAGTGAATAATTCAACTAGCGTAAGAGAAGAGCCCATTAAAAGGTGCTTCTCTGTCTACAGTCTCGAAACGTCTCCAGGTTTGACCTCTGATACATCAATCACGTACTTACAAAACTGACCCTTGCTTCGTCTAATCGTACGGATCATAGTCTTAACCCTTCTTATGATGACAGATTGCCTTTTAAAATCATTGCAAAGGTGCAGCTTTTAGAGACTATGTTTAGAGGGAAGATTACTCCATCCTTTTCCCTTCTCCGTGCAGTTCCGGCACTGCCTCCAAGACTCTGACACTCCTTGAGCGTAGTTTCTATTTTCCCAGCCAAAGCCGAGGACACACAGTGGGTATTCAGCCCACACACAGCCCCTTGCCCTGAAATGCTGCCGACGAGTGAAGGTTGTTGTCTCCTCAGCCAACAATGGGAACAGCCAGGCAGCCTGCAAACATTCTTCTGAAACCCTGTTCGCTAACAAAAGGACTGTGCCGGGCTAATATTTGTCCCCTCTGAATTTAAATGTCACGTATATAGAGAGAGTACGATGTAGCAAGATGGATTAGCAGAGGGAATNCCGACGAGTGAAGGTTGTTGTCTCCTCAGCCAACAATGGGAACAGCCAGGCAGCCTGCAAACATTCTTCTGAAACCCTGTTCGCTAACAAAAGGACTGTGCCGGGCTAATATTTGTCCCCTCTGAATTTAAATGTCACGTATATAGAGAGAGTACGATGTAGCAAGATGGATTAGCAGAGGGAATGAAGGAGCTGTGTCGCCAGAATGGCTTTCTTCTTGCCCCTTGATTGATGAGAAGGAGGCCAGGCTCACTTTTATCTCTGGCAGGGCATGTTAGAGAAGTGTTAATGATGTCATCAGGTGATGGATTTCCTCAGACCTTCACCCACTGAACCGTGCCAGACCTATCAAGCCCCGTGCAAGGTGGAGAGCTCGACTTCAGGAACGATCTCCTTATAATCAACTTGCAGAGACAGCACCATGTAATGGGCTGATGAGGACACATGATGGAACAGAGCCAAGTCCAGCCCACAGGGATGTGTGTGTGTGTGTGCGCGCGCGTGCGTGCGCACCTGCCTGTGTGTGTACTAAGTTCACACATAGTTTCTTATTGGGTTGGGGGGGTTGCTAGTTTCCCCATTTCTTATATATTTTTAAAATATTTATTTAGCTGTGTTGGGTCAGTTTCAGCATGCAGCATCTTTTGTTGTGGCACACGGGCTCTCTAGCTGTGGCACACAGGTTCCAGAGCAGGGGCTCAGTAAATGCAGCACACAGGTTTAATTCCCTGACCAGGGATCGAACCTGTGTCTCCTGCATTGCAAGGTGGATTCTTAACCACTGGACCACCAGGGAAGTGCCCAGCATTTTACAATGAAAATTTTCAAGTACACCGCAACCGCCGATTCATTAACATTTTACGAAGCTTGATGTATCACATATCTTTCCATCCATCCCTCCATTAATCCCTTTATTCTTACGTTCATCTCAAAGTAAGTTGTAGACATCCATATGTTAATGCTTTTTCCTAAATACTTCAGGATGATTGACATTAACTAGAGTTCAATATGTGTTAATAGATTTTGGTATACAATTTACATACATTGAAATATATATTTTTTCAAGTGTCCATTCACCGTGCTGTGCTTAGTCACTCAGTGGTGTCTGACTGTTTGCGACCCCATGGACTGTACCCCGCCAGGCTTCTCTGTCCATGGGATTCTCCAGGCAAGAATAGTGGAGTGGGTAGCCTATCCCTTCTCCAGGGGATCGTCCCAACCGAGGGACTGAACCCAGGTCTCCTGCATTGCAGGCAGATTATTTACCAGCTGAGCTACCAGGGAAGCCCATTCACTAGGTTTTTTTTTTTATTTATTTCTTGTTAATTAGAGGATAATTGCTTTAAAATACTGTGTTGGTTTCTCCCATACATCAACATGAATCAGCCATAGATATACATATGTCTCTTCCCTCTTGAACCCAGTTTTGACAAATGTATGCATCAGTTTAATCCAAACCCCGTGAAGATACAGAATGTTACTACCACGACTGAAAGGGTACCCACTCCATTACCAATTAATCCCTGCCCTCATCATGTGTTAATTTTACTTGTCACAGAATTTCAAACAATGGACGTATGCCGAACACATTGTTTTGTGTCTGGCTTCTTCTACTCAGATTATCTGAGATTTATTCATATCTTGTACGTGTATCAGTAATTCATTCCCTTTCCTTGCTGAGTCAATTTTGGTTGGATCAATATCTCTATTTGCTTAATGCCCTATCTAACAGGAATCTTTTAGAATTAAGTACTGAGTTTTAAAGGACATACATTGATTTTCATAATTTGTTGACACCTAAAAATTAGATTTCACTTGAAGATCTGAATTTCTGGTTCCGCTTGGGAATCTGAAGATTGGGCAACACTCAGCTCACCCTTTTGCATGGCAAAAATGGCCTGGGCTGAGGGATGGCGCCAACTTTAGACACGACACGTGCTCCCTCATTTGCCACAGTCCCCACCACTCCCTATCATACCCCATCTGGGTAACTATGTCATCAGCCTGCCCCAAAAGGTATATGATTTTCCAACCCCTGTTAATAACTACCGAGAGGTCCAAAGGGATTACGGCGTGAATTAATGAAAGAGACAAGAAATGAACATAGTGTATTTCATTAGTTATGTTGTGCCAAAGATTCTGCAATACAGAAATGTCCTAGTTTGAAATGATGCAAATAAACTTGCCAAACAGAAACAGACTCCCTGAACTCATAGAACAAATGTATGGTTGCTAGGGTGAAGAATGAGGAGAAGGGATAGTTGGGGAGTTTTGGATGGACACGTACACGCTGCTATATTGAAAATGTAGAACCAACAAGGACCTGCTGTGTAGCACAGGGAACTCTGCTCAAAGTTAAATGGCAGCCTGGATGGGAGGGGAGTTTGGGGAGAGAATGGATGCATATATATGTATAGCCAAGTCACTTTGCTCTGCACCTGAGACTATCACAACATTGTCATCAGCTATGCTCCAATACAAAATTAAATGCTTTTTAAAAACTTTTTCAAAGTCCTAGTTTGGGAATCAGTTCTGTATAGGTCTAAACCCCTTCTCTATTTCATACTGTCTCATAAGTTTCACTTCCCTTCACATTCTTCTTATGTAATATAGGGATAAATATGCTATTAAATAATTTATCAGTCGCTGGAAGAATCAGTGAACTGACATTAGAAAGTGTTTACCAGGATGGTAGTTTATAATCATTGATGTTATCATCAACCACTCCTCCACAAGAGGGGAGGTCAGCTTACTTTTAATGCCATCTTTCCAATGCAGCAGTGTGAAGCCTCCGAATCCTGAGGGAGTATGACTGTGCCTAGTGATGGAGAGAAATTTCCTGGTCCTCACACCCTGCTTTCTAATTAGCCAGCCTCTCAAGTCTGAGTTTACATTCGAATCGAAGCCATTGCAAAAGTCTAGAATGCAGTCAAAAGAGTAGGAGCTTCCTTTCTGTGATTTAAGAGGACCTGGGACAAAAAGCACTAGAGACCACCAAAGACCAAATAAGATACCCAAAGGGGAAGAGAATTACAGAAGAAAGGATCTAGAAATAGACTCCAGTACATACATGACGCAAATATAATGGCATTGCATTCACATCAGCAGGAGAAAGACAGACGACTCCATAAATGGCAACAACTGGAAAACCATCTGGAGAGCTATAAAGCCGAATTTGTATTTCATACCTTTGTACTAAAACATTTTCCAGATGGAGCCAAGATTTAAACATAAAATAATGGAACCAGTGGAATACTAAGAGAAAAAAAAATGAGGGGTTTTTTAAATAAACTCTTGATGACCAGAAAACACTAAGGACAACTTAAAATTCAGAATCTATATATTTTAAAAGGTATATGTGAATAAATACAATAAGCAATTTCTGTCTTTAAAAACCACAAAGTTTAAAAAGATACAACAAACTGGGAAAAACGTTTGTGTGAACCAGAAGAAAAGGCCATTTCCTAAATATAAAGAAATTCTAGAAACCTAGTAAGTAAATAAATTTAGTAACAAAAAGACTACAACTCAATAGAAAAATGGACCAAGAGTCCTTCATTTAAAAAATAAAATATGAACAGTTCTTAAACACATTAAAATATAGTCACTCACACTAATGATAAGATACATGTGAATTTATTATTTTTTTAAAAAACACTTTTTTAATGGGTACATTTGATTTTTTTTCTTTTTTTTTGGATGTATAGCATACAGGGTTTTAGTTCCCAGCCCAGGGATTGAACCTGTGCCCCCTGCACTTCCACTGCAGGGTCTTAACCACTGGCCCACCAAAGAAGTCCCAGATAAATGCTAATTTAAACTACAATAATATTTTTTAATATTTAATGGGCAAAAATCTGGATATTTGATTAAAAAAAAACTATCATTTAGGTTGTGGCAAAATGGTCATTTTTCACAACTGCTGAGAAACTTCTATGAAACGAAATTTGGCCCCAACTTTTTTGTTTTTTCNAAAGAAGTCCCAGATAAATGCTAATTTAAACTACAATAATATTTTTTAATATTTAATGGGCAAAAATCTGGATATTTGATTAAAAAAAAACTATCATTTAGGTTGTGGCAAAATGGTCATTTTTCACAACTGCTGAGAAACTTCTATGAAACGAAATTTGGCCCCAACTTTTTTGTTTTTTCAACATAGATATATATTGAAACACGGTTACTACAGGAAGATTAGTTAACACATCACATAATTATAATTTTTTGTGTGTGGTGAGAATATTTAAGAGCTACCTTTTTACCAACTTTCAAATATATGTGTGTATATATATATATCACATTTTCTTTATCCGTTTATCCACCAATGGACACAGGTTGTTTTCATATCTCGGCTATTGTAAATAATGCTGCAATGAAGATGGGTGTTTAGATATATCTTCAAAATAATGACTTCATTTCCTTTGGATAGATACCCAGAAGTGGTATTGCTGGATCATCTGGTAGCTCTATTTTTAATTTCTTGAGGACCCCCCCACACTATTTTCATTCGAGCTGAACCAGTTTACATCCCCACCAGCAAAGGCACAAACTTTTTAAATTAAAAATCCACACACCTTTACAATCCAGCGGTTCCACTGGAAAAAGTTATCATATTTAGACCTGCATGAAACACTGTAAATACAAAGATTATTTGCAATACTGCTTGCAACAGCAAAACAGTGAAGACCATCTAAAAACTATAAATAAGTTATTAGTAAGATAGATTATGGTATCGATACATGCTTAAAATGGAGTACTGCTTTTGTAGCAATAGAGAACAGTCTCCAAGACATATTGTTGAAACTGACCAGGGGCAGGGTGGGGCGAGTACAGAATGGTGAATAGTCAGCTGGTGTCAGGGATAGTTGGGGAGGAACAGACGCAGCACAATGTAGAGGACGTAAGTGCACATTGGGAAGGGCTCACAAGAAACCAGTACCAGGGCTTCCCTTGTGGCCCAGTGGTTAAGAATCTACCTTGCATTATGGGGAACTTGGGTTCAATCCCTGGTCAGGGAACTAAGATCTCACATGCCAAGGAGCAATTAAACCCACACACTGCAACTACCGAGTCCTCACCACAACTAGAGAGTCTGCGTGCCACAATGAAAGATCTGGCGTGATGCCATTAAGACCCGATGCAACCGAGTTAATTAATTAAATATTTCTCTCAAAAAGAAACCAGTACCAATAGTTGACCCTAGAGAGAACTGCTGAGGCAGCAAACCCTTTTATACCATGTGCGTGTATTACCCATCCCTTTATTCTTATTATTTTAAAGGTATTGCAGGGAATTCCCTTGGGGCTCTCACTCCCGTGGCCCCAAGTTCAATCCCAGGGAACTGAGATCTCACAAGCAGTGAGGCAAAGCCAAATGCAATTGCCATCTCTGGGTCATTTAAAGAGGGATGACAATGTTAGCCAATTATGATAAAGAATAAGCAAGCCTCGTGCGAATGACCCCAATAAATTCCCTTATAATTGGGGGATTCTAGGAATTTCCTGAAATACATCAGCACTAGCTGATTTCACTGCACTCAAGATGACAAAAGTATTGCTATTAGATCTGTAAACGCGTAACAGGCTTTTGAACTTCAAGTCCCCCCAGGTCTGGTAGCTGGGAGCAGAGGGAGGCTCTCTGGATCACCCAGCGCTCTGCCATCACCTTGGGAACATGCAGAATTCCCTTCCTCCTTGTGCTGAGGACCACCCAGTTCCCAGGGGCCATCTCACACACAGGGATGGAGAACAGAATGCAGTTCTTAGCATAAATGGAATTCGGAGCTATTTTCAAAGCTAGAACACATTCAAACTGTAAAGTGAAGGCATTTTTAGCTTCCAAATGGTACCTGACATTTCAGGGTTTACTATCTGCCAAGCCTTTACGTGCATTATATCTTCTAATTCTTACCAAGACATGGGAGGGGTCGGGTAGCGGGGGGGTTCTGTCATTATTTTCCATTTACAGGTGAGGGAACTGAGGCTCCAAGATGTTTGCCCAAAGTCACCACGCAAGACTTTAACCCAGGCAGTCTGACTCCAGAAACCCAGAAAGCCTCTTCTACGTCCACCTTACACTGCTTTTCAAATCACAAAGCCTCACCTCTCACCTGCCACGCATCCTCCACACACATGAATATGTCTCTTGCTGTGATTTCTACTAGAACTTTAGATGCAGTTGTGGGTAGAAGAATGATCTCCCAAAGATGTCTACACCCTAATTCCTAGAACCTTTGAATATATCATTTTGCTGTTTTTCTCCAGTCACTAAGTCCTGTCTGACTCTGTGATCCCATGGACTGCAGCACGCCAGGCTCCCCTGTCCTTTACTATCTCTTGGAGTTTGCTCAGATTCATATCCATTGAGTCGGTGATGCCATCCTACCATCTCACCCTCCGCCACCCCCTTTTCCTTTTGCCTTCAATTTTCCTGAGCATCAAGGTATTTTCCAGGGGGTCAGTTCTTCACATCAGGTGGCCAAATGATTGGAGTTCAGCTTCACATCACTCCTTCCAATGAACATTCCAATGAATTTATTTCCTTTAGGATTGACTGGTTGGATCTCCTCGTAGTCTAAGGAACTCTCAAGAGTTTTCTCCAGCACCACAATTCAAAATCATCACTTGTGCAGCACTCAGCCTTCTTTATGGTCCAACTTTTGCATCTGTATATGACTACGGGGAAAACCATAGCTTTGACTTTTGTCAGCAAGGTGATGCCTCTGCTTTTTGATAAGCTGTCTAAGTTTGTCATAGCTTTCCTTCCAAGGAGCAACATTACCTGGCCAAGGGGAACTAAGGTAGCAGGTGAAATTAAGGTTGCTAATCAGCTGATCTTAAAATTGGGAGAGGGGGCTTTTCCTGGGTTATCAAGATGGGTCCACTGTAACCACAAAGATCCTTAAAAGTGAAAGAGGAGATAGGAGTTCAGAGTTATGTCAATGAAAAAGACTCAGCTGCCCATTGGTGATTCTGAAGACGGAAGGGGAACCATGAGCCAAGGCAGCTTCTAGGAGATGGAAAAACCAGAAAACAGATTTTTCCCATTGGGCCTCAGAAATGAATCCATGGCTGCTGAAAACTTGATTTTGTCCCACTGAGAGCTTTCTCAACTTTTGACTCCCTGGAACTATAAGATAATAAATTTGAGTTTGGCTACTGACCACTTGAACTGTGGCTGGTGTGACCAATTCAATTTAATTTTACTTAATTTACGTAACCACACAGATGGCCCGTGACCCTCATATTGGACCACAAAGCTCGAGGGAAATACATGGTGGGCAGGTTCCTAGGCAGATCCTCGTCTTGTAAAATGACTTCCCCCTACTCTCTGTTCTCCAGATGCCACTTAAGTCTCCAAGCAGTAAGCTCAGAGTGAGCCCTCTAAACACAAGAGGGAAAGTACGGTGGCCAGTAGCTGAGAGTCTGTGACAAACAAATCCCAGCCATGTAATCTGGTTCATCAGTCAGGGGTCTCCAGAGAAACAGAACCGATAGGGTACACACAGAGATACACAGGGTTGAGTATTCAACATTGAATACTCATTGGGAGGACTGATGCTGAAACTGAAGCTCCAGTTCTTTGGCCATCTGATGCCAAGAGCTGACTCATTGGAAAAGACCCTGATGCTTGGAAAGATTGAAGACAAAGGGAGAAGAGGGCAGCCGAGGATGAGATGGTTGGATCGCATCACTGACTCAATGGATATGAACTTGGGCAAACTCTGAGAGACAGTGAGGGACAGGGAGGCCTGGCATGCTGCAGTCCATGGAGTCGCAAAGAGTCAGACACGACTATGCTAATGAACCACAGCAACAGCAAAGAGATACACAGAAAGAGGTTCATTATAAGAAACTGGCCTGTGGGATTAGGGAGTCTGAGAAGTCGCACGACCTCCTTCCTATCTGAAAGCTAGAGCCCCAGGAGAATCCGTGGTGTAGTTCCAGCCCACCCCAAAACCTGAGAGCCAGGGAAGCCAGCGGTGTGCATTCCAGCCCATAGTCCAGAGACAGGACTCGCTGAGGTCCAAGGACAGGAGTCGGACATCCCAACTCAAGTGAAGAGAGCAGATTTGCCCTTCTTCCGCCTTTATGTTCTATTCAGGTCCTCAACAGATTGGATGAGGCCCGCCCACGTTGGTGAGGGCAATCTTTCTACAGTCTACTGATTCAGCTGCTAATCTCTTCCAGAAACACCCTCACAGACACACCCAGAAATAACATGCTACCGGCTCTCTGAGCATCCCTGAGCCTGATCAGGCTGACACCTAAAAGTAACCATCACACCTGGAGCAGGTGACAACCGTCTCAGAATGAGATGGTCCATATAAAAGGCCTCGCACACAGCAGGCTGTCAATCCAGGTTATGCCCTGGTGGGAAGGTTACTGTTCTCTTTTACAATGCTTCTGTCTTCCCCTGTTGGATGGTGGGCTGCTGAACTGAGCTCTGATTCATCCTGGCTTCTTTCTCACCCCCACTGGCATCTAGCGCAAAGCCTGGCACACAATAGTGAAAAGGAGCAAGACCCTCTGGTCCTTGCCCCCTCCCTGCAATGTCCTTGCCTGCCTTTTGTTTATAGAAAACTTTAGTCAAAGAATAAGTTTAATCAGAGATATGAGAAATACAGAAGCAAAGGAAAGCAGTCAAAGGAGGCCAAATAATGATAATGTAGGGTCATTAATGTATGATAGTAAACACAGTCAAGGACCTTTGGTTCCTTCTCAAGGACTATATTCTGTGCCATACCCTGTGAGTTGTCTTATAGATACCCAAATACCAGGTGGAAGAAGTTAACTACGTAATGACCGGACTGCAGCTAGGGCATAAGCTGCCACAATTCCGAGAACTGGCCTCAAGGAAGTGGGAATAAATGGACCGTGGAACTGAAGATTAACTGTGCCTAAAACAGTCAAAATGAGGCGGGTCAGACCATCAATTTGAAGATGACTGTGCTGTTTTCTACCTATAGCGCCCCTCCCCCTATTGCCTGCATCTGAAATAAAGCAAAGTTTCCTTTGCACCAACCTGGTCTGTTTACTGGCTTTTGAGAGGTGAGCAGCCAGACCCCACACTCATTTAGTACCAGTAGGTCCTCATTTCAAGTGTTTGAACCGGATTGAGCCCACTTAAGTCTCAGTACCTTTAAATGCTTAATGTTGTATGTGTGGTTTTAGGTATTTAAAGACACTGAGATGAAGTGCGTGGATGCTTTCCTGTAGTGGAGGCTAGATGGAGTGCGCTGGGGGGATGGGTGGTTTCAAAGGCAGCCAGCAACTCTCCTTTCCCCCTTTACCATCCCCCGCACTCCAAAGTTACCCCTCCTACAAGTCCGGGTCTGTAATATCTTTACCCTCCCCCCCTCCAAAAAAAAAGATTGAAGGCTTTTACTCCGCAAAGAAGATTCAAAATACCAAAGAAAGGATGAACTGACTTAAATTCACTCTCAACAGGGAAGCAGGATTGGCAGGAACCTTAGAGGGTGTTCAGTGATTCTGAACCTTGTTGCAGGTGAGGATCTCCAGAGCAGCTTTTAGAAATTACTGGTGGCTCAGCAATAGAGAATCTGTGATGCAGGAGACATGGGTTCAATCCCTGAGTCAAGGAGATCCTCTGGAAAAGGAAATGGCAACCCACTCTAGGATTCTTACCTGGGAAATCCCATGGACGTAAGAGCCCCGTGGGCTACAGTCCATGGGGTCGGAAAGAGTCGGACACGACTTAGTGACTAACCAACGAACAAGAACGAAATGGAATGAGAATCCCTAGGGGTGGGTCTGGCATCCATTTTTTAAAGCTCCCAGGTGACCTGAATAAGCTACCAGGGGATAAGGACCAACGCACTGCCTTTTTTTTTTTTTTTTTTTTTTGAGGGTAAATGTATCTAACATGAAATTGGCGATGAACGCTTTTAAAGTTGACAGTTCTCTGGCTTTCAGTACATTCACAGTGTTTGGCAAGCACCATCGCTAAGATATTTTCAGTGTCCCAAAAAGAAGCCCAGACCCACTAAGCAAGCACTCCCATTGCCCTCTTCCCCCAGCTCCTGGAAATCACTAATCTATTTTCTGTCTCTGGACTTACCTAATCCAGACATTTCATAGAAATCACACAACGTGTGACTTCTTGTGTCTGGCTTCTTCACATGGCATCTTGTTTTCAAGGTTCATCCACGTTGTCGCATGAATCAGTACTTCATTCCTTTCAGTGGTCGACTCATATCGCATTGTATGGATGGATCATATCTGCTTATCCATTAATCTGTCAATAGGTACGTGGGTAGTCTGCAGTCACTTTTTTTAAAGATAGGGACATGAAGGACTTCCCTCATGGTCCAGTGGCTAAAATTCCATGCTGCCAATGAGGAGGGCCTGCGTTCGATCTCTGGTCAGAACTAGATCCCACATGTTGCAAGTAAGAGTTTGCATGCCACAGCTAAAGATCCCTCATGCTTTCAAACTGTGGTGCTGGAGAAGACTCTTGAGAGTCCCCTGGATGGCAAGATCAAACCAGTCAATCCTAAAGGAAATCAACCCTGAATATTCATTGGAAGGACTGATGCTAAAGCTGAAGCACCAATACTCTGGCCACCTGATGTGAAGAGTTGACTCATTGGGAAAGACCCTGATGCTGGGAAAGACTGAGGGCAGGAGGAGAAAGGGGTGGCAGAGGATGAGATGGTTGGTTGGCATCACTGACTCAATGGGCATGAATTTGAGCAAACTCCAGGAGATGGTGAAGGACAGGGAAGCCTGGTGTGCTGCAGTCCACGGGGTCACAAAGATTCAGACATGACTTTGTGATTGAACCACAACAACAGAACTGAACACCGTAGATGAGGTGGCTAAGACAACAGACATTTACTTCTCATAGTTCTGGAAGTAGGGAAGTCGAAGATCAAAAGGCTCCAGCAGATCTGATGTCTGGTGCGGGATTCTTCCTGGTTTGCATGTGGCTGTCTTCTGATTGTGTGCTCACATGGCAGGAAAAGAGAGAAAAGAGAGCCTTCTTTTCAAGACTCTTATCCCACCATGGGGACTCCACTCTCATGACCGAACAGCCTCCCCAAGGCCCACCTCCCAGCCCTATCACATTAGAGCTTTAACATATGAGTTGGGAGGAGGGGAGCCACAGGCATTGGGTCCATAGCAGAAGCAACCCCTGCCCATCTCAGCACAGCTTCCTTCTCTGTCTCCTCTCTGAGTTGGTTGCTAAGAGGAATGGGCTTGCTACAGCCATGCTTCTTTCACTCAGACTGACAGATCGCTCTCGGTCTCAGCTCCACTGTTCTGATGGTCCATGGGCCCCCTCCCTCTCCCCATAAAACCTCAGAAAGTTAATTCAGGGCAGATGGGAACTGGTCAGTCTTCAGCCATTTTCCATCTTGGAAGCCTCCAAAAATAGCTAAACTCTAATGCATATTTCAGGTTAGACTTGTTTATTCTCCCTCTTTCTGAGCCAGCAAGCTAATTTCCCCAGAGGGGGAAGGAAAGCAAAGGCGGCTGCCAGAAAACAGAAAAATCAGCTTGAGCTTCTCCCTTGATTGCCCGCGGGAACAATGCCTCCTATCTCAATGCTCTCAGCGAGGCCCCAAGAGCAGAGACTTTCTTCTCTGTGGGCAAGAGGTTTGGATATGCCCAACTGCAAAGCCCCAGTGGATGCCAGGCCCTGGGCACAGACTTCCAGACCTTCTCAGCTTGCAAGGCGAGAAGCAGGAGGCAGCAGCTGAATGTCAGCCTTGGTCCTTTCTCAATAGCCAGATAGGAAAAAAATAATAAGGATTACTCTGGTTTAAATTCCAAACTGAGGAAGCACCCTGATTGACCAGGTGTCCGCACAGCTAGAGCCAAGGATGGAGTGATGATGGGCTGGTCTTGGGCACAGTGTGCTCAGTTGCTAAGCCGTGTCCGATTATTTGTGACCCCATGGACTGTAGCCCATCAGGCTCCTCTGTCCGTGAGATTTCCCAGGCAAGAATACTGGAGGTGGGTTGCCATTTCCTTCTCCAGGGGATCTTCCTGACCCAGAGATCGAACCTGCATCTCTTGCATCTCCTGATTGGCATGTGGAGTCTTTACCATTGTGCCACCTGGGAAGCCCCCATTCTACACTTGATTTTAGCCAAAAAGGCTGAGAAGCGAGTATGAGCAGAAAAATCTACTATTTGGCTGTATTGCTATAACAGAAGCTCAACTATGTTCAACCAGAATAAAGGGTGGTGAAAACACAAGCAAGAAGCTTTGATTTCTCCATCTCTTCACTGTTCGCAATTTGTAAATGATCTGAAGGTGGAAAGGGTTGCAGGCTCAGAAATCTGTAGACTTTCCTTCTGCTAAAGGAGCTATTTGGGTAAGGACTGCCCTGCCAATTCCCCCAGATTCTTCCAGCCTGAGGCCATTTACAGCTCTGACGGAACACTCATTCTTCTTGGGTCTGCAAGGATTGCATGACTCCAGAAACAACGAGATGGTAAGAAAGTTATCAGTGGTTTTCACCTTGGTGCTTCATAAAGACATGGGGTGGGGCTGGCAGTCTCAGTCTCTCTCTCCCAACTGCAGAAAAATCAAGAAGCTAAACTCAACATCCAGGACTTGCAGAAAGAAGGGTATTCAATGATCTAGACAGCCAGACCAAAGCATTACCTTTGGGATCAACTGAAACTAACACACAACTTTTCTTTCAGAGTCTCATGAAATTCACAAGGCTAATAAAGTGACCGAAGCCACCAGGATCTGGAGCTGACTTTCTTTTCTCTAGAGACATTCCGGAAGGCATGATCCCCGAGAGGAAGCATTCCAGGACCTTAGAGATAGGAGCGAAAACCAGGGTAGTCTGATCCTAAATGGATTATTCCTTTCTGGATTCATATTGTCAAACACACACTACGTGCCTAACATTGTACCAGCCACATCCTCAAGGGTAGATTCCACGTGGACGGAACTAATGCTCCACTTTTGGCAAAACCTCGTAAGTTAGGCAGGTTTTACATTTTTAGTTTTAATTTACACAAGAAGAAAATCAAGCTTGGAATGTTCAAATGACCTGACCAAAGTGACTTAGGTGGTATGCCATCCTATCCGTGTGCAAATCCACATCCAAAGCTGAATGAAGCCTTTCCACTTCACTGTTCTAGAAGACACGGAAATTCAAGGAAAACCACGGCCCCATGCTCAGTGTGGTTCCGCAAAGTCTTTTCTTTTTACAGTTCTGTTCATCACCACCTAGTGCCAAAAGAAAGATTTGCTTTTCTCTCTCCTGTCTCTCCTCTGCCTGAAAAACTCATTTGCATTAGGTCTCAAATGATGCTGTTGGCTCATTTCTCATAGGAAACTGTGGAGGATAGGGACTAGCTTTTTCTGGAGCCTGCCGCTTTTCCTCCAATAATAGGCGGTCAGGATGGACCTTGTCCAATTCTTTTTTGCTTCCAGGACAGTTGGTGTTTCTGCCTCATCCTGCTTTTCTAAACAACTTCCTCTTAGAGAAAGGATGACTCCTATGTGTGTGTACTGTTTCTTTTCTCCTTTATCCGTGGCAGACATTTCTAATCAATCCTGACATTTCGTTTCACTGATCCTTACCTCAACTTCAATCTTCTCTGTTTAGTTAAGCTCCAGGCATCAGCTACCAACCCAAAGAAGTCAATTTCCCATCCTTTTCCTGTAGCAACACTCCATCTAACTGTGTTTCCAAACCAGCCTTCTGCACTGGAAGGATAATACTATACCTCTCCCCATAAATCTGCTGAATGCCAGGCTCATGTTAGGAAAGCCACTTCCTAGAATAGAATCTCAGTGTGGAGTACTCTGTTAAACCATTTAACCTGACAATTACACATTAAATACAAACAGAATTTGTTCCTATGTGAATTCATAATGAGTTCATTCCTAAAGGAACTTCACCTAAATGCTTGAATTTCCAATGAACGCTTGAGGACAATTTCAAAACACCTCATGAGATACAAGTCAATCCCCCAGGGCATTCTGAAAGCAACGGTACCAATTATGGGTTAAAATAAAAGCGTGAGTCTGACTCTCCCCACCACACAGGTCTGCACGGAGCATCACTAAGCTAAGTGACGCGGCAGAGTACACGCGCTCCAAAGCCAAGGGCAGATGTGGCTGTATTATTTATAGTTTGTGTTCGGCATTCCTCATAGGCAGACGCACCCGCGCACCACCACTCCTGTGGGGGCTGCCTGCCTCCTTCTCCCAACTGCGATAAGAAAACAAAACTCCCACAATCAGACCTTGTCACTATCACTTAGATAAGACCCAAAGCCAGAGTTCCTGGAGATAGAGAACACAGACTTGGAAAGGATTGCAGCAAGACCTAGCATCATCGAAACCCGTCCAACACAGGCCACCGTGAGCGAGAAGGAGGAGGAGAAGCAAGCCATTCAACAAGCTCCCTCTTCTATGTGTGTTCTACTCGGTAAATTGTGCGCTGGTTTTTTTCTTTTCTTTGCCTTTAGGGAGTTATAATCAAGCTGTAAGTTTGCATATGGCCTCGGTTTAGCCACATATGTTCAAGGGAAAGATAAACTCTCAAGGAAAAATCATACTTCTCAAAAGCAAAAGCTTACTTGAAATGTAAATGTTGCTTCAATCCTAATGGAAAGAATTCTTCCAACTCAGACTGGAATTCAGTCTGCTCCTCCACGTGGCCTGGGTAACAACACGCTCCACCCCTGGGCCCCAGGCAGACATCACTAATCAATCCTGACTCTATTTTACTCCAAGGTGAAAAGTAGCCTCGGAACTGCCCTCTATACAGGGCTCCAGGAAGCCACAATCAGTCAGTGAGAGCTGGCATGTAAGATAAAAGCTGTTTGCCAGTCTACCCTCTACAGTTTATTAATGTGGCTGCCAGGGGTTCATCTTTGACTGCTATGAACCACATATAATCCCTTTTCCTACTTTCAGACTGTCTATCATACTCCTTGGCTACTCCCCAACACCCAAGCACCAGATGTGGACTGATAGAGGGACCCGGATCATTCTTGCTTTTTCCAAGCTCATCCTCAAATCCATCCAGCCTCCTCCTATTCTACTGATAAAATCTCCCCTATCTCTAGACCCTGGGCTTCCCAGGTAGCGCTACTTGTAAAGAATCCACCGGCCAGTGTAAGAGATGCAGAGACGAGGATTTGATCACAGGGTTGGGAAGATCCCCTGGAGGAGGAAATGGCAACCCCACTTTAGTATTCTTGCCTGGAAAACTCCGTGGACAGAGGAGTCTGGAGGGCTATAGTCCATAGAGTCGCAGGCAGGCACATCCCTAGCCCAAACATTTTTCCATTGTCCTCTGGTCCCTTGGAATCCTTACATTAACCCTTTCCAAATATCCCCTCAGACCTCTGGGAACCCAAGCCCTCCTTGACTTGCCCTAGCATCCTTGGAAAGAAGTCTGTTGACAAAGTCAGTCCATTCTAGAAACTCAGTGATGATAACTACAGTTCCAGTTTTTGTGAAGAATCTTCACATCCATGATCTCAGGGGATAATTCAGAGCCTCTTGGGATGGCAGGTATTTAAGGCTCATGACAACAAACAGAAACAGTGACCAGCCTGGGTGACCTTCAGCACATCCCTTCACTCTCTGAGCCTTGATTTCCTATCTGCAGACAGAACCTACCTCCCAGGGATGTTGTGAATCAATGAGATAACACTCTCCAGGTGCTTATCACAGTGTCTGGTAATCAGAACATGATGGCTGTAGTGTTTTTTATCTAATAGATCCTGTCTCAGATTTGGGTTCTGAGAAGGAGACTCTAAGATAAGTATCAGAATGCAAACAGTGTGTTTGAGAGGCTATCCCAGGAAGCACCAGAGGGAGANTTTGAGCAGAGAAACTAAAGAATTCATTGGAGAGGCAAAAGAGGAATCCATTCATTCATTCACTGCTTACTCATCAGGTTATCTAGATATTGCTTCCCTGTGCTCCTGGAAAGAGGAGGAAGCTATGACATTCATGAGCTGGAGAGGATGATTCCAGATGATTTAATCCAGATGCATAAGAAGGTGACTCTTACCATCCCCAAAAGAGAGCCATCCCTCCAGGGTCTTCATGAAGAGGTAGAAACACTCTGTCCTCCCTGAACACCTGAGTGGCCAAGAAAATTTTCCATGGCCCCAGATCTTGCATGGGAGTGAGCACAGGAAACTTTATAAAATGAACACGCCTCCTGCCAGCCTCGAGTAATTTTTTGCTTGCACCTGTGGGACCTGAATCAGAGTGCAAACTCAGTACAAAGTGGGCATGCACTGAGGTTACAGCAACTGAATATCTAAACTGGATAATGAGAGGAGCAGACGTCACCATGCAGATTTCCAGTCAATCCCCTATAATTTTTTTTCCAGAAAAACTTTCCAGTTCCTTTCCTTTAAAAAAAAAAAAATCCATCTAATTAAGCCTAAAAGAGCTAGCTGGAAATACATGCAAATGGGGTTAGATGTTCAAAGCTTCTTAAACTTAAACTCAAATATAATAAGAGGAGCAGAGAATCCACTCTGATCAGGCTGCAGAGACTTCCGGGGCCAATTAATATTTTCCATAAGCAGTGTGTGTATTGTTATTACACATCTCAGCTAGAAGAGTATGATGTAATTTCTGGGAGAAGAGAGGATAAAATCAAGAATCCTGTACTCTTAGAATAAATCTCCTCCTTTTGTTTTTGCTCAAATTAGCTCCAGTAGGTTTCTGTATCTTGCAACTAGAAGACTTGATTAAAAGACAGGTATCTGGATGGTCTGGGCCAGACAACGTTCCTGGCTCAATGGATGATTGTTAATAACCGAACAAGCAATATTGTAACCCCAGAGAAGATAATTATGTGAAGTTTTTGGTATCAACAAGGTACAAATGAGGCCTTCCCTCACCCTAAAATCTTACTCTGCTGATACTGCTCAGCCTCTGGCAAAAGAAAGATTACAAATTCAGCACTAGCAAAAGGTGAGGACGAACTGATGTTGGGAAAGATCTCTGAATCCAAGGATGTGAGTCTAGGTTTTAGTCTCTGCTCCAATACCCAGTGACCAGTAAATGACTTTCATAAATGACTCCATCCTCAGTTTTTCACAGCCTAACCTGGATCTGGAGTAGGAATATGTTGCCTGCTTATTCAGCATCTGTACCCTCTGCCCTCTCCCTAACAGCATCCATATGCTTTAGGGGAAATTGACTCCAAGCCAATCAGCATTTTTAGCACACCTGCCCCTGCCTGGGCCACTGTCGCCGGTTCAGGAGTGAGCACGTGATTTCTGTAGGTGCAACTGAGGTGAGCCTTCGGCTTCCTCTTGGAATGTGGAAACCAAAACGCTCGTTCTGCTCCGTGGATGTGAATGAGAAAGCATAAAGCATCGTTTGTTGTAACCATATTGCAATCAAGGAAGAAGCCAGCTTGAGAAGGAATCTGACTTGCAAACTAACTGAAAAAAAAAAAAAAAAACACAACACTGACAGAGAAATTAAGCCACAGTAATGATCACACGGCATCCAAGACTGTTTCTTCCTCTGGATATTTCAGTTCTGTGTCAGTAAGTTCCCTTTATTTCTGTGTCCATTGGAGCTGTTTTCTGTTACTTGAAAATGAATGCATCCATCTGCATCCATTCCCAATTTTTTAGCCCTATGGCTCAGATGGTAAAGAGTCTGCCTGCAATGCAGGAGACCCGGGTTCGATCCCTGGGTTGGGAAGATCCCCTGGAGAAGAGAATGGCTACCCACTCCAGTATCCTTGCCTGGAGGATTCCATGGACAGAGGAGTCTGGCGGCCTACAGTCCATGGGGTCGCAAAGAGTCAGACGTGACTAAGTGACTAACACTAACTAAGTAACTATACAACACAGGATGGTTTGTAATACCTGGACAAAAAATCCTATGATTTATATGAAAGGACTTTGAAAATCCTAAGATTCTTTAGAAAGGGAAGGGAAGATTGCTATTGCCCTGAAGACATCTGGAGGGAAAAGAGTTAATCTTTCCCCTGAGACCCAAAAGACAATTTAGTTGAATGTAATGAAAGAGGCAGAATGAAGGATTCATTTTGATAACAATTGGCTTTGAGAAGCAAAAGCCAATTATTCAAAGCTTACTGCTGATTTATTTGGTTCTGTTTAAGAGGATCCAGCAGGCTGAGCAGGAGTTGCCCTTGGTTCAGAGAGAGTTAGGAAGTAGCAAATACACTCTCAGGAAAATTCCACCTCAGATTCAAGGTGGGGGAGGTGAGGAAGAGTTGGATCTTGTGAGAGTCCCCCCCAGGGGGGACCCATCACACATGCTGATCAAGGAAGCTCTGTTCTGAGGATAGTGCAGAAAAAGCCAGTGAGGGTGGGCTTGCAGTTGGTTATCCTGTCAGTGGAAAGGACTCTGATTCAAATCCACACTCGGTCACTAACCCTGATTGACAGTGAACCTCTCCGAGCCTCAGTTTCTTCATCCGCAGAATGGGAATGATAGCACCTGCTCTGAGTCACATCATGGGATGTGTTAGCAGGAAGTGGGTGCAATTCCATCCTTCTTGCCATTTTATGGGAAAGGAAATAGGGAGGCAAGATCTAAAAAAAATTCACGGAAGAAGTAAAGGATGCAGATGACAATTGCAAGGATTTTGAGGGAGGATTTTTTTTTTTTTTTTAATCTGAGGCTGCTCCAGGTCTTTGTTGCTGTGCCTGGGCTATCTCTAGTTGTGGCGAGCAGGGGCTACTCTCTAGCTGAGGTACGAGGGCTTCTCATTGTGGTGGCTTTTCTTGCTGCAGAGCACGGGCTCATTGCTTCACAGCAGGAGGAACCTTCCCAGACCAGGGATCAGACTTGCATCCCCTGCATTGACAAATGGATTCTTATCCACTGGACCATCAGGGAAGTCCCAACTTTGTGCATTTTACATTATACCTTGGACAAAAACTTTTGCCAATGGTTCTTATCTCGTCATATAGGCATTTGACAGTCATTTCCCAAAAATCCATTGAGTTCCTATGATATGCCAGATACTGGGTGCAAACAGAAGTAAGACATTCTCATAGATCTTACATTCCAAAAAGGAAGAGACAAGAAATACATAGACACACAAATAAAAATATTATCTCATCTCTGGAAACTATCTTTGCTCAAAGTTCATCTCGGAAAGATGACTTGAATATTAACACACAACCCTGTTCCCCTTACTGGCATCTCAGTCCTCTGCTTCTTTCTCACTAGTTCGTAACTCCTTCTAAGATACCAGATAATTTATCCACACATATATTACATACTCTCTGTCCCTCCGGGGAGAAGGTAAGCTCCATGAAGGCAAGAATTACTGAATTACTGTTTTTCACCAATGAAGCTCAAGTTCCTGGAAAAATCCCTGACACATAGTATGTGCTCAGTAAACATTTATTGACTGCAGCATGCTACAGAAAAATCATGCAGGGCAATGGAAAGGAGAGTGATGGGCCAGAGGTAGGACTGGGGGCTTCGTTTAGATAGAAAGCCAAAAAGGCTACTCTGAGGAGATGTCCCTTGAGTGGCAAGCTTTATGGTGAGAAGTGAGCGGCAGATATAAAGATCTTGGGAAAGCATCCCAGGCAGTGAGCGTGGCATATACAAAGGCCCTGAGGCAGGGAGAGCTTGTGTGTTGGGGGGCTAGAAATGCAAAGAGGCTGAGGAAGGAGGGTGAGGGGAGAGGGGTGGGAGTCAGGGCTGGAGATGTTCAGGGTGGATATGAGCTTCGAATCCTGCTAGTTAAACACTCTACAAATCCTCCACTGAAACTGATTGCAGAACCAACATGCCACAGCTAAAGATCCCTCAGGCCTCAACTAAGACCTGGCCTAGCCAAATAAATAAACGAATATTCTTTAAAATAGTTATTAGGTATGAACATGCTTATCAAAGTGCCTGAACTATAAAGAGGAGGTTCTTCGATAAATATTTATTGATCCAATTGACTGTCCTTTTTGCAATGGCCAGTTGGCTGAAGAATCAAGGGATATGTAGCCTTTCAAAGAAATTACCAAGGTGGGTTATGACAATCTCCACTTTCGCATGGCTTAAGGGCTGTTGTGGAGGAAAGGGAACAGAACTCTTTCATGTAAAAGGGAAGTCCAGTGGGTAGAGCCCATGGGGAGAGAATCCCTGCCCAATATGAGATGAACTTCGTCACAAACACCACAGTGGTGAAATTGGGGTAATGAGTTTCCCGTCACTGGAAGAGTTCAAGCCAAGGTTGAACTTCCACTGGGTAGGAATGGAAAGGAGAAGGAACCCGGGCACTGAGAAGACTAGATAACCTCCCAGGCATACAGTTTGATGACTTTATGATAACCTCGTAATCTTGCCATCTAAACACACCAGTGTTTGATCTCACCTTTGTTTACAAACTGCATCAGTAAAGTCCTCACAGAACACATCTACTAATAAGGTAGCAAAAACTAGAACGCATAATAAGGGATGAATGCACCCATCGTTTGTTCAATAATACAATATTTTTCTTGAATAATGCATGAGCGGCTTTTCGTTGCAGAAATGAGAGAATCTATAATTCCACTGTGCATCAAGTGAATATTTTTAAATGTTTATAAATGAGAGGCAAAGACAGTGAGTGGTAAGAAGCTTAAGGACAGCAGAAACATGGGTAGCTGAGAACCAGCGCTGGCAGGGGGCTTCCATTCAGTCCCTTATTGATGTGGTCCCCAAGGTAATGCAAGCAAAGACAGGAGCCCAGGTTAAGACCTCCACTCTACAGGGCTTTCCCCAGGCCATGTTCATTTCCAATCTCCAAAGAAAACTGGAAGAGGACTGTTGAGGATCAGCCTTCAAATTCAGCACTTTGCAATCAGGGAATGGAGATGGGGGATTTCCAGGAAGGCTCTTTAAATGAAGTTGATTCCCCCAGACAGGACCCATCCCCCAGTCTGCTCTTTCCACCCTTCCCTTTTCCTGTTGCCACAGGAAGACATCTCTCTGATGGATGGTGGGGGTCAACCACAGCCTAACCCTGTGGGGGAAAAGCGTTGGCAAAATAGGAAGAATGGTTGTTTAACAGACATCCCCTCTGTGTGGCCGAGCCGCAAAGACACAGAGAAGGTGAGGATGGATCTGCTTGGGTTTATAAATGAGATGGAGAAGAACATTCCAGAAGGTGGCCACAATGCAGGCCAAGGCATGGAGCTGCTGAAGAGTCACCCTGCCTGCTCGTGAGAGGAAGCAGAGGACAAGGAGGCCAAAGGCAGGTGACGGCCAGATCGGAGATGGTCCCTAACACAGAAGAGCTTCACACCTCTCCTTAACCGGTTTCTCATGCTAACGTCACTGCTGTCCCACCTGAGAGCACTGGGCCTCTTGAATCATCTCTATTCGGAGAGGAAGATGAGATGTGATGTCATGGTTGTCCTTGGGCTTCAAAGGCCAATGGAGAGTGATGCTTTTTATTCTCAATATTCCTCTTAGTGATCTGTTCGCAGTCCATCTCAGATGCTAGCCAGATGGGCAAAGTAGCAGCTGGAAATGAAAGGAAGGAAGGAGAGAAAAGAAAGGGAAAGAAGAAAGGAAAGAGAGGGAGAAGGAAGGGAAGGAACAGAGAAAGAAGAGAGAAGGCAGAAAAAAAGCGAGAAAAGAAGTCAGGAGGGAGGGAGAGAGGAAAGGAGGAAGGCAGAAAAAGACATCACAACTATAATAACATGTAAGCCCTGACCTAAGCTCTTGTCTGACTTGCATTTCGTTTATTCCTTATGACAATGCTATGGGAAAAGCAGGACTATTCTAGCTCTTTTATTGCTGAGAAAACAGCCTCTGAGCGGCTGTGGATTAACCAAGAGTATACAGGTGAGGCCACAGAGCTGGACTGCAAACAACTCTGCCTCGCTCTGCAATAACCAATTTCTCCTAACCACATGCCTCTCTCTAGATCTTTAACTTCTGTGTGTGACCAGAATGCCTACGTACGAGAAGAGAAACAAGACGTTTGTTGGGCTGGCCAGAGAGAGGAGCCCACGCATTCCCCCGTGAGCCGTGTATTATTATCAATCCAGACTTGCCAGTCTCCCGCTCTCTACTGCCCTGCTACTCTGAATCAAGGCTTATGGTCCCATTTTGCAGATGAGAAAGCTGAAGCCAGACAGCATTAAGCCACGTGGAGTGTGTCCCCAGGTCCATTATTCTCCTTTCTGCATCCCAGCTGCTACTCACACTGGCTGAGCACACCTAACCTAACTCCCAAAGGCATGGGTGGTATTTGCTCTCTGCCTGGCGGTTCCCAAGGGTGAGTTGGAGGCCAGGAATGCGGAGCAAAGGCGCACACAGAGTGATCAGCCTGGAGCCAGGGAGGCCCGTCCCCTGCTGGCTTGATGAGTCGTGATGCTGCAGTGTGAAGCGGCGCCCTGGGAAGCAGGGCCCCCTGAGCACTGGGAAGCTGCAGCCGGTGCCTTGAGGACTGGCTGAAGAGCGAGCTTCCCAGGTGGCTCCAAAGCAAAGAATCCGCCTGCCAATGCAGCAGACACAAGAGACGCAGCTTTGATTCCTGGGTCGGGAAGATCCCCTGGAGGAAGGCATGGCAACCTGCTCCAGAACTCTTGCCTGGAAAAATCCCATGGAAAGAGGATGTAGCCCTAGCTGGCTACAGTCCATGGGGTCGCAGAGTTGGACATGACTGAAGTGACTTAGCAAGCATGCACAGCATCCTCTGAGCCTACTCTTCAGCTAAGAGAATGAGTCAGGTGCTTTGTTATTTAACCCTCTCAGCCCATCCTATGATGGTGATGTAATGCCCATTTAACAGGTGGAGAAACTGAGACCATCTGACTTGTTTATGATTCCATGCTAAGTCACTTCCGTCGTGTCTGGCTCTTTGTCACTCTATGGACTATAGCCCGCCAGACTCCTCGGTCCATGGGATTCTCCAGGCAAGAACACTGGAGTGGGTTGCCATGCCCTCCTCTCGGGGATCTTCCCAACCCAGGGATCGAACCCACGTCTCTTACGTCTCCTGCATTGGCAGGCGAGTTCTTTACCACTAGCGCCACCTGGGAAGCCCCGTTTACAATCACACAACTATGAAACAGCAGAGCCAGGATTCAAACTCAGGTCTGTCTACAGTCAACACCTTCCCTCTCTCTCTCTTTCTCTCTCTCTCTCTNGCCAGTACGCCACCATGATGTCGCGAGAGGGGGCGCGTCGGGCCGAATCGCGAAGACCTATCAATGTCGGCTCAGCGCGCGGCCCGGCTGCCGGAAGGTCAGGTCTGAGAAGCGGAAGGGGCGGGGCTCCGAGCCTACCAGTCCCGCCTCCTCCCGGCTTCCCGGACGGCCTCACCGCCTTGTCGCAGAATGGGACAGCGCCGTGAGCCAATAGGGGCGCGCGACCCGTGCTGCGGTTGCCTGTGCAGGTGTGCCCCGCGGCTTTCCGTAGCAGCCTTGGCGGGGCTAGAGGGGAGGCGTGACCGCGTGGCTCCGGGAGCGCGGGACTCTGAACCGCGTCGAGGCCGGTGTTCTGGGCGCGCCACCCCTTTCCCGACCCCTGGACCCGATGGCCGGGTCCGGATCTTGACGACGAGCCAGCACGACCGTCCCGAGTTAACGGTTAACCATGGCGAGCCGACCCTCGACAGTTCTGGGGTTTCAGGCCGGCCCAGGGTGGGTAACCAGACCGGGCAGCAGAGTCCGGACATCGGAGGAACTGGAGGGCCGACCAACCTAGAAACTAAACCTTGGGCGCTGAGCCGGCTCCAGCACGTGGCATTAGGCGAATTCTTACAAGGATAAAACACTTCCTTTACTCCTTGCAGTTATTAGAAAGAAATTATAATCAGGAAAAACATCATAGTTAAAAGGAAGTTTTTATTAACAGGAAGTTTTTTCTTAATTCATATAAGATCCACCTTTAATATTAAAAAATATGCTACATAGTCTGAGCGCCTTAATTCTAACCCACGAACACCAGTATTCCCGTCCTCTCAAATGCTTACTTTAACAGGTAAAAGCCATTAACTACCAGCTACTTTACTAAAAGTAACTATTCTGGACAATGAAAATTTATAGAATTATTAGAATAAAAAAGGATAACATTTTGTTTAGAAATCTTTTTATCATTAGGCTATTCTGACACTTTCCAAAACAAGTATAATTTTCAGAAATTATACAAGGTAATTTATTAAATATCAATATTTAGCAGTTTTATTTAGTTGAAATGTTATTCTAATTGTAAAAAATGTTATAAAAATAGTAAAAAAAAAAACCTTATTGGCTTTAATGTGCTTTTACAAATGTCCTAAGAAGCCTCAAGCTAAACAGTATTTTTAGAAAAACACTAGTTTTTAAATTGGTATATGATTTTTGTGGTTTATGTACCTATATTAACTGGTTTCTTTTGTAGGAAAACTGACTATCAGTTTATAGCATTAAGTACTGTGAAATAAAAGCAAGAGCTCATCACCTTTTAATAACAGTACTCTATGCAACAATTCCAAGGATCACAGATACTCTTCCTTAGTGGTTGATAATTAATTGCCTGCTACAAAATACACACAGTGGACTGTTCATCCAAAGCAAAGATTTCCTATAAATAAAAGCTGCAAAGCAGTTCACAGGGTGCTTTAGGCCAGTGCTTTTTTTTTCCACCCTATTATTTTTTTCTTCTCCACCATCCCCATCCCCAGCAGTGACACAGTGTTGTTAAAAACATTAAGTCCCTGGGATTTATGCTTCAGATCAAGACATCATTTGAGTAATTTCAAATGACGTACAACTCTTCAGTTAACAAAGATGTTTTGCAGTCATAATTACCTCACAAAGTAATTATATTCAAATAACCTGACATATCATGCTTTAGCAATTACAGAACCGTGATTTTGACACATGGCAATTTATAAGTTAGGCAAATGTGAAATGCTAAAAGATGTGAACAGCTGTTCTTCTGTTTAAGTTTAGAGTGCTGCAAAATTCTGGTAATGACTTTATTTTTTCAGTTAACATAACCAGCCTACGATTCAGCATACTAAATCATAAAGTACAAATCCAAGGAAGGTAATATTTACTAAGTTACAAAACTTTGGCAAATCAGTACAGTACCTCTTTATAACACAATAAAATGTACTTTTGTTGGAGTCATTTATTACTTTCGTGATAATTTTTAATCCAAAAAATGTCATTTGAGTATGAAATTAAAGCATTGTGATTTTTAATGGTGGCTTATAGCAGAGCAAATTATTTCATACAATTAATGTCTTTTTAAAACAATAAGTTTCTCCTTTAAAAGTGAGTTCCCTCATGGAAGCTCTCCAAGTTTACCACAGCAGGGCAGTCATGTGTATGCAGAAGGGGCTCTGCTTGGTTCTGGGGTTGGTCCAAAGCCAGGTAGAGTTCGAATGCATGAAAAGCTTTAAAATTCTACCTTAAGGAGGTTTCATCAGCCAATACCAATTTCCAAGCATACTTTTCAAAAAACTTAAAATTCTTCATAAATACTGGAATCCTCAAAATCAGTCATTTCAGACAATACTAATTTCAGCTGATGCCTTTTATTTAGAAATCCTACACCTCTGTTTGATCAAGTCACATAGCTTTTCTTCAGATTAAAAAAAAAAAAAAAATTCTACCTAAAATAGAGTTGTATTTTTTA
This sequence comes from Neotragus moschatus, assembly GCA_006410615.1. NCBI lineage: Eukaryota > Metazoa > Chordata > Mammalia > Artiodactyla > Bovidae > Neotragus > Neotragus moschatus. Next base: position 995,556 of record SJYA01002939.1, on the reverse strand, counting down.
AATAACAAATAAATATACTGCCAGCTTGTAGAGACCTGGGGAACTGGGTGCCATCTATTCACCTCCATTATCATTTCTCCACAAACGCTGCAGCTGCCATTGGTGTCCGTATGCTTCCTCTTGCTGAAGCTGTCAGTTCCTCAATTTCAGCATTTAATTTATGTATTACCCACTCCATTGCTTCTCGGCCCTTAAAAAAAAAAATCCAGTACGTTTACTGATACCAAGTGAGGGCAAAGGCACGTACGAGTAGCACGTCAGGAAGTGACAATGGGCGGAACAAGCGTAACTAAACCTCACTAGGACAGTTTTTTCTGTATTTTCTTCTTTAATATTATTTACCAAATAGCAAATGCTTTGAGAAACCGGCTTGATCTAAAACTGGTTTTTATTTTGTTTGCAAAAGATGTTCTAAATAGAATCTACAATTAAATGATAGTGATGTTTTACTTTATGATTAGAATGGTCCTCCTTCTGATGGTGAGGTCAAGCTCCATTTCTCTTTTATGTCCATATTTTACACCAAATTCCTGTCCGAGGCTCTGGTCTAACTTCCTCTCCAACCCCTCTCTCCTGGCACTCTGTGCACTCCCCTGAGGGACAGAATGAGGAGCACTGACTGCTTCTGGCCTTGGGGCCTTTGCACATGCAGCTGTTCCACCTGGACCACTCCCTAGCAGACCCCTCACGGCCTACCCACCCCTCGCTCACAACTCAGCAGCAACACCACTTACTCAGCACTCATGAAGCACTCTCGTACCTTTCTGTACTTTTCCTTTCCTAATGCCGTGTTGTATGATTAATGTCGCCTTCCTCTTAGTTCCACGAGGGCAGGCACCACGTTTGTTTTGCTCCCCGCTGTGTCCCCAGTCTAGCCTAGCACTCTGCCTGACATAGAGAAGGCATCTATGAATATCTTTTGACTGCTGAATGATATTACACGTTATAAAACAGTGCACTAGGCATCTCTTTCTCTAAACTTACTTTATTTTAAATCATACATTCTCAACGGGGCAAAAATTAGTTGGGGGGTAGTGGGGAAAAATCTCATTCTTTTAACGTATAAAGCACAGATGCAGACCCATATTTCTCTCTGCATCTGTAGACAATGTTTGGCATTAAATAATTTCTCAGGGTAGGCATAGTTAGAGAAAATATCTACAGTGGATCTGGGGGTGAAGGGAGATGATAATGAGAAACGGGTTGAGAATCTATGCTTTGAACAGTGACACACATCTTCGCCTCCCCTTGCCCCCAACTGCTGGGCCCCTAGCCAGATTTCCCATGATAACTCATTTACTCTTCACACCCAACCCTGTAAGGTGGGTAATTAATCTTCACTTCACAGATAAGAAACTGAGGCAGAGAAAGGCTCACTTAGTTAACTGCCCAAGATGAAAGGCTGGTCAGAGTTACAGGTGGAATGTGAACCTAGACATACTAGACCCCAGTAACAGCCCACATGGCGTCACATTGCAGTGGCTCAAGCAGCTCACAAGGACAGCTCTTCTAAGAAATGACCCAAGAAGAAGAGCAAGCGGGGAGGGACTTCCCAGGTGACCCAGCAGTTAAGACTCTGTGCTTCCATTGCAGGGGGCCTGGGGAACTAAGATCCCACAAGCCTGCACCCCACCCCCGACATTAAGTGAGAGCAGCCTTACTTACTTTATTAGCATTTGATGATATCGTACTTGCCATCAGCCCTTCAAGGTAACTGCCGAGACTGACTCCTTTCACAGTAATTATGGCTTCTTGAGTCAAAACAGTTCTAGAACAAAACACATTCGCATAACTTCAGGATGACCTAATTTTCATTTTTCACACTTAAGAAAAAATATATTGTAAAATAAGTTTGTTAAAATACTTTTCACTTACTTTTCTGGGTCTTGAGGATGTGGTTTGTATATAAGTCTCTCATCTACTGAAACCATATTTGTAAATGAAATCTACAGAATTAAAAAAAGTCAAATAATGTTGGGAATCAAGATTAAAAACATTTCCCAAATTAACTCACAAACCAAAATCTTGCNAAATCATGCCTGAGTTTCAGATAAGTTTGAAGTTTCCATAAAATTTATCCAATAGATGAGATGAGGAAGAAGGGGAGAAATGTGTATGTTTAACACATCAGTCCAGAGTACCTGGGTCAGGAAGATCCCCTGGAGGAGGAAATGCAACCCACTCCAGTATTCTTGCCTGGAGAAACCCATGGACAGAAGAGCCTGGTGAACTACAGTCCAAAGGGTCACAAAACAGCTGGACACAACTGAGTGACTGAGGACACACACCAGAAAGTACTTATCTCAAAAGAGTGTAGACCTAGAAGTGCATACTTTGAACACTTATTTTTTTTAATATTTTACTCATTTCCAACAAACACTTATTATGTTGGGAAAAGGGAATAAACAAGACTNAACTACAGTCCAAAGGGTCACAAAACAGCTGGACACAACTGAGTGACTGAGGACACACACCAGAAAGTACTTATCTCAAAAGAGTGTAGACCTAGAAGTGCATACTTTGAACACTTATTTTTTTTAATATTTTACTCATTTCCAACAAACACTTATTATGTTGGGAAAAGGGAATAAACAAGACTCAACACTGAAGACTCCTGGGAATGGATGGGGATGGGACATGGATGCTGTAATAATAATACAACACTATAATGTTGTAAGGGCTGTGGGCTCCAAAAGAAAGAAGTAATTTGTCCCTGCCTAGAAATTTATGAAAGTTTTTCTGAAAGGAAAGATGTACAAAATGGGTCTCAAGTGTGGACAAAACGGTGTCAGGACCAAAAGAGAAAGGGTAATCAGACAAAGGGAATCAGAGATGCAAAGATAAGGAAGCATGTTTAGAAATTACAGAGCAGGTCAGGATGGTACTGTGGATGGTGGAAAGATGGGAATAAAACTGGGCGTATCAGCACTAGCAGAAAACATCAGAGACAGACTTGAAGGTCACACTCTAAAATTTAGACATCAGAGTGTCATCAAGATCGTTTATTACACAGAGGATAAAGGCCATTTTTATTCTTAGGACGATCAATCTGTTCACAGTTGGATGAACGGGTGGGGTAGAAAAAGATCGGTGGCAGGAAAACGGACCTTGAAGGCAGAGTTCAGATGAGGTATGATGAACCAAGGTCTTGGCAGCAGGAATAAAAAGGAAACTTTGATTTAAGCAACTTTTCTAACATTGAATCCACAGAATGAGGATGAGGACTTAACGGGAGCACCTTGTCTGTAAATCCAAGGAGAGCAATCAGATAAGGAGTACACCAACTGGCAAATTAAGGTTTATATTTCTACTATCCAAAAAACTATGTTTTGCACACTACATAAGGCATCATACAGTCATTCAACAAACCTTTGCTAAGTGCCTACTATGCACCAGGTCTCAAAATTTAAAACAAATCACAATAACCCTCATAACCAAGCACAGCACTAATAAACGTTTGACATGGGTTATCCCAGTAAACCTTGTGAAGGAGGTACAAACAGGATTCCCATTTCAAAGAGGAGAAAGCTGGTTACTGGTGAAGTAACTCGATAATAACGTGACAGCCAAGAACTTCCCTGGTGGCCCAGTGGTTAAGACTCCAAGCTTCCAGCGCAAGGGGCACAGGTTCAGTCCCTGGTCAGAGAACCAAGATCCCACATGCAGTATGGCCAAAAAAATACATTCCGAAGAAAGAATATTACCAGTAAATACGACAGCCAGGATTCAAACCATGGTTTGTTTCTCCTCGAAGTCCGTATCTGTCATCATATTCTATACCATCTTCTAGGGACAGAACCTGATGGGCTACAGTCCATGGGCGTCACAAAGAGTTGGACACGACTGAGTGACTAACACTTTCACTTTTAATACTATTTTCTACCAAAGAAAAACAAAAAAACGTTTCCTAGAAAGCAAAGCACATTGCTTAATGCTGATTTACAAGGACCTGGTCGAGAGAGGGAGCAGGGGAAGGAGAAGGCAAAGAAATAGAGGAGAAAGGAAGAGGCCAGCAGGGAGGAGGGAGCATTACAGTGTCTTAGCTGGTATTACACCTGAGCATACGGAACACAAACACTATACAGCATTTGACCCTCTCCCTCCCCAACACCCACGACTACAGAGCTTTGCTAAAGAAGCAACCATTAATTGTCCCAGTTCCACGTCAGTGTCCGCTGCGGTTTTATTTCTATTTCCTGGGTAGCTCAAACAGTAAAGAATCTGCCTGCAATGTGGGAGATCTGGGTTTGATCCTGGAGTCAGGAAGATTCCCCGGATAAGGGCATGGCAGTCCGTTCCAGTATTCTTGCCTGGAGAATCCCACGGACAGAGAAGCCTGGTGGGTTACAGACCATGGGGTTACAAAGAGTCAGATACGACTGAGCGGCTTGTAACACGTTTACTTTTCTATTCTGCAGTTAAAACCTTTTGGGATGGGGTGGGGGGACTCTTGCCATGGGACCTGTCTCCTGGACTAGCCTTCAGGCTGCCTGGGGGCCCTCACAGGTCAAGGGAAAAGGATGACCAAGGCATGCCCACAGGAAGAGCTGTGTGTCCCACTCGGGGAGTGCCTCGCACACCAGATGCTTGCTTAGTTGGGAGTGCTGGGTCTTTTAAAATAAGGCAAAATAGAACAAGGTGCTAAAAACCTGCCATGGTGCACCAGGCCCTGCTCCTACAAGATCCTTCTCTCTTACCCCATTCACTGGCCAACCCCTATGGAGGCCCCCCAGCCCCTCACCCTAGGTCTCACCTTCCCCAGACACATGCAACTCCTTCCACCTTGAAGCTTCTTTGCATACAACCCTGTGCCTGGGGGGCACTCCCCACCATGCCCCGGCCCACAGCTTTTTCACCCCACCCCCTCGGTTCACCTGTCTGGTCTCAGACCACACATCACCTCCTCCAGGCAGTCCTCCCAATGCTCAACCCTGGGTGGGGACTCTCCTCTGAATGCTGGGTTTACCCTCCTCACTATTTCATCATTGTCTAGTTCCTCGTGTATCTCTCCCACCAGACAGAGATCAGTGACTAAAGCTGGGAGCCAATTCTGTTTTGGTAAATGAACTTTTCTTGGAACACAGCCATGCTTACTCTTGGACATTATTATCTAAGACTGCATTTGAACTTCCAACAGCAGAAATGAACAGTGGCTGCAGAGATCATATGGCCAGCAAAGCCTAAAAGATTTATTATCTGGCCCCTTGTGGAAAAAGTTTGCTGTACCTTGTTCTGGACCATGGGTTTTTCTAAAGGCAAGACTCCTGTCTGGTTCATTAGTGTGTACGTGTTAGTCACTCAGTCGTGCCTGACTCTTTGCGACCCCATGGACTGCAGCCTACCAGGTTCCTCTGTCCATGAGATTTTCCAGGCAAGGATACTGGAATGGGTTACCATTTCCTTCTCCAGGGGATCTTCCCAACCAGGGATTGAACCCAGGTCTTCTGCACTGCAGGCAGATTCTTTACCGAGTGAACTACAAGGAAAGCCCATTGTGTATGGGCTTATTAGTGTATGGCCACTAGCAACTAGTGCCAAGCCTGGAAGACAGAAGAAGCTCAGTGAATATCTGATGGACATTGAGTGGGTCTAGGGTCAGGAAGCAACAGTTAGAACTGGACATGGAACAATAGACTGGTTCCAAATAGGAAAAGGAGTACATCAAGGCTGTATATTGTCACCCTGCTTATTTAACTTCTATGCAGAGTGCATCATGAGAAACGCTGGGCTCGAGGAAGCACAAGCTGGAATAAAGATGGCTGGGAGAAATATCAGTAGCCTCAGATATGCAGATGACACCACCCTTATGGCAGAAAGTGAAGAGGAACTCAAAAGCATCTTGATGAAAGTGAAAGAGGAGAGTGAAAAAGTTGGCTTAAAGCTCAACATTCAGAAAACAAAGATCATGGCATCCGGTCCCATCACTTCATGGGAAATAGACAGGGAAACAGTAGAAACAGTGTCAGACTTAATTTTTCTGGGCTCCAAAATCACTGCAGATGGTGATTGCAGCCATGAAATAAAAAGACGCTTACTCCTTGAAAGGAAAGTTATGATCAATCTAGATAGCATTAGCATATTCAAAAGCAGAGATATTTCTTTGCCAACAAGTTCGTCTAGTCAAGGCTATGGTTTTTCCAGTGGTCATATATGGATGTGAGAGTTGGACTGTGAAGAAAGCTGAGTGCTGAAGAATTGATGCTTTTGAACTGTGGTGTTGGAGAAGATTCTTGAGAGTCTCTTGGACTGCACAGAGATCCAACCAATCAATCCTCAAGGAAGTCAGTCTGAATATTCATTAGAAGGACTGACGCTGAGGCTGAAACTCCAATATGTTGGCCAACTCATGAGAAGAGTTGACTCATTGGAAAAGACTCTGATGTTGGGCGGGATTCGGGGCAGGAGAAAAAGGGGACGACAGAGGATGAGATGGCTGGAGGGAATCACCGACTTGATGCACATGAGTTTGGGTGAACTCTGGGAGTTGGTGATGGACAGGGAGGCCTGGTGTGCTGGGGTTCATGGGGTTGCAAAGAGTCGGACATGACTGAGCAACTGAACTGAACTGAACTGAACTGAGGGCTTCCCTGGTGGCTCAGCTGGTAAAGAATCTGCCTCCAATGCCGGAGACCTGGGTTTGATCCCTGGGTTGGGAAGATCCCCTGGAGGAGGGCATGGCAACATTCTTTCCTGGAGAATCCCATGGACAGAGGAGCCTGGTGGGCTACAGCCCACAGGGTTGCAAAGAGTCAGACACTGCTGAAGCAACTGAACCCACACTTACTTAGAGTAAGTCTAAGTGCGGAGCTCTGTGACCATGTGACAACGCTGGCACAAAAGACACACAGCAGCAAGGCAGTACCAAATGCTAAGACACAGTCTGCTGTCTGAAGCAAAATCAGCTCAGAAACACACACACACACACACACCCTTCCAACCTCCAAGCAAAATGAATAGCGGGTAGCTGGCATGTTGGGTTCTCACTTGTAGGAGATGCTCAGAGAGGTTTGATGAAGGTAACTTCCTGCTAGGCGTGTGCACACCTATCATTTTTCCTTGAGTGGCTTTTTTTCCCCTCCAATGTTTTGAACAAGAACAATCAGTTGTTGAATTAAACCTGAATCTCATCAGCCTAGAAATTTGAATTGAATAATTCAGACTTTCTTGAGACTTGAAGGTAGGGGGAAGGAAGTACAGCTTATATTATCTCTAGAGGACAAGCATGATCTCAGCTCCTCAAATCAACAGCATCCAGAGAAATAAACCCTCGCCCCAACTGTCCAGCCAATAAACCAAAGCTCCTCTTTCAGGAACTAACACCTGCTTGAAGTCTTCTCCGTTTCAGCTCTCTAAGCAGTATCTCCCTCTTCCAAACTGTAATGACACTTTGCCTCTCCCTGTATTAACACTTACTTCTCAGACTCACCTGCAGTTCTGTTGACAGCATTAGGACTATGAACTCCCTGAAGAGTTCATGCTCCTCTACATTCCCGGGCATGGAGTAGGTGCCTAACAAATATTTATGGAATGGCTGAAAGAAGAAATGAATAAGGCAAAGGGGGAAAGAGGAGGTAGTTGAACGAAATGAGTGAATGCATGAATGGGTGGACCGGTGGGTAGGTGAATGCATGAGTACAGAAATGGATAGGAGACGGGCGGATGGATGGATGTGGATAGGTGGGTGGATGGATGGAGAGGTGGATGGATGGATGGAAGGATGGAGAGATGGATGGGTGGATGGATGGAGAGGTGGATGGATGGAGAGGTGGATGGATGGATGGAAGGATGGAGAGGTGGATGGATGGATGGAAGGATGGAGAGGTGGATGGGTGGATGGATGGATGGAGAGGTGGATGGATAGATGGAGAGGTGGATGGATGGATGGAGAGGTGGATGGATGGATGGAGAGGTGGATGCATGGATGGAGAGGTGGATGGATGGATGGAAGTATGGAGAGGTGGATGGATGGATGGAGAGGTGGATGGATGGATGGATGGATGGAGAGGTGGATGGTGGATGGAGAGGTGGATGGATGGATGGAAGGATGGAGAGGTGGATGGATGGATGGAGAGGTGGATGGATGGATGGATGGATAGGTACATGGATGGATGGATGGATGGATGTGGATAGGTGGATGGATGGATGGAAGGATGGAGAGGTTAATGAATGGAGAGGTGGATGGATGGATGGAAGGATGGAGAGGTTAATGGATGGAGAGGTGGATGGATGGATGGAAGGATGGAGAGGTGGATGGGTAGATGGATAGGTACGTGGATGGATAGGTACATGAATGGATGGATGGACAGATTCGATCAGATTGGGCTGGGTTGTGTTGAAGTGACCAGATTGAAGTTATGAAGGGAGTGAATAAGACCCTCAGAACTCTCAATGGCTAGCATCCTACAGAGGACTGTTCCCACATCCCCCCACGCCCACACCTCAGTGCCAGGTTTAATAGCTCCAAGCCCTAGAATGTTCCTTCCCAGCCCTCTCACTGCATCTCTCCATCATTTCCTCGCTTCTCTTCTCTAGAGGCTGCCCCAGCTCTCCCTGACTCACTAACTCAGCTTTGATCAAGGATCCAAGAGGGGAAAAGGTTGTTTCTGGGATGTGAGCAAATGACTAGCTTCCAGCCCCCCAGGAAGACTGGGAGAGGCCCCCTGCTCACCCATACTGGGTCTAATTAGAGAAGACACTTTTCTCCATGAATTACAGAGCTTGGTTCTCCTCCCCTGGAGCAAAACAGTGGCACTATGGAAAGTGACCTCCCCCAGGGACACAGCTGTGGGTTCTGCCTCTGAACCACCTGTTCCGCTAGTCAGCTTTCAATTCCAGACTCAACTGACCCAAAGGGGGAGTTGCCTTGAAAGCCTAAGACTCTGGGGAACACAAATTGAAAACCCTTGCTCTGACAAGAGAGCACCATTTGGAAGATGGGAAAACAGAGGATCAGAGAGGGAAAGTGACTGCCCCACAGTCACCCCGTGAAACAGTGGGGACTGGGAGCCAGAGCCCAGACCTCCTCTTCCGCAAGCCAACACATTCTGCCACTACGTCACTTCAACCTATCAGATTTTGCATGATTTCCTTGGACATCCCTGCGTGAAATTCAACACCATGTCCAAGGGAGGTGCCCTATTTCAACTCATTTAGCATGCAGCATCAGCTGGAGCTGATTAGAGTTCTGATTAGAATGCTGAAATCATTTGTACTTCCAAGCTTTAGTAATTTAGTATCAGGTGGGTATNCACTTCAACCTATCAGATTTTGCATGATTTCCTTGGACATCCCTGCGTGAAATTCAACACCATGTCCAAGGGAGGTGCCCTATTTCAACTCATTTAGCATGCAGCATCAGCTGGAGCTGATTAGAGTTCTGATTAGAATGCTGAAATCATTTGTACTTCCAAGCTTTAGTAATTTAGTATCAGGTGGGTATTAGTCAATAGGGACTTAAAAGAAATTGTAAGCAAATCATAACAGAAAGGAAAGTTCACACACACACACACAATCCTTCTTACGTTAGCTTTAATTAGGTTGACCCAGATTGATCTGGAAAAATTTCCAGACTCAGGATGAGTTTCCCTTTTATGATTATGAAAATCATGAGGCTTTTTCAGAGAATGGGACTCCAGAGATAAATCAACAGTCGAGGTAGCTTTGGGCTCCTCCAGTGACGGCAGGGAGACAAGGCCCTTGATTAAAGGCAGACACAACAGCCGAAGCCAGTACTCTTGAGTCACACAAACATGCAATCTGGATCCCATTTCTGTCCATCTCTTGCTGTGTTACCTTGGCTGACTCACTTTCTCTGAGTCTCCACTTCCAACTCTGTCCACAAGCCCCATTGCACAGTTCATTCTTTACTAAGTACCCAAGATTTTTCCAAATCATAAATCAATCTGATTAAAACCCTTCAACAATATCCCATTTAACTTGGAACAAAACCAAGACTCCACAATGCATCCAACCTGATTTTGCATCATATGGTTGTATGTTACATAGCTACATGTAACAAAAACTTTGGTATGTTCACATAACCAAACAGGGGCATATTTTTCTCACAGGACAAGAAGTCCAAGAGTGGTCCATGCTGCTGCTGCTGCTGCTGCTAAGTCGCTTCAGTTGTGTCCGACTCTGTGCGACCCCATAGACAGCAGCCCACCTGGCTCCCCTATCCCTGGGATTCTCCAGGCAAGAACACTGGAGTGGGTTGCCATTTCCTTCTCCAATGCATGAAAGTGAAAAGTGAAAGTGAAGTCGCCCAGTCGTGTCTGACTCGTAGCGACCTCATGGACCACAGCCTACCAGGCTCCTTCATCCATGGGATTTTCCAGGCAAGAGTACTGGAATGAAGTGCCAATGCCTTCTCCGAAGAGTGGTCCATAAAAGGTCCAAAATCCACTTGGAAATCCAGTCTCCTTATACCTTCCTGCTCAACAACCATCCTCAGAAAATAGGAAGCCTCTTGGTCACAAAATAGCTGCTCCACTTCCAGGCTTTGTGTCCAAGTTACAGGAAGGGAGAAGGAAAAGAAACAAAGGACAAAAGGCACATGCCAGTTTTATCAGGAAAGTGATAACCACTCTTTAGATTGTGACTTGCAAGTCATTGGCCAGAACTATGTCACATCTCAATGGTAGCCTTTGGGAGCCTGGGAAAACAAGTCTTCTCAGATGTGCCTTTGTCTTCTGAACAAAATCAGGGTTTTATTGATAAGGAAGAAAGGGGGTGTTAAATAGTGGGCAGGCAACCAGCAGCACCTGCCAAATGGCTCCCATTCTTACAACATGCCTGCTGCTGCTGCTACTAAGTCACTTCAGTCGTGTCCGACTCTGTGCAACCCCATAGACGGCAGCCCACCAGGCTTCCCCATCCCCAGGATTCTCCAGGCAAGAACACTGGAGTGGGTTACAACATGCCAGCCCCCTAATGCTCACAGCCTATGCAATCACCTCCTTTTGAGGATGAGTGGGACTCACCTTGGCCAATAAAATAGAGCAACAGTGAAGAGATTTTTGCAGGTGTGATTAAGGTCCCAAATCAGTTGACTCTGACGTCCTCAAAACAGAGATCACCTGGGTGGGCCTGGATTAATCAGGTGAAAGCCCTTAAAAGGACTGGGATCTCCCTGAGCTGAGAGGTCCTTCTTGCTGGCTTGATGATGCACGTAGTTGTGTTGAGGAAGCTAGTAGAGCAAAGGGCTGCAGAAGGACTCTAAGAACTTCAGATTCTGGGACCCAAGAGTCACTTCCAGCCAACAGCCAATGTAAAACCAGGGTCCTCAGCCACACATCCTTAAGGAAATAGATGCTGCCAACAGGCTGAATGAGGCTGAAAGCAGATCCTTTCCCAGTTGAACCTTGAGATGCAAATACCATCTAGAGACTTCCCTGGTGGTCCAGGGAAGTTAAGACTTCGCCTTTCGATGCAGGGGATACAGGTTCGACCCCTGCTTGGGAAGTTAAGATCCCATGCACCTTGAGGCCAAAAAACAAAACAAAACAGAAGCAATACTGTAACAAATTCAATAAAGACTTTAAAAATGGTCCACATTAAAAAGTTCTTTAAAAGATGCCATGAGCTGCTTGTAGCCTGGTGAGACCCTGAGCAGGGGATCTGGCTAAGCTGTGATGAAATCTCTGACCCTCTGTCTTCTACCAGATAATAAGTGGATGCTGCTTTAAAATGCCCAGACTGTGGCAATCTGTAACTAAGTAAGAGATAATTAGGGGCTCCTCTGGTGGTTCAGTGGTTAAAGAAAACAACCGCAATGAAGGAGATACGGTTTTGATCCCTGGGTCGGGAAGATTCCCTGGAGAAGGAAATCGTAGCCCACTCCAATATTCTTGCCTAGAGAATTCCATAGCCAGAGGAGCCACTGGGGCTCCAGTCAATAGGACTGTAAAAAGTCAGACACGACTTAGCAACTCAACGACAAGAAGAGATAACTAACATGGCACTGAGCACCAGGGCCTCCTTCTGCCGCCTGGATATGAGGACTCAGGGCTTCCACCTTCACCTCCTCATCTGACCTTCACTGCTCTGTCTGCCAGGACCACCCTTTCCTCACTCTCTGCAAAGACAAGCACCTCCTCCTGCAAGTTCCAGCTCAAAACCCTACATTCGAGATGCCTCTCTTTATCATTCCATCTGACTCTCTCTCTGCCTCACTCTGCTCCACTGACCCTTGCTGCTGTTGCTATTTGGTCGTTAAGTCATGTCCAGCTCTTTGCAATCCCATGGACCTGCCAGGCTCCTCTGTCCACGGGAATCCTCCAGTCAAGAACACTGGAGTGGGTAGCCGTGTCCTCCTCCAAGGGATCTTCCCAACCCCGAGACTGGACCCATGTCTTCTGCACTGGCAGGTGCGTTCTTTACCACCGAGCCACCAGGGAAGCCCTCACTAACCCTACAACCTCCTAACATTATTTATTTATTTGACTCCTTAAAACTGTTGTCTCCTGGGATGATCCAGAGAGTTGATATGGGGTGGGAGGTGGGGGGTGGGGGGGAGTTCAAGATTGGGAAGTCATGTACACCTGAGACAGAAAAAGAAATGAAAAAATAAAAATTTTAAAAAATAAAATAAAATAAAAAACTGTTGTCTCCTCCACCTGAATGTCAACTACAGGAAAGAAGTGAGTTTGCCTCTATGGCATGTAGAACACGTTCCAGGCATATGGGAAACTCAGATGACAAAAGTCATCCTCTCTCCATCCCCAGAGTCCTGATGAAGTTCTGAGGCTGCTAGAAAACAAGATTCCCCAACCCACCTCAGCACAACGCACTTGCGACTGTTCCGTGAATGTAGCCAAGGGCACTCCTGGCCTTCTGTCCTCTCACAGCCCTTCCCAGCTTTCACGTGTCCAGCCGGACGGTCATCCAGAGCCTCCATCCCTCAGCAGACCCACCTCCCTCACTCACACACTCGTCTTGTTCTAGCCAGAATTCAACTGTAAGTCACTGTCTCACAAGAGCTGGCAGGGGGCTTCCCTGGTAGACCAATGGTTGGAAGTCCATCTGCCAATCCAGGGCACATGGGTTGGATCCCTGGTCCAGGAAGATTCCCCTTGCCGTGGGGCAAGCAGGCCCGTGGGCTACAACTCTTGAACCCCCACACTGCAACTACTGAAGCCCGCACACCCTCGAGGCTGTGCTCTGCAACAAGAGACGTCAACGCAATGAGAAGCCCATGTATCACAGCTGGAGAGTAGCTCCCGCTTGCCACAACTAGAGGAGGCCTGAGTGCAGCAACAAAGACCCAGCACAGCCAAAAGTAAATGAATAAATATTAAAAAAAAAAAAAAAAAAAAACAGCCAGCAGGGAAATTTTGGCTGATGTCCAATATACAAAAGATATCCAAGAAAGGTAAACACAGCTTCCATGTCCACAGATGCCATCTTCTCTCTGTGGCCTCACAGGGCAGAAAGGGTGAGGAGACTCTGTGGGGGAGTCTCTGTTAAAAGGGCACTAATTTTGTTCATGGGGGCTCCACCCTCATGACCTAATCCCCTCACAAAGTCCCCCACCTCCTAACACCCTCCCAGTGGTTTTAAAGTAAGAATTTTGTGGGAACACATTCAGTCTATAGTGACACAACTTTATCTCAAGGATAAAGGCAAAATAAGGGCATTTGGCACCCCACTCCAGTACTCTTGCCTGAAAAATCCCATGGACAGAAGAGCCTGGTAGGCTGAAGTCCATGGGGTCGCTAAGAGTCAAACACAAATGAGCGACTTGACTTTGACGTTTCACTTTCATGCATTGGAGAAAGAAATGGCAACCCACTCCAGTGTTCTTGTCTGGAGAACCCCAGGGACAGCAGAGCCAGGTGGGCTGCCATCTATGGGGTCACACAGAGTTGGACAGGACTGAAGTGATTTAGCAGTAGCAGTGTGTATAGATACATTTTATATAAAATTATATATACATATGGGGCTTCCCTGGTGGCTCAGAGGTTAAAGCGTCTGTCTGGAATGCAGGAGACCTGGGTTTGAGGAAGATTCCCTGGAGAAGGAAATGGCAACCCACTCCAGTACTCTTGCCTGGAGAATCCCATGGAGGGAAGAGCCTGGTAGGCTCCATGGGGTTGAAAAGAGTCAAGAAGCTAAAATGACAGAAACAAGTCCAAATATATTAATATTCACAATGAATGTAAATGGAATAACCATCCCAATTAAAGAGAGTCTCAGACTGGGGGAAAAAATCCAGCTATCTGCTATTTACCCACCCACTCCCAAAAGAAAAAAAGCTAAAACATAGAAAGACTGAAAATAAAGGCATGGACAGCAAAGATTCATCAGGCAGATACGAGGAAAATAATGGAGGGGTGGCCATATCATTTGGTTCTAGACAAAATGACCTTTATGTTTAAAAAAAAAGAGCAATTAGGGATGGAGACAGTGACCCCGGCATGGTGAAACCTTAGATTCACCAGGATGGGGCAATGCTGAGCACAGACAGTTCATCAAATAGCTTGACAAGATGCCATGCAGTGTTCCCCCCACCTCTGCTGGCTACAGGAAGAAATGACCGTGGGTGTCCAGGGCAGCCTTTGAATGCTGTGTGCCCAGTCTGCACAAAGGGTCCAAGGAAAGACAAGCCTTCCTCATCTCCAGGTTATGAGTCACTCCTCTTCCTAAGAAAGAGACAGCTCAAAGTCAAAGCTTTTTCCCCGCTGGCTTGAGAAGCAGGTGTGTTAAGAGGCGTCCTCACTTTATGGACTAGGGCAGAAACACACAGAATAGAAGAGCCATTCCCATTGGAAAGGCAGAAATCCTGACTTCAAGGAACCCAATATTTCTCTAATCTTTCTTCTCTTAACACCTTCAGATCTACAAGATTTGGGCAAACAGCAACCTGAGTCAATCCTTTCATTTCAAAGATGGGGAGACAGAAAACCCAGAGAGGCGTCGCAGTTTGCCCTAAGTCTACACAACTCATGCGTGCATCTCAGCGTTAATATTCACACAGGGACCCAAGAGAGATTTTGAAAACAAATGAATCTAAATGTTAAAATGGCAAATTCCTCCTGAATCAAGAAAAAAAAGCCTCGATCAAACAGCCCCGATAAATTAAAAAACTCACTCCAGTAAGTCAGCTTTGCCTCTGTAAAGGGCCGGCAAACAAGAAGGCTGGAGGTAGCCGTGCCTCGCATTGAAATGGCAGATAGCTGCTGACGCCGGTAATTCATCACGGAACTGAAAGCATTACATATGGGAAGAGCAAAACTCTAATTCCAGCTCATTTCAATGAGAATTGATCTAAGAGTTCATTACACAAGGTAATTTTTACACACAACTTTGAACGTGTCTTCAAATGAGATTAAGAATCTCTCCTGAGAGCTAAGACCCCCTAAGGGAAATTTGCATACAGATAATGTGACACTAAGTTGCAGATTCCATCTGTGTTCACTTGAACAGGTTTGGTTGTTTTTTTGTTTGTTTCTCTTGTTGTTTTTAATGTTTATTTAATGTTGCAGATGAAGGAAAGAGAGGGCTGGGGAAAGAGTGTGTGTGCTGTGTGTGCTCAGCCGTGTCCGACTCTTTGGGACCCCGTGGTCTGTAGCCCACCAGGCTCCTCTGTCCATGGGATTCTCCAGGCAAGAATCCTGGAGTGGGTTGCTATTTCCTGCTCCAGGAGATCTTCCCCACCCAGGGACGGAAGCTTCACCTCTAGTGTCTACTGCATTGGCAACTGGACTCTTAACCGTTAGCACCACCTGGGAAGCCCTGGGAAAATCGTCTGTTGTTATTTTAAAAGGAATCTCAAATCTAAATCCATTTGTCTCTAAAAGCTGTGTGGCCTTTGTCATGTAACGCCACTTCTCTGAGTCTGGACTTCTTTATTGATGAGGAAGCTCTCTATATCTCATTTGATAATTTAATAAGCAAATGAATGTACTTAGCACAGTTTAAAGTTCCTGATGAAAGGTAGCTTTTAAAAGAGCTTTCCAAACCAGAATTTACTCGTCTGTGAAATGAAGAGAATAATAGCTACAGGGCCAGGTATGATTAAAAGAGTGAGTGTGTGTGGAGAAGAGGGAACCCTCCTACACTGCTGGTGGGAATGTAAGTTGGTGAGGCCACTATGGAAAACAGTGTGGAGAGTCCTCAGAAAGCTAAAACNAAGAGCTTTCCAAACCAGAATTTACTCGTCTGTGAAATGAAGAGAATAATAGCTACAGGGCCAGGTATGATTAAAAGAGTGAGTGTGTGTGGAGAAGAGGGAACCCTCCTACACTGCTGGTGGGAATGTAAGTTGGTGAGGCCACTATGGAAAACAGTGTGGAGAGTCCTCAGAAAGCTAAAACTAGAATTACCAGATGATCCAGCAATCCCACTCCTGGGAGTGTACTGGGACAAAACTCTAATTCAAAAATACACATGCACCCCTTTGTTCACAGCAGCACTGTTCACAAGAGCCCAAACACGGAAGCAACCTAAATGTCCATCAACAGATGAACGGAGAAAGAAGATGTGGAAGATATTATGCAATGGAATACTACTCTGCCATAAAAAAGAACAAAACAATGCCCGCTGCAGTGACATGGATGCAACCAGAGATTGTCGTACTAAGTGACGGAAGTCAGGAAGAAAAGGCAGACACCATATGATATCACTTGTACGTGGAATCTAAAATATGGCATCAGTGAGTGTTTACGAAACAGAAGCAGAGTGACAGACACAGACAGCAGACTTGCGGTTGCCAAGGGGGAGCGGGCGGGGGGAGAGGCATGGAGTGAGAGTTTGGGATCAGAAGATGCAAACTATTTTATATACAATAGGACGAAGAAGCAACAAGGTCCTACAGTACAGCACAGGGGACCACATTCAGTCTCCTGTGATAAACCATAATGGAAAGAATACCCAAAAAAGAGTGTCTATATGAGCATAACTGGGGCTTCCCGGATAGCTCAGTTGGTAAAGAATTTGCCTGCAATGCAGGAGACCCTGGTTTGATTGCTGGGTCGGGAAGATCTGCTGGAGAAGGGCAAAGCTACCCACTCCAGTATTCTGCCCTGGAGAATCTCATGGACTGTACGGTCCATGGGGTCGCAGAGAGTCAGATACGACTGAGCAACTTTCACTTTCATGAGTATAACTGAGTCACCTTAATATAGAGCAGAGATTGGCACAGCACTGTAAATCGACTACATTTCAATTTAAAAAAAAAAAAGACAAGAGTGAATGTGTGTGGAATGCAATTACTGTTCGACCCAACCCCCACCCCTTCGGGTGGGCTTGAGTGAATGCCTCCAAAATCCAGACACCGACTGGTGTCAAATTGGCATCAGTAGTGGGGTTCAGATATCTGGACCCAGAGACACATGATTCCTCAAGCAAAGGAAATGATTCTTCCATCCCTCTTTAAAGAGGCTTTCTGGACTCAAAGGAGAGATCTCTTGCCAAATTCAGAAGTTCTCACCCTTAGCTCTTCCTAGGATCTTCAGGGGTGGGATGGACTGCTTTTAAAAAACCCCAATACCCAGGTTGCCACCAAAACCAATTAAAATGGAATCCCTGGACAGGGGGCCCAGACATCAGTATCTTTATAACACCCAGGTGATTCCAGGGAGTGGACAAGGTTGCAAACCACCAGACCTCATGGGAGAGCAGAGGACCCTGGGGTTGCTAGTCACGCGGATGCGTTTCTCCTACACTTCGGCCCCAAAACTTCCACTGGCATCTTGAAGGGTAACATGATCAAAAGACAGAAAAAAGCTGGAGATTTTTCCCCACTTTCCAATAGCAAGGTCACGGGGATTTCTGGAGGACAGGACTTTCTGGTTAGCAGAGAAGCTCAGAAAATTCTCTTTAGAAACTTACCCTGGTGTTCCAGTGGTTACCAATCCACCTTGCAATGCAGGGGACACAGGTTCGACCCCTGGCCCTGGAACTAAGATCCCACATGCCAAGGGGCAACTAAGCCTATACGTTGCAACTACTGAAGCCCAAGTACCCTAGGGCCCATGCTCCACAAGAAGAGAAGCCACCACAAGGACGAGCCCGTGCACCGCAGCTGGAGAGTCGTCGCCTCTCAGTGAAACTAGAGAAAGCCCACTTGCAGCAACAAAGACCCAGCGCAGCTAAAAAATAAATCTTTTTAAAAATCTTAAAAAAAAAAAAACACCTGGATTGTTGGGCCCTACCTCATCCCCTATATCAGTTCGTTTGGTCCAGGGATAGGCCCAGACATAAGCATTTTAAAATCCCCCAAATGATTCCAGGGTGAATTCATTCATTCTTCAGGGTGAATCATGATGAAGTGAGAGGTGAGCACCAATCCTTGCGTCTCAAAGTGTGGTCTGTGGACTAGCAATGTTGGCCTTACCCAGAAATGCATGGTCTCAGGCTCCACCCCAGAGCTACAGAATCAGGAGTCTAACATTCTAACAATGTTAACATTCTAACAGTTCTAGCATTCTCATCACTGGGTGATTCCTCTGCACAGAAAAGTTTGAGAAGCACTGATACATATAGCATTGGCCCAAAATGGGATTCCAGAAGTAGCTGGAAGCACGGAGGAGATGAAGTCTAGTTCCCAGAGTGAAAATCAGAAACAGACCAGGGAGAGAGAAATCCTTCACTTAGTCACGCAAGCTGTAATTGTAACAGGGAAGCACAAAATCTGACTCCTTGTTGGATCTGTTCCTTTTTTGTTCTGCTTTGCTTTTGTAACTATAATCACAGAAAGGATGCTGTCTACAGCCATAGCATACATAATAGCCTGCTTGGGGGAACCCTGCCCCTCTGCCTGAAAGTTAAAAGTGTCTTTGTTCAGCTTACAGGGAGACATTCTGACCCTGCCCACCTGTGAATGATGGCAGGAAGAAGAAATGAACTCGTCCCCTCCCTGAGGCTGGCCAAACCAGGAGAAACACTGCAAGACTTCAGGGCTTTTTACTCGACTTCCTCACCTCCTCCCCCTCTCTGTTCCGTGAAAGAAACCGGCACCCAGACCCCAATAGGATGGTGCTCTAGGGCTCTTTCTGCCATCATCTACTCAGACACCCAGCTTTCAATGCCTGGCCGGACCTGTCATGCGGCGAGCAGACGGAGCTTGGACTCGGTAACATTATGGACTATGCAGTGTGCCTGGCAGGTACTGAGTGCTCAGGGCAGGTACCTGGCTTCAGGCTGTCGAGACACCAAAATAATAAAATGAGAAGCCTGGAGACGTTACTTGAAAGCTCTAGGGTGCTTCTGACGACAGTCTGGGCCAGCCACACATGAGTTCTCTGAGACAAAAAAACTTCATCCCCGCAGTTGACAAGCCAGGCACAGGCCAGATCCTCTGGAAACTTTTAATGAAGGAATGCCAGACACTCCGGCTTTGGAATGGGGTCACCACGGGCAGAAACAGGCTAGGGCTCAGGAGCTGGAAGAGGCTGGAGTGTGTGTGTGAGGGACGTGCAGGCTGTGGTGCCCTTGGGCTGGATCTAGCACAGAGGTTGAAAAACTTTTTCGGAAAAGGGCCAGATGGTAAATATTTTAAGCTTTCCAGGCTGTGCTGGGTCTGTTGCCGCTACCCGATCCCGCCCTTGTGAAAACACAAAAGCACCATGGACGATGGGAAAACAAATGAATGACCAAACTTGGTCCATAGCGACGAGCTGAGGGTGGATTCAGCCCCCTCCCAGCTGTGGTGTGCCAGCCCCCAATCTGAGGGAGGAGGACCAGGAGGAAAAAGCTGAGATGCAGCCACAAAAGTGGATCAGAGACTGAGAAGAGGCCACAGGAGGGCTTGGCCTCCCGGCAAAGGAAGGGAGATCTTGACTCAGCAGTGAGGAGCTGGGGTGGGACTTTGGACCGTATGGTGAAACCCTCGGAGGCCGGCAACTCGGCAGAGGTGTGTGAGATGAGATCAGAAGCTGGGGAGAGGGCGGATGGTGGGGGACAAGGGCACTGGGGATGGTCCCCAAGAGAGCTGAATGACAGAGAACCAGAGTGAGTGACTGCAAAGGAAGCCTGACAGGGCTGGATGCTCTGGGGACAATTACAGGGCTGAGGGTAGGGAGGGTGATGGGGGAATCACTGAGTCTGTTTCCTGTTGCTGGGGAGGATGCTGTGGCCTAACATGGAGGAGCCGGCGTGATCTGTGGGCGGGCAGGGAACTGGACCTGGGAGCCCAGGCACACAGCCTGGACCCACTGCAGCTGGTCACCCCTGCCAACCTGAGCATGCAGGCAGCTGGAGAAGACATTCAAGAAAAGGTTAGACTTGCTGGGCCTGCCTGAGGGCTGGCAAGCTGAAAGGCAAATCTGTGAGATGGTGTTCACCCAGGGCTGGGGGTAAACTTAGTTCCCCAGGGGGTGAACCCCAGCTCCCCAGGGGTGAACCCCAGCACCTGGAGGGTGAGCCCCAGTTTCGTGGGGTGTGAATCCCAGCTTCCCAGGGGTGAATGCCAGCACCTCAAGGGTGAGCCCCAGCTTCCTGAGAGTGAACCCCAGCTCCCCAGGGGTGAATGCCAGCATCTCAAGGGTGAGCCCCAGCTTCCTGGAGTGAACCTCATATCCCCGGGGGTGAACCCCAGCTATCTGGGGTAAGAAGGTATCTCAGAGCCACATCCTCTGACTCCGATGTGGCCCAAAAGCTCTGGGGATGCTGTGAAGGAAAATAGCTGTTTGGCAGTTCAGAGCAGGGCAGAGACACCCTGTTTCTGACAAGCACCCGTGTTGCCCATGCTGCACACCCTGGACCACACTTCGAGAAGCAAGGCCTCAGAACTCATTCCCCCGTCTCCGCGCCAACCTTGTCTCCCAAGCAAATGCGGTGAGGCCTTTTAAGTCACTATTTGTTGGGTGGCTAATCATATGCCAGACGCCGGTGATACTGAGAAAAGAGCAAAAGCAGCAAAGATGGGAGTCCTTGTGATGAGAAATTCACATCTGTGACTCATCCATCCCTCGCTTTGGGCCAGGAGGGGTATCCACTAGTGGCCCGTTCCCCATACGATTTAATGACGTGAATACAGGGAACCAAACTCTGGAGCCAAAACTCCATCCCACCAGCTCAGAGGGAGAAGCAAGCGGTCCCTCAAGGCTGGACCATGAGTCCCAAGCTAGTGCACTCTCCCCAGATAGAGGCCAAACTTGCCCTGGAAAATTCTAAACTAAAGCAAGTTTTTCCATTACGACGCTGGACGCAAGGCACAAGCAATGCCAAATCCAGTGGGCTGGGGGCTGGGGCACCTGCGCTTAGACGATTCTGAGAAGACCTCCGCAAAGCTCCTGCAATATAAATAAATCCCCCAAATAAAAGGGAGATAATTTAGTGGAGAATTTGGTGACTGGTGCGTATTTTACGGGCATCCTTTTCAGAAGCAGCTCTTTGTTACAGTCCCCGGGGGCGCGGTCCCGGCAGCGCGTTCCCATGCTGCCACCTAGTGGTGATGGCGAGAGCTGCTGCGGAAGTCGAAGCGTCCAAACCCCCGAAGCGACTTAGGGAGGCGGCATCCTGTTAACACCAGTCGGGGCGGTGGCTGTTTTTAGCTGGGTCTCTCCTTCTGTGCCACTTTCATCATGGAAACTGGCTCTCTAGACCCAAAAAAAGCTGCGACGTGCTCTGCAAAAGCTGTTCAAGGGCCAATTTTAGCTACATTTCTTGGAATTTGGACTCCCGGGAGGGAGGAGGGACGTGTGGTTCCCAGGAAGTTGGGCATCTTTTTAGAACCTAGTACCTGGAGGCCGATTCTGGCCATGAAAGCTGCGAGATCACAGTTCTCCTTGGGTTCCAGCTTCTGCAAAGGGATATAAATTTGAGGGTGGGGGGATGGTTAGCAGCAGCAGCAGCCGCTGAGTCCTCGGAGCTTTACCATTAAGAGCTTTCTTCATTTGGACCATCTTACTGATGCCTCGAAATAACCCTAAGCACAAGAGGAGAATGGAACCCATTTTACAGATGAGGAAATTGAGGCTTGGAAAAGTCAAGTGACTTGGCCAAGATCATATAGCCAGTAACTAGCTAAGCCTTTGGAGAAGGCAATGGCACCCCACTCCAGTACTCTTGCCTGGAAAATCCCATGGACAGAGGAGCCTGGTAGGCCAGTGCATGGGGTCGCTAAGAGTCGGGAACGACTGAGCGACTTCACTTTCACTTTTCACTTTCATGCATTGGAGAAGGAAATGGCAACCCACTCCAGTATTCTTGCCTGGAGAATCCCAGGGATGGGGGAGCCTAGTGGGCTGCCGTCTATGGGGTCGCACAGAGTCGGACATGACTGAAGCGACTTAGCAGCAGCAGCAGCAGCAGCAGCAGCTAAGCCTTGATTTGAATTCTTGAGTCTGTTGACCTAGAAGTCAGACAAAACAATGAGTCAAGAGTTGAAAGTCCTGGGCTGGTCCCCACTCTGCTGCCAACTCATTTGACACTTGAGAACTGGAAAAGCACATCAGTTTCTCTTTGTGGTCTACCCCAGCACCACAGAGGAGTTTGAGGCTGTCTGTGATTGATTGGTTATGTCTGGCTCGGGTAGGGGACCAAAGACTAAAGCAACTTAGCCTAGGGTTAGGCAATAGTGAGCCATTACAGATTCCTGAGCAAGGAGTGTTTTCATGAAACGACTCAGGCCACAGTGGGCAGGGTGGAGATGAGAGAGAGCAGAGAGCCTGGAATTCTGCGAGACAGCATTTTCTTCCAGATAAAGAACTGGGCAAGAGACAACCTGCTGAGCCAAACTTCATAAAATATTTTTACAGTGTCCTCCACTTCTTAAATGGTTGTTTTAACTCTTAAAAAAAAAAAAAATCTCATTCAGGAGTTCTAAGGAATTCTGTCAACCTTTTCTCCCCCGCCCCTAAATATTCCTCATAATCTTGTTTTCATATGACTGGCTCATTAGAACAATTGGTGGTAGCACTTAGACTCAAAGAATAACTAGAATAAGTGAGAATGGTTTGATAATTACTTGGTTAATTTTCAATGACTACTTACTGTGCTTTAACACTGGGATGTCTTGTCTGTGCTGTTTTTAGTCACTCAGTCGTGTCTAACTCTTTGTGACCCCATGAACTGTAGTCTGCCAGGCTCCTCTGTCCATGGTGATTCTCCAGGCAAGAATGCTGGAGTGGGCTACCATGCCCTCCTCCAGGGGATCTTCCCAACCCAGGGAAGATCTGGGACCCAACTTCCTGCATTGCAGGTGGCTTCTTTACCATCTGAGCCACCAGGGAAGCCCAAGAATACCGAAGTGGGTAGCCTATCCCTTCTCCAGGTGATCTTCCCAACTGAGGAATCGAACCAGGGTCTCCTGCATTACAGGCAAATTCTTTACCAGCGGGGCTACCAGGGAAGCCCTTCTCTGAGGGGTGCCTTTGAGATTGGGAGTGAGGTGGCCAGTAACCAGAGACAACCCCCAGACATCCTCACCGTTCCATCACCAGCTGATCAACATCTCTGCTGGTCAGAGAACAACCATAGGTGGCCTAGTCAGCTTCAAGGTATCAACATGATGGACTAAAATCACAAAACTGAGCTGCTGAAATGAATCTTTATGCTTTCCTTTATCAACTGCTTAAAACATTTCTATTATGTGCCCCAGTACGTTAGAGGTGGGTGGGGCCCACCTTCCTGTTTCGTGTTGAATCCTCCCAGAGCATTCATTGTGGACCATGGTAACTGAGGTTTTCAGAAACCCAGCATTGTCCCCTCCATTCCCCTTCTAGTAACAAAATCTACTCCCAACCACTGATGTGGACATAGGCCCCAGTCCAGACCTGGCCACTTCCCACCTTATTAGCTCAGGGGTGGGCCCTGAGCCAGACAAAGAGGAACTGGTCTTCAGGTCCAGTCTCAAGACACCATGGTGTCTGCAGCTCCTCCTTCAAGTCCATAAACTCTCTGGGAATTCTTCTTGACCGCATGAATCAATATATCTCCCCACTGTCAGTTTCAATGGGATTCCTGTCACTTTGCATGATTCACCATCCCTGAACCATCCCTGAATCTCTCTCCTCTTCCTGATCTCCTCTAGTGATAGGGGCCTCACAGTCTTGACACAGCCCTTCTTCTCTGAAAGTGCAGAAAGCGCTTTCATAGAAGAAGCCAAAATTTGCCTCACAGGGCACATACCTATACACATAAACACACATATACATGTATACAGAGACACACTGATGTGTGCAAGCATATCCACATGGATCCACACATGTGATGCCTTATAAATACATGTGTAACATATACATTCATAAACACACAGACCCACACACACGTGCAGATATACATACACACAGAGAGGCACACAGATATACAGGCGCATTAGTGCCACACCTATACACAATTACAAGCACATTTAGACATATACGGGGCTTCCTGGGTGGCTCAGACAGTAGAGAATCTGCCTGTAATGCAGGAGATCCAGGTTCAATCCCTGGGTCAGGAAGATCCGCTGGAGACAGGAATAGCAACCCACTTCAATATTCTTGCCTGGAGAATTCCAGGGACAGAGGAATCTGATGAACTACAGTTCATGAGGTCGCAAAGAGCTGGCATAACTGAGCAACTAACACACACACATAGACACATACACATATACATGTGTGTATATGCGTACACAGATATACAGATATAAACATGATATACACCTGCATTACAGACACACTGACACTTCACACATACGCATACATGCACACATAAACACATGCACAGAGGTGCACACAGGTACACACTACAAACACACACCCATACACTCACAGACATGTCAAAATACACACACACACACACATACACAAAGACACAGAGACACAGATACATACACACAGAGATACACATCAGGGCTCCTTACATAAGCTGCTGAGGACAAAAGAACCCTCAATTCACGTCACAGATCACCTGGAATGATGACTCCACACGCATTTTGACCTATTCTCCCTCCTCTACAGTTTTTAAATCATTCTCCTGGCAAATAAAAACCCTCCCGTTAAAAAAAAAAAAAAAAAAAAAAAAACCTGGATATTTACTGCCCACCTCTCACCACCTTCAGGGCTGGCATTGGCTTCTCCCATCACCATGGCAACCCTGCCACCACCACCACCACCACCCCCCCACCCAGCACTTGCCATTCAAAAAATGTGTGCCCTTCAAACCTCTTCAAGAATGTCAAAGTGACATCGATACCTTCCGGAGAGGTGACCCTAATTTTGAAGGCAGCTCCAAGGACTTCTCGAAGGGAGGGTGAAGAATGACTCTGCTGGCCACGGGGGTGAGTCACCAGGAGAAGGCAGTGCTGCCAGTCCCCGTGCCTTTAGAGTCTTGTTTTTTAACGCTGCAGGCAGTCCTGACAAATGCCTGGTTTACCTCCCCAACCACTGTCTGTAAAAGCGTATAATCAAGGTCTACTTTATGTGATGTCCCCGATCAGTTATAACATTTTACATCATAAAAATGAGCCTCAGGAATAAATTCTTGATTGTTAACATGGTGCTTTTAAGAAATAAGGGTGCTCGGAGGCTCAGAAATGTTGAGTCACCAGCCTGAGATCACACAGGAGAGCCAGGATTTGAACACAAGTCTGACCCCGAGGCCCCCGCTGCGTAACTCTCCCTTCCCACAATTGGGTGGTTGGCCTTTTCAATCTCACCTAGGATCCTTAGCTCCTCGAGAGGCCTCACCCCAAACTCTGCTCCACTCATCCAAACTGTTCTGTGTCTCTCTGCACGTTCATTTCCTAGGGCTGTGCGAGCAAAGTGCCTCTGGCTGAATGGTTTAAACAACAGGCATGCACTGTCTCGCAGTTCTGGAGGCCAGAAGTCCAAGACCAAGGGCTCGGCAGGGTGGGCTCCTTCCGGGGCTGCGATGAGGCGTCTGTCCTGTCTCCTCCAGCACCTCCCGTTCGCTGGCCACTGTGCCGGTCCTTGACTGTAGAAGCCTCTCCCGGGCTGGCCCCTGTCCTCACATGGCTGTGACTGTGCCCCAAGGGGCTCAGTAGCTGCCCAAGGCCTTGTGGGGGGTCCCAGTCCAAGAGATATCTTTGGGAAGAGCCACCAGGAAGAGGCCCAGCCAGCGGTAGAAGGAGACCTGGGGACACTGAGCCGGGGTGCCAGGGGTTCACTCCCAAGGCTGAGAGGTCTCAGCCTGCAGGCGGGTGAGCTGGGGGAGCAACCCACCTCCTTACCTCGCTGGTGCCCAAGAGGGACACCGGGGCTCAAGGAGAGCAGTGACTGTCCACTGGGTCTCAGGCTCATTCACACACTCACACACATATACACACTCACATACATAGACTTACACACATACAGACTTACATACACATGCGCACACACACACTTGCACACATATAGACACTCACATACATAGACACTCACAGACACAGATACACACTCACATAGACACACACATATATACAAATACACATACACACACACCTACACATAAACACACTTACACAAATGCACTCAAAGAGAACATATACAAATCTACATTCACACACACACAACTAACATGCATACACACAGGCATGTGCGCACACATCTGCACATATAAACACATGCACACATTCACACACACATATGTGTACCTAAACACACACACACACCCCTCCTCTGCCCGTGCTCCGCCAGCAGTTCACAACCAAGATGCTGCATTCCAAGCAGTCGTGAGGTGGATTACCATCTATTGCTAATAATGAATCCCAAATGTTGCAAATATATGTACAAGTAGATTCAAGGTCATTCCTATGAAACATCGGATTCACTCACTGCATTCTGATTAGGCTCTTTCCATGGGAGAGGAAAGGAGGGACTTTTTGATGGGCGTGTGAGTAGGGGTGTGTCCACATGTGATGGAATAGAAAGCCTAGGACAGCCTCTCTGGACCCCAAGCCCTGGGACAGCCTCTCTGGACCCCAAGCCCTATGAGATACATACAGAAATGCCAAGCTGCCTTCTTCATGACAGACATAGATGCCTGAACTGGGGCTGGCCTTGGAGGAGGAAAGGAGGTGCTCCTGGCCAACAGAGATCCAGGAAGATTCCCAACCTCACCAGTGACCCTGAAATGCAAGTTGGAAAGAGGAAGCACCATTATTCACCATCCAACTGACACACAATGTTGCCTTTGACCCTCACCGCTACTGGCAAGGGTGGAAGGTTAGAGAGAGGGATTCCTTCAAACATGGTGGAGAGGGGTGTAACTGACAGACCCATTTTTGGAGGTTTTCTGGGATCTAGACGCCACCGTCTTTCTGACCTCAACTCCTACTTCTTCCCTTGCTTGCTCTTTTTACCCTTGAACTCACCAGGTGTGTCCCTGCCTCAGGGCCTTTGCACCTGCAGCTCCTGCTGCCTGGAATGCTCTTCCCCCCAGCTTTCTGTATCTGAGTCTTTGGCAGCATGTCAGATGTGTCCCTAGCCACACGTTAACTCCCATACATGTACACACACTTTCTCTTCCTCTTCCCACTTTCCACTTTCTTTCTCTCTAACCCTCTTCCCTGCCTTCTCTTTCTCCGTGGCATTCACAAATCACCAGATAATGCATGCTTTACCTATTTTTGTTATCATCTGCCTCCTCCCAACACATTCCCACAAAGAATATCAGTTCCAAGGTGGATGAGGCAGAAATTTTGTGATTTCATTGTTCCTTACTGTGTCTCCAAACCTTAGAGTAAGCCAANTCCGTGGCATTCACAAATCACCAGATAATGCATGCTTTACCTATTTTTGTTATCATCTGCCTCCTCCCAACACATTCCCACAAAGAATATCAGTTCCAAGGTGGATGAGGCAGAAATTTTGTGATTTCATTGTTCCTTACTGTGTCTCCAAACCTTAGAGTAAGCCAAGCTAGATGGGCAATGTATATTTGTTGAAAGAATTAAGATTTCAAATGCTGATAACCTTTGCTAACCACTTTTAAGAAACCATCTGTATTCCTCTCCTGTTGCCGCACAACAAATGATCAACTGGACACCCACAAGTCCGCTCCCCGTTCTATGGGTCAAGCTCAGCCAGGCATGGCGAGAGGCTCTGCTCAGAATGAAATCACCTTCCTGGGTGCTGTATTCTTCTCTGGAGCATAGAACCCTCTTCACACTAACTCCTGTTACTGGCAGGATCCAGTTCCTTGCTGTTGTTGGACTGACATCCCTGATTCCTTGCTGGTTGTCAATCTTAGGGCTCTCCCAGCCTCCGGAGGCCACTCAAATTCCTCTCCACATAGACTTTCTATCTTCAGGACACGGCATGTCATATTATCTCAAGCTTCAGATCCCAGAAGCTCTTTATGCTTTAAGTCTTATGCTTTCAAGAGCTCAAGTTGGACTTCCCTGACCATCCAGGGTTAAGACTCCAGTCTTCCAGTGCAGGGGTTGGGGGTTTGATCCCTGACTGCGGAACTGAGATCCCATATGCCGTGTGGTGCAGCAAAAAAATAAATAAATAAAAACCCACAAAAGGACTCATGTGATCAGACGATGCCCACCTGGATAATCTTCATGCCTGAAATTAACTGACTTGGGACTTTAGTTACATCTGCAGCATCCTGAGCTCCGAAGAATTCATGCTTTTGAACTGTGGTGTTGGAGAAGACTCTTGAGAGTCCCTTGGCCTACAAGGAGATCCAACCAGTCCATCCTAAAGGAAATCAGTCCTGAATGTTCATTGGAAGGACGGATGTTGAAGCGGAAACTCCAATCCTTTGGCCACCTGATGCAAAGAGCTGACTCATTTGAAAAGACCCTGATGCTGGGAAAGATTGAAGGCGAGAGGAGAAGGGGATGACAGAGGATGAGATGGCTGGATGGATGGCATCACCGACTCAATGGACATGAGTTTGAGTAAATTCCGGGAGCTGACGATCGACAGGGAGGCCTGGCGTGCTGCAGTCCATGGGGTCACAAGGAGTCGGACACGACTGAGCGACTGAACTGAACTGAACAGCATCCTTTCCAGCAACGCCTAGGTGAGTGTCTGAATACCCTGTGAACAGGAATCTTGGGATGGAAACTTTCTGGGCCTCTGTATCCTCTTCGTAAGATGGAGATGCTAATAACAGTACTAGCCCACAGGGGCTGTCTGGATTCACTAAGATAGTGCATGTAAAGTGCTCAGTACTATGTTGGACCAGAAGGGGGGAGGGGCTGTCGCCACAACTATTATTAGTGCCATTATTGACATCATCACCGCCACCATCATTAAGGTTATTTCGGATATGCCAGCGGGCTCTCTTTATTCCACAGGATATGTGTCAGGATGCCAGAACGTGGTGTTTCAGTACATCCAGATATGACACTCTTTACTCTGCTGTAGATAGAGATATGGGATGTCTTGACTGTTATTTATACCGATAAGGCAAGTGGCACTGTCGGTTACACAGACAGTGATCAGGCACATTACAGCTATTTTAGGAAGGGTTTCTGGATGTTATGTACACAGTGAAGGAGATGTGTCTATTTACTCCACACAGACCTGGCACGTTGGGTTGGTTACATATGCTTGGCTTACGTTGCTGGCATATACAGTGATGCAATCTCGGAAGAGACTGGGAAAGACTTGAGATTCAACAAGAGTGATGAGGGGGTTCCCTGGATTCAGGACAGGCGGGTTGAAAGCCAAGAATGTCCCAGGCAAACCAGAGCAAGTTGGTCAGATACAACCAGGGCCGGGGCTCCCCAAGCACCACCCATGCGTACCCTCACACACGTGACCACGTAGGAGCATGGACTGTGGAGTCAGGTGGTCCAAGTTCAAATCCCATCTCCATCCCTTCCTGGTCATGGCACTTCAGCAAGGCCAGCTGCTCAGTCCTAAACTGGAGCTAATAAGGGAACCAACCTCAATGGTTGAGAAAATTAGAGTTAATAAAGAGAAAGCGCTAAGAGTCGCGCCAAGTGCATAGTAAACACTCAATAAACCTTGGTGCTTATTATTATGGTTATATCTGCCAGTTTCTCGATTATCTATTTAAGTATTTCTTTATACCTACATACTCTTAAAAGGTATAAAGTGTATTTATTGTAAGAGGAAACCATACGTTCCTGCCCAAATTGGAAAGCCGGAGCTCTTAGCCATAAATAGAAGGTAGTTAGAAACACAAATGCGAACTGTTTAGCGAGTAGCAGCAGCTCAGGCTCCCCTGATGGAAACCCAGATGTTCTGGGCAAGTGGAGATGGGCTTGGAGGCAGGGAGGAGCAAGATGAGGTCGAGGAAGCCTGAGGATGGATTTGTGACAGGTCTGTGGATGCCAGCCCAGATCCAAACACATCACACGGCATCCCATGGCCACCAAGAAAGAGCCCACAAGGAGACTTCTCTGGTGGGCCAGTGGCTAAGATGCCACACTCCCAGTACAGGGGGCCTGGGTTCAATTCTGGGAGATGGAACTAGATCCCACATACCGCAGCTAAAAATCCCATGTGCCATAGCCATGATCAAAGATCCTGCATGCAGCAAGTAAGCCCCGGTGCAGCCAAATCCATAACAGAGGGGTGGGGCTGGGGAGGGGTTTCAAGACAGAGGGGATGTATGTGTACCTATGGCCAATCCATGTTGATGTATGACAAAAACCATCACAATATTGTTAAGTCATTATCCTCTAATTAAAAAAAAAAGAAAAAGATCCCTGAGGAAGTACTTGGCCTTTCGCAAAGCAGATATCTAAAATACCTCTAGTTTGGACTTCTCTGGTGGTCCAGCGGTTAAGAATCCGCCTGCCAGTGAAGGGGACACGGATTTGATCCCGAGTCCGGGAACTAACATCCCACATGCCAGGGGAGCCTGAACACTACCACTAGTGAGCCCAGGTGCCCTAGAGCCCGTGCTCTGCAACAAGAGACGCCGCCGCAATGAGAAGCCTGTGCACCACAACTAGAGAGCAGCCCCCGATTGCTGCAACTAGGGAGGTGGGAGGGGGGTTCAGGATGGGGAACACAGGTACACCCATGGTGGGTTCATGTCAATGTATGGCAAAACCACTGCAATGTTGTAAAGTAATTAGCCTCCAATTAAAGTAAATAAATTTATATTAGAGAGAGAGAGAAAGCCCACATGCAGCAACGAAGACCCAAGCAAGCAAAAAAATTTTTTTTTCAATTTTTTAAAATTAAAAGTAAAGAAAATGCCTCTAGTCTGTTCTCACCTAAGCTGGTCCTCAGCAGACAGGTCAGGGTTGCTGTTAGCATCCTTCCTGCACTGGCTCTGCCCCTGAGGACAAGGTCCATCACCTCTCTGAGTCTCAGTGATCACCATCTGCAAAATGGGCATCATGACGCCAGCCTCTCAGGGCCTCTAAGAGGATCTGGCGGGATAAACGCCATCTATGACTATCAAAGGGTGAGCTGGTTGGATGGCATCACCAACACGATGGACATGAGTTAGAGCAAGCTCTGGGAGTTGGTGATGGACAGGGAAGCCTGGTGTGCTGCAGTCCATGGGGTCATAAAGGGTCAGACACGACTGAGCGACTGAACTGATGACCGTCAAACCATTTCCAAAACGTTTATGTTGACTGCCTGGCCTTTTCAAACACCAAGAATCATCCCATGGCAGCTTTTCATCACTTGGGTGGAAGCTATCTTGTCCCCCTAACCTCATTTGTCTGGAGGAGCCATAAAGGTTCATGTATAATCAGAGAGCTAGTTAGAAGGCCGAGAAGGAAGGGATGTTAATTTTACCACTTTTAAGTAACTGTTCTGTATGTGTGTGTGTGTATGTGTTTGTAATGTTTTATTTTTGGTACTTGAAAACCTGGGCTCCCACTTAAAAGTACATCAAATGTTGAGCTTGAATCACAGTATGAACCTCAAGTTACAGGCTCATAATACAATCAGGGCAGCTCCTTATAATCTCCCATTATTGAATAATACGCTCGTTACTAGCTCTCCCTCTTCCTTCACGGTACCACTCCCATGCTAAAAAATAAACATAAACACCGAGACCCAGGATGGCTGAGCGCTGAACCTGGCCTCGGAGTGGCCAGTGGCAGCACAGTGGGCATGACCGTATCCAGCCTGGGGTCACCTCTCCAATCCTCTTGATCCGGGAGCCCTCACCCACCAGGCCATGTAGCGACATCCAAGAATGAAAGGCTCCGCACATATTTTATCTGCTGTCATCCTCACCGCATCCTTGCAAATTGTGCACTATTACCAGGATTCCCCCATTCACAGATTAAGAGACCGAGGGTCAGAGAAGTCCCTTGACTTGCCCAGCCGAGCCAGAACCATGAGGCAGTTCAAAACCAGGATCCAGGATCCACTTTACACATGTGGGTGGCTGTGTGTGTCCCTTCCCACAAAATAGGTACTCATCCGTGTCACAACCTCCCTTCCCCCTGCTTTCCTGCCTCCTTTCTCCTCCCAGCGTGGGTGCTGAACGCAAGGAAGGAGGCCTCTCCTTAGGACGATGATAGATCGACTGTGCACGTCTGTGTGCTCAGAGCTGCTACCCAGGAGGGCTGCATGTGCTCCCTTCTGGGCTGAAACTGTCTTCGTGAAAAGAGCTGGGAATCATATAAATAGCTCCGGTACATGCCGTCAGCCGCCGTCAGGCTCTGATGTTACCTTCTCCTCCCCTGAGATGACTCAGGGACTCGGGGAACAAAAGGCCTCAAACTGCAGAAGCGTCTGTCCCACGTCGCTGAGGATGCTGAGTCCAGAAATCATCGTCATCCTTCACCAGGGCTCGCCTCCTCTCACCCCTCAGCCCTGGCCTGGTCCGCTGTTCCCACTTCAGAGAGAAGAAGCCTGCAGCACACGGCAAGGCCTGCTCCCCAGTGAACAGATGGGGAAACTGAGGTCCACAGAAACTGCATCAGCAAAGGTGAATGTTGGGGTGTCAGCTTAGGCCAGGCTATGGTGCCGATCATCTGGGCTAAATGCTAGCCCAGATGTTGCCACGAAGGGATAGTGCAGGTGTGATGAACATGTAAAACCAGTTGACACTGGGTGAAGGAGCTTGCCCCCCATAATGCAAGGGCTTCATCCAATCAGCTGAAGACTTCAAGAGCAAAAACTGAGGTTTGCTGGAGAAAGGGAATTCTACTTCAAGAATCCAGCACAAAGATTTCCGTCTGAGGGTTCAGCTTGTTGGATTTTTGCACTTGCCAGCTCCCACCATTGTGTGGACTCATTTCTTAAAAGAATACACATACTTAATACTCATAGATATTTAAGTAAAGGCTTGCATTGTAGGGGCTTCTCTGGTGGCTCACATGGGGATGAGTCCACCTGCAATGCAAGAGACCTAGGTTCAGTCTCTGGGTCAGGAAGATCTCCTGGTGAAGGAAATGACAACCCACTCCTGTATTCCTGCCTGGAGAATCTCATGGACAGAGAAGCCTGGTGGGCTACAGTCCATAGGGTTGCAAAGAGTCAGACACAACTTAGCAATTGAACAACAACAACATAAAGTGTGTATTTAAATTTATTTATATATTTAAATATATAAAAGTATAAGATTTAGTCACTCAGTCATGTCTGACCCTTTGCGACCCCATGGACTGCAGCCTGCCAGGTTTCCCTGTCCTTCGCCCTCTCCCAGAGTTTGCTCATATATGAAATATATTTTATACATATATACAATTGGTTCTGTTTCTCTGGAAGACCCTAATAGCANACCATTTCCTTCTCCAGTGCATGAAAGTAAACAGTGAAAGTGAAGTCACTCAGTCATGTCCGACTCTTAGTGACCCCATGGACTGCAGCCAACCAGGCTTCTCTGTCCATGGATTTTCCAGGCAAGAGTACTGGAGTGGGGTGGCATTGCCTTCTCTGAAAGGACTGACTAGAGCTATGCAAAAACCCCTAAACTAAGACACCCACTCACAGAACAAAGGACTGAGCAAAGCTAGCCGGCTGAGACCATCCCCCTCCAGTGACAGACAACCAGAGCCGGAAGGGGGCAATCGCGGCCCCAGAGAGGCATTATCTACCAAACTGCAAGCAGGCTTCATGCTAACTAAGACTTTTTGGGTTTCTGGATAGTCAACATTCACCTGAGAGGGTGCGCTGGTTGTACACCCAGAAAACCGAGTGGCAGGGACAGGGGTGGTGATAAGNCAACCAGAGCCGGAAGGGGGCAATCGTGGCCCCAGAGAGGCATTATCTACCAAACTGCAAGCAGGCTTCATGCTAACTAAGACTTTTTGGGTTTCTGGATAGTCAACATTCACCTGAGAGGGTGCGCTGGTTGTACACCCAGAAAACCGAGTGGCAGGGACAGGGGTGGTGATAAGTCACAGTGACCGCATTCGCCAAACACCTGGTCACCTGACCTGCTCAGACCTGGGAAGGGCACAAAACACAGGCCCAACCGAGTCTGCACCTCTGAGGACTACCCAAGTGCCTGAACCTGAGCGGCATAGATCTGAGAGGTGAATGCAGCCCAGGGCCGGCCTCGGATGGTTCCCAGGGGAGCAACCTAGAGCCTGAGCAGTGTGAGCAAGGAAGGCACACGTGCCGTGAGCGGGGGCAGGCCCAGTGTGGCTGAGACACTGCAAGCACACATCAGTGTTATTTGTTTGCAGCGTCCCTCCCTCCCCATAGCTTGACCGAACAAGTAAGCCTAAAAAAGTGTCCACCACTGCCTCCTTGCGTCAGGGCAGATATCAGACACTGAAGACACCAGCAAACAGAAGAAGCTAATACAAAAGGGAACTGCCTTGGAAGTGACACATGCAGTAGATTAAAACCCTGTCATTAGTACCAACTACATAGGAAGAGGCCTATAGATCTTGAGAAATATAAGCCAGATCAAGGAACTATCTGAAAATGAACTGATCCCACACTGCCAACACCACCACCAGAGAAAAGTCCTAGATGTATTTTTACTATTTTACGATCATTCTTTATTGTTAATTTTTCTTAATTTTTAAGTCCTCTATTACTCCCTTAATTTTCATTTTTATTTATTTTTTTATTTCATTTTCTTTTTTCTTTTTTTACTTTACAATATTGTATGGCTTTTAACCTACTATTGCTTTGCAAAATAAAAAAAGATAGACCCTATTCTTTAAAGCAAACTTAATATATATATTTTATAATTTTTGTTTTTTTTTTTCTTTAATATTGTATTTTTGAAAATCCATCCTCCTCTAGATTTTTTATCTCTGCTTTTTGGTATTAGTTATCAATTTTGTACCTTTCAGAATCGAATCTTCAGGACCCATTTTTACTTGGGAGGGAGATTACCGGCTTGACTGCTCTCTCCCTTTTTGGACTTTCCTTTTTCTCCCCCAGGTTGCCTCTATTTCCCCTCTCCCCCTTCTCTTCTCTCCCCAACTCTGTGAATCTCTTTCTGCGTTCCACAAAGTGGAGAACACTTAGGGAACTGATTACTGGCTGGATTTGTCTCTCTCCTTTTGATAAAGGAGATAAACTCTTTATCCTCCTAGCCACCTCTGTCTCCTTCCTCCTTCTTCTCTTTTCTGAACATCTCTGAGAGGTCCAGGCTCCGGAACGCACATAATGAAGAGATTACTGGCTCGCGTGCTCTCTCCTCTTTTGATTCCACCTTATCTCATTCGAGTCACGTCTAATTCCCTCTTCCCTCTTCTCTTCTCCATGTAACTCTATGAACCTCTCTGGGTGTCCCTCACTGTGGAGAAACTTTTCATCTTTACCCTGGATGTTTTATCAATGGTGCTGTATACATGGAGAAGTCTTGAGGCTACTGTAAAAATAAGACTGAAAACCAGAAGCAGGTGGCTTAAGTCAAAATCCTGAGAACACCAGAGAACTCCCAACTCCAGGGAACATTAATTGACAGGAGCTCATCAAACACCTCCACACCTACACTGAAACCAAGCACTACCCAAGGACCAACAAGTTCCAGAGCAAGACATACCACACAAATTCTCCAGCAACACAGGAACACAGCCNTGAAAGTGCCAACAGCAACCACAGATAGGGTTCCCATGGCTCCTCCAGGTGGCACCTTTTCCGGCTCTACCCTGTGGCCCTGGAAGCTTCTAGCGTTCATCACCTGAACCGTCAGCAGCTCCTACAGTCACAGAAACCCCGCCGCCTCTAGTTCTGAGCCTTGGGATTCTGACTCACTGGCATGGCTCTCTTCTCTCTTGCCTGAGCTAATGAAGATGGAACTCGATAACAGTGGTCAAGCAAGAGCCACACTGGCTGGGTCCAAACTCCGGCTCCATCACTTACCTACCGGGGACCCTGGACAAAGCCTTGACCCCTCTGTGTCTCCATTTTTTCCATCTGTAAAATACAGACAATAGTTGTACTTCCCTCAAAGGCTCATGGTGGGAATTAAATGGGTAAACACACACATACAAAATGCTTAGATAAGTGACTAGCACATAGTACAAAGGATATGGAAGTGACTGTTAATTAAATTACTGGAGGGAATACTCTGGCAGTCCCGTGGTTAGGACTCTGCACGTTCACTGCCAAGGACCCAGGTTCAATCCCTGGTCAGGGAACTAAGATCCCACAAGCTGCGTGGCATGACAAAACAACAATAATAATAATAATTAGATTACTGGGGGGGATTGGAATGTGCTAACTTGACAGGGGCACACCCTTAGTTAGAACTGGGGTCTGCCCCACCAGAGCCACAAGGATTAAAAGAGGCAGAGGATGACTTTCCAAGAGGAAATGAATGTGCTGTTAGCACAAGAAAGAGAAAGAGGGCAGAAAGGCCCAAACAGCAGCTGCCTAATAGCGTGGCCCCAGTGAAACATCCGATTAGTTTCTTTCCTGTTGGGTACAAACCTGAGGTCGAAACCACCTTAAATTGTAAAGATAAAAAATATCCTAATTACGTGCAAGAGTAAAAGGGAGCAGGTCGTTCTGTCCTGCTGTTACAGCTGTCCTTGCGTTTCTGCCCACTGAAAATGAAACCCGTAAAAATCAGGCATTTAAAATCTACCTTGGACTCAGTCACTCATTCAACAGACATTTAATGAGCCCTGGAGAAGGGTTTCCCTGAAACTAACAAGGCTTAAGCATCAGGGGCCCTCTCTTACTTACACGGGTCCCTTGCAAGGCCTTCCACCTAATGTGACATTTGTAATTCTATATTCTGTTGCCTAAAGAAGCCTCCTCAACTGTATGAGCTTCCACAAAATCTGAATTTGTCCTGCCTGAGCTCCTATTAAGTGGCAGGAACTACAGGTAAAGGAGCTTCCCTGGTGGTTCAGTGGTAAAGAATCTGCCTGCCAGTGCAGGAGACATGGGTTCAGTCCTGGTCTGGGAAGATGCCCTGGAGAAGGAAATGGCAACCCACTTTCCATGGACAGAGGAGTCTGGCAGATTACAGTCCATCGCGTTGCAAAAAGTTAGACACTACTTAGCAACTGAACAACAGCAACTACATATGCATGCTGTGTGCACAGTCACGCTGGACTCATTGCCCCTCTATGTGGTGTAGCCCGCCAGGCTCCTCTGTCCACGGGATTGTCCCAGCAAGAATACTGGAGTGGGTTTCCGTTTCCTCCTCCAGGGGATCTTCCTGACCCAGGGATCAAACCCGAGTCTCCAGCATCTCCTACATTGTCAGGAGGTTTTTTTTTTTACCACTGAGCCACCTGGGAAGCCCCCACCTACAGGCACAGAGATGAATAAATGATTCTGCCTTCATGGAGCGCCCTCTACTGACAGAGACTGAGAATGAGCCCAAGGATGATTTCCCTCCCAGGCAAAGTATGTGCTGGGTATTCATTCATCCAACCCTGGAGGAGGGCATGGCAACCCACTCCAGTATTCTTGCCTGGAGAATCCCATGGACAGAGGAGCCTGGCAGGCTGCAGTCCATGGGGTCACAAAGGATCGGACACAACTGAAGCTACTTAGCACAGCACATTCATCCAGTGAACCGAACGTACTGAGCATTCCAGGATGAGAAGGCAGGAAAAGACTCTGCTGTTAAGGAGCTTATAATCAATCAGTCAACACCAAAAAAAAAAAAAGTTTTTTAGAATAAAAAGGTTAAGGAAGAATGAGTGGAGGGGTACTTTAGGTCATTGGTCAGAAGAGGTTTCTTTGAAGACAGAAGCTGGTATGTAAATACGGAGATGCGGCAACTGTGCAAAGAAGGGGGGATAGTTCCAAGCAGAAGGACCAGCAAATGTCAAGGCCCTGAGGAAGGAATGACTTTAGCGACTGAAGGGACAGTGAAAAGGCCAAGACAGGTGGCACAAAGTGAGTCAATGGGGGAACTAACAAGATGGGATCAAAGAGGTAGGAAGAGGCTAGATTATGTAGGACTTTGCTGCCAGCTGACGGGGTTGGCTGAGGACTTCCCTGGTAGCTCAGATGGTAGAGTCTGCCTGCAATGCAGGAGGCCGGGGTTCAATCCCTGGGTCGGGAAGATCCCCTGGAAAAGGAAATAGCAGTCAATTCCAGTATTCTTGCCTGGGAAATCCCATGGGCAGAGGAGCCTGGCAGGCTACAGTCCATGGGTTTACAGATGTCGAAAGTAGAAGCCATCAGGGTTTCAGGCAAGGGAGTGATGTGACATCACGAACATTTACAAAAAGAGCTCTCTGGCTGCTATGGATAGAGCCAATTGCTGAGTGAGAGCACAGACCAGTTCAGGAGCTTCTTCCTAACCAGTTAGCAAGCATCCTCAAGGTTTCACAACCTACCATTTTGTAAGTGGTGGGGAAACAGGCTCTCCAGATGTTGTTGGCCAGAATGCAAAAGGACACAACTCCAGTGGAGGCGGCTTGACAACCTCAAGCAAAGTTACATGTGTATTTATCCATTGACTGGCAGTCCCACTCCTAAAAATCTGCCCCAGGACTTCCCTGGTGGTCCAGTGGTTAAAAATCCGCCTGCCAATGCAGGGGACACAGGTTCAAGACCTGGCCCAGGAAGATTCCACATGCCTCAGGGCAACCAAGCCCATGCCCCACAACTGCCGAACCCACGTGCCCTAGAGCCCACGCTCTGCAACGAGAGAAGCCCAGGCACAGCCGTCAGAGAAAGCTCTCGCAGCCAAAGATAAATAACCATTCAAAATATAAATAAATAAATCTACCCCCAAAATGCACTGGCAAAAAAGACAAAGACGTGTGCAGGAGGCGAATCGCTGCAGCATCACTTGTGATGGCAGA
Source organism: Neotragus moschatus (assembly GCA_006410615.1). Taxonomy (NCBI): domain Eukaryota; kingdom Metazoa; phylum Chordata; class Mammalia; order Artiodactyla; family Bovidae; genus Neotragus; species Neotragus moschatus. Next base: position 956,537 of record SJYA01002939.1, on the reverse strand, counting down.
AAACTGGGAACCACATATAGTGGGGAGCAGGAGCTGAATTAATATTGAACATGGACCCAACGCCACCCACTACTCAGCTGCCAGAGGAAGGTGGGATGTGTTATAGTCTGCTAAGGAAGAGTCCTCATGATGTATGATTAAATGAAAAAAAATCGAGATGGAGAAAACTGTGTGTATTATGTTGCCATATTGTGCTGCCTCTTTCTTAAAGAGGTGGAATGTGAACATATTTTGTCATGGGAAAATAAACCAAAAATACAAATGGTTTGCTACCAGGGAAGGTAGGACACAGTTAAAAAGGAGAAAGATAGAAGCTAGATTTCAATGAATAAATTGTGTAAATTTGACTTTTTAACATTATAAACATTTATCAAACTACATTTTTTTGTTTCTAATTTTAAAGTTAATTTTTTAGGGCTTTCCTGGCGGTCCAGTGGTTAAGAATCCACCTGCCAAGGCAGGGGACACAGGTTCGATCCCTGGTTGGGGAACTAAGATTCCACATGCCAAGGGGCAACTAGAGAAAGCCCATGTGCCACAACAAAGACACACATAGCCAAAATTGTAAAAATTAAAAATAAATAAATAAATAAAACTGATTTTTTTAATTCCTAAAAATTGAAAGAAAGCAAAGTGAAACAAATGACCTTCCTTGTATACTGAGTTAGTGCCATAAACACATGGAAAGAAACTATTCAAGTGACTTTCAAACAGTGATTTTAAAAGGCCTCTAGTAAGATATATATTAAGACCAAAAAAAGCACCTCAAACTATTTTTATTAATTAAATCATTGATGGCAGTTTTGCTGTTGTTTTCCTGAGATAATTCTGCATGTGTTACACAATAAAGCAAATAAGTAATTATGTTGGTTTCTTGGAGGATCAGGAATTTGGATATGGAAGAAAGACTTTGAGATAAGATTGAACAAGTTAAGTAAAAACCTGATGGTCCTGAGTTTGAATGTGAAGTCTCAGTATAAACTCAAGATGTTTATTTTTTTTTAATTTTTATTTTTTAGTTTGTTTTGCTTTACAATACTGTATTCATTTTGCCATACATTGACATGAATCAGCCACGAGTGTATATGAGCTCCCAATCCCTACCCCCCTCCCCCCTCCCACCCCAGACCATCTCCCTGGATCATCCCGGTGCATCAGTCCCAAGCATCCTGCATCCTGCATCGAACCTAGACCGGCGATTCGTTTCACTTATGATATCATGCATGTTACAATGCCACTCTCCCAAATCATCCCACCCTCTCCCTCTCCCACAGAGTTACCTCTAGCACCCAGACGGTGGTCTCTAAGTACCCTTCCCCTTCAAGAGAAGCCAGAGATCAATGCACAAATGGCTGATTCCATGGTGGGGGCATAAGACGGCAAAGAACAGAGGCAGAGAAGTAAGGAAAGGAGATTATAAATAGCTTCCAGTGAATATGTGGAAAGCCAAGAAAGTGACACCGAAGCCAAGAGAAGAAAGTGTTCTAAGAAACGCAACGTGACAGCAACACTGACCGCTGGATCTGGTGATCTGGAGACCACCAGCGGCCTTGGCAAAAGCGGTGTGAACGCAACAGCAGAAGCCTGGGTGCACAGGAGAGGAGCCGAGGTATAAGGATCAAGAACGCCAGCAAAATTAAAAGACTGTTCCGGAAACGTCTGATGAAATTTTTTAAAAATAATAGTGACACAGCCGAAGAAAGAGATCCAAATCCTGCCATCTGCACACTCACCTCTAATAGGAACCTGGCATTTAGAAAAGGGAAGTGGGAAAGGGAAGTACTTTTCCTTATGCTCTTCATCCAAGTGCAGGCGTCATTTCTGCATGTGGAGGTACTTAAGCACAGGAGCATTATCCTGGCCGCCCTGACCCAGCTGAGCCAGTGAAGGCGATCAGAGGCGCCCCACCTCTGAAAGTGATCGAGTTAAGGAAGAAAGGTCAGGGACTTCCCTGGTGATCCAGTGGTTAAGACTTCCTGCTTCCACGGTAGGCAATATGGGTTCGCTTCCTGGTCGGGGAACGAACACCACACAGCATGGCAGAAATAAAGGGAAAAAAGGAAAGAAGGAAGATCATCCTTGAGGGAAGCTCGAGAGGTAATCCAGCCTCGGGTTTTGGACTAGGGCTCTGTGTACTGCGGACTCTCCAGAGATGATAGCCTAACAAACAACAGGAGCTTAGTAAGTGTTCCGGGCAGAACTGTGGTGCTTCCCCAGTGTGCCTCCCATCTCCACCAGCTCCCAAATCAAGGTCCACGGTGTCTGCTTTGGGTAAAAAGACTCTCTATTTGGATTCCCATCCATAGAGCGTCTCTCCAGGTATTTCTCTCCACTGGCTTCCCCTCCTCTCCATCTGCCAGCGTCCTCTGCACATTCCGCTGCCAGGATGAACCATTGAAAAAACAAGCAGAGAGGCCTTTGACTGTCACCAGCAGCTGCACGCTGCAGCCCCGGGCCCGGGCGCAGACTCCGGCCACGCAGGTTGCAAAGCAAGCCCAGAGCACATCTGTGCCTCCTTCTGTTTACTCACAGAGACGGAAAGGGAAAATGACCAGTTCTCAGGGTCGTCTCTGAATTAGCCAGGATTCTCCAGGGAAACAAAACTAATAGGAGGTATCTAAAAATATGGGAAGATTTATTATGAGGGATTGGCTCAATTATGGAGGCTGAGAAGTCCCACGATCTACTGTCTGCAAGCTGGGGGTCCAGGAAAGCCAGAGGCATAGTACCAGCGGTCTGTGGAGTAAAGTTGTGGTCTGAGTCTAAAGGCTTTGGTTAATGGCTGTGACGGATTTCATTGCGGGGTGGCAACAGTTGCACAACTCGGTGAATTTACTAAAAAAAAAAAAAATTGTCAAACTGTACACTTAAAATGGATAAAATATATGATATGTAAACTCTACCTCGATTAATTTGTTGCTGCTGCCATTCTTGTCATCAGTGTCAGGCAGCTTGCAGGATCTTATTTCCCCCACCAGAAACTGAACCCTTGCTATGGCAGTGAAAGTACTCAATCCTAACCACTGGACCACCAAGGAATTCCCAAGTCACTTTTTTAATTATTAATTTATTTTAATTAGAGGCTAATTAATTTATAATATTGTAGTGGTTTTGGCCATACATCGACATGAATCAGCCATGGGTGTACATGTGTCCCCCATCCTGAACCCCATCCCTCTGGGTCGTCCCAGAGCACCTTGAGTGCCCTGCTGCATGCATTGAACTTGCACCGGTCATCTAGTTTACATATGGTGATATACACGTTTCAATGTTATTCTCTCAAATCATCCCATCCTCGCCTTTTCCCACATAGTCCAAAAGCCTTCTCTTTACATCTGTGTCCCGGTTGCTGCCTTGCATATAGGATCATCGTTACCATCCTTCTAAATTCCATATATATGCATTAAATGTACTGTATTGGTGTTTCTCTTTCTGACTTACTTCATTCCATATAATAGGCTCCAGTTTCATCCACCTCATTAGAAGTGACTCAAATGCATTGGTTTTTATAGCTGAGTAATATCCTATTGAGTATAAGAACCACAACTCCCTTATCTATTTGTCCCAAGTTGTTTTAAGTGTTGGTGCCAAGAGTCCCAGTGGATAAGCTAGAAGAAATTCAGAAGAATAGAAAAGAGATGCCCCTGGCAGAGGGAACAGCACCCATCAACTCGGTGACAGCACCCCCCGGGAGCAGTGGGAGCCCCTAATGTGGAAGCCAGTCTCCTGGTGAGTACACAGGAGTACCCTGAGGTCCCGCTAAAGGTTTAAAAGAGATTTGGGGCAAGATAACATCCTGTTTTATTATGTTGGTGGGAGAAGGCAAGTGGAGAGAGCTGAGTCACCACGACAACCTGGATACCGTTTGTACCAGGTTTAGAGCAACTCAGACTCATACTTCTTGTGCTTGAAAACTGCGGGGGTAAACAATTGCCTAGGATATCAAGTGACCATTTCTCTGAGATTGATTAGTGGTGACTGGCTGGAGCATTGTGTTGAAATTGATTAGTGATGTCTTCTACGGATACAAGAGTAGGAGAAGCACTATGTGTGCTATTCATTTGCCAACCCTGCTGGGACAATCAGAATCACTGCCCTGGTACAAGAGAGGTGGCATAAGCCTGAGACGCTTGGGGATGAGGATCGCAGCAGCATCCTGTCCTGGATCCAACACAGCAGAAAATCCATGACACAAAGGGAGCATCTGTTGTCTACTAATGCCTCTGAAGCCTAGAAGGGAATCTTTTTCCCTTAGAGCTTTGCTTACACAAAGGAAGTGCTTTATGTTTTTATATTTATTTAATTTACTCTTCATTTTTGGCTGCATCAGGTCTACAGATGCAGCACATGGGATCTTCAGTCTGGCTTAGTTGCAGCTCGTGGGCTCCTCTCTAGCTGTGATGCTCTGGTTCCATAACTTGTGGACTCAGGAGTTGGTGGCACACAGGCTTAGTTGGCCCGTGGTGTATGGGATCTTAGTTCCCCAACCAGAGATCAAAGCTGTGTCCCCTCCCTTGGAAGGTGGATTTGCAACCACCGGACCACCAAGGAAGACCCAGGACATGCTTTAAAAACAAGTGATTCACTAAAACCAGAACTTTAGGAGCTCTATTGCCACAGTAAATTGCCAAATTCTTATTTCCATAAAAGCAAGCAAAACTACAAAGCAATAAGGCTAGCCCCATTTCCCAACTCTTTATTTTGAAAATTTGTCATCCTATAGGGAGAAGGCAAGGGCACCCCACTCCAGTACTCCTGCCTGGAAAATCCCACGGACAGAAGAGCCTGGAAGGCTGTAGTCCACGGGGTCACTGAGGGTCGGACACAACTGAAGGGACTTAGCAGCAGCAGCAGCAGTCATCCTATAGAAAATTTAAAATAATAGGATAATGGGCACCTAGGTTCATCTAGATTTGTCGGTCATTAACACTTTGCCACATTTGCTTACCTGTGTTGTGTTTTTAGCTGAACTATGTGAAAACAATTTGAAGCATTTCATTCCTGAATACTTCAGCATATATTTCCTAATAACAAGTACATTTTCTAAGATATTCCATGTGTAATAACACCATTATCACAGCCAAGAGCTTCAACATTATACAATAATGTTACCTTATACGTGGCCCATATTAACATCCTCCTAGCAACCCCAGTGACATATTTTTAGTAATATCTCAGTGGTACCACTTTTCTTTGTTTAATCCAGAACTCAGTCAAGGGTGATGTATTTCACTTAAATGTCGTATCCCTTTAGTTTCTTTTAACCTAGAGCAGCCCACTGCCTTGTGTTAATGTTCATGTCACTGACACTTTTTCAGAGTCCGGGCTAGTCATCTTTTTTTTTTTTCCAGATTTTACTTTATTGTATTTGTTTTACTTTACAATATTGTATTGGTTCTGCCATACATCAACATGAATCCGCCACGGGCATATGCGTGTTCCCCATCCTGAACCCCCCTCCCACCTCCCTCCCCGTATCATCTCTCTGGGTCATCCCAGTGCACCAGCCCCAAGGGGCTAGTCATCTTGCAGAAGGACTTCATCTTTTGAAAGAGGCACAGCTCTTCAGAAGGGCTTTAGCATTTCCAATTCTCTGTCATACAAAGGACTCCTCCTCACCTTCTGTCTGCGATTATGAGATTTCAGTAAGCATCCTATGCATGGCTGAGTTCATTCTGATTCTTCAGTAAAGGGTGGATTTGAGGCATCTATCTTTTCTCTACAGGCTCCCCTCATTAAACATGGTTACCAACCACAAGGCAACTTCTATTCAAAGTCAAGTCAAGGTCATCTGGCTGGCTACCACCTACCCAAAGAGGAGAGAAGGTGCACCTAGATTTGGGGCTATTGATACCATTTTGATGCCTTTCTAAAATTACCTTCTTGCTACTTTATTAATTCCAGTGATGTTTCATAACAGGTGACAGCTTTGCCCTTTAATTGTTGAGAGATCTTAATTTTGCACTGCTGTTTGCTGTTCAAAATGATTTACCTCAGTTCATAAACACTTGTATCTCAGGGACTTCCTGTATGGTTAGAAAAGTAAATTCATGAGCTGTGTGATACACACACAGAGAGACACACACACAGAGAGACACACACACCTCTAATTAAAGCAGTATCCCTGACATCAGACAGCTCATACCACCTTCACCATGTTAGGCAAAATCTGTAATCACTTACTTAGTATTTTTCCTTAAACCAACTGATTTCTTACCTCAATAAGTAAATAACTTTTCCAACAAGACCTTTTATCACTGTTAATGAAAAACTGGTGTAATAATTACCATAACCAGCCATAAAAAATAAATACCATGAAAATCTAGCTCCTGGGGTCCACGGAAGGCTCTGCACCAGACGACTGTTCTGTCTTGTTTAAATGGAAGATCAGAGACTTCCCTGGTGGTGCAGTGGATAAGAATCCACCTGCCAGTGCAGAGAACATGGGTTTGATCCCTGGTCCCGGACAACTCCACGTGCCGCAGAGCAACTAGGCCACTGCGCCACAACTGCCGAGCCTGCGCTCTAGAACCCACAGGCCGCAACTACTGAGCCTGCACGTCGCAACTACTGAAGCCCGCAAGTTCTAGGGTGCACACACTGCAGCAATGAGCCCAAGTGCCGCAAACACTGAAGCCCTGGCGCCTAGAGCCCGTGCTCCGCAACAAGGGAAGCCACCACAGTGAGAAACCCATGCAGCTTGAGGAGGAGTGGTCCCCACGCGCCACAGCTGGAGAAAAGCCCACACATCGCAAGGAAGACCCAATGCAGCCAATGAAGAACCAAACAGTGTTTAAAATTTTTAAAAAATGGAAGATCAGTAACAAAGACANAACAAGGGAAGCCACCACAGTGAGAAACCCATGCAGCTTGAGGAGGAGTGGTCCCCACGCGCCACAGCTGGAGAAAAGCCCACACATCGCAAGGAAGACCCAATGCAGCCAATGAAGAACCAAACAGTGTTTAAAATTTTTAAAAAATGGAAGATCAGTAACAAAGACAGATGCCAGACCAAGACTTCCGGCTTTGAATAATCAGAGGAATGAGAGGAAATTTGAGAAGTAATTTTCCACAATAAGATTTGAAGTTATAAAATGTCAAGTCTAGAGACCACTTAGAATAACCTTTCATGCCCAAAGAATGGCACACACACTTCATAGCAACATTATTTACAATAGCCAAGACATGGAAGCAACCTGAGTGTTTACAGGCATTATATTGATATATGTAATAGGATACTGCTGCTGCTGCTGCTGCTGAATCACTTCAGTCGTGTCCGACTCTGTGCGACCCCACAGACGGCAGCCCACCAGGCTCCCCCGTCCCTGNACCATGAAAATCTAGCTCCTGGGGTCCACGGAAGGCTCTGCACCAGACGACTGTTCTGTCTTGTTTAAATGGAAGATCAGAGACTTCCCTGGTGGTGCAGTGGATAAGAATCCACCTGCCAGTGCAGAGAACATGGGTTTGATCCCTGGTCCCGGACAACTCCACGTGCTGCAGAGCAACTAGGCCACTGCGCCACAACTGACAAGCCTGCGCTCTAGAACCCGCAGGCCGCAACTACTGAGCCTGCACGTCGCAACTACGGAAGCCCGCAAGTTCTAGGGTGCACACACTGCAGCGACTGAGCCCAAGTGCCGCAAACACTGAAGCCCAGGCGCCTAGAGCCTGTGCTCCGCAACAAGGGAAGCTACCACAGTGAGAAACCCATGCAGCTTGAGGAGGGGTGGTCCCCACGCACCACAGCTGGACAAAAGCCCACACATCGCAAGGAAGACCCAATGCAGCCAATGAAGAACCAAACAGTGTTTAAAATTTAAAAAAAAAAAAAAAATGGAAGATCAGTAACAAGACAGATNAGAAACCCATGCAGCTTGAGGAGGGGTGGTCCCCACGCACCACAGCTGGACAAAAGCCCACACATCGCAAGGAAGACCCAATGCAGCCAATGAAGAACCAAACAGTGTTTAAAATTTAAAAAAAAAAAAAAAATGGAAGATCAGTAACAAGACAGATGATGCCAGACCAAGACTTCCGGCTTTGAATAATCAGAGGAATGAGAGGAAATTTGAGAAGTAATTTTCCACAATAAGATTTGAAGTTATAAAATGTCAAGTCTAGAGACCACTTAGAATGACCTTTCATGCCCAAAGAATGGCACACACTCTTCATAGCAACATTATTTACAATAGCCAAGACATGGAAGCAACTTGAGTGTTGACAGGCATTATATTGATATATGTAATGGGATACTGCTGCTGCTGCTGCTGCTGAATCACTTCAGTCGTGTCCGACTCTGTGTGACCCCACAGACGGCAGCCCACCAGTCTCCCCCGTCCCTGGGATTCTCCAGGCAAGAACGCTGGAGTGGGTTGCCATTTCCTTCTCCAATGCATGAAAGTGAAGAGTGAAAGTGAAATCGCTCAGTCGTGTCCGACTCTTCGCAACCCCACGGACTGCAGCCCACCAGGCTCCTCCATCCACGGGATTTTCCAGGCAAGAGTACTGGAGTGGGGTGCCATCGCCTCCTCCTACTCAGCCATAAAAAAAGAATGAAATAATGCCATTTTCAACAATATAGGTGGACCTAGAGATTATCAGACTAAGTGAAGCTAAGTTAGAGAAAGACAAATAGCGTATCACTTACATGTGGAATCTAAAGTATGACAGAATTCACTGGCAGTCCAATGGTTAGGATTCAGTGCTTTCATTGCCAAGGGCACAGGTTCAATCCCTGGTTGGGGAACCAAGATCCCATAAGCCATGGGGCACAGCCAAAACATATATGTACATGTATACGTATACATACGTGTGTGTGTGTGTGTGTGTGTGTGTGTGTGTNAGAATTCACTGGCAGTCCAATGGTTAGGATTCAGTGCTTTCATTGCCAAGGGCACAGGTTCAATCCTTGGTTGGGGAACCAAGATCCCACAAGCCATGGGGCACAGCCAAAACATATATGTACATGTATACGTATACATACGTGTGTGTGTGTGTGTGTGTGTATAAAGATACAAATGAATTTATCTATGAAATAAACCCACAGACATAGAGAACAGACTTTGTGGTTGCCTAGGAGGAGGGAGGTGGTGGAGGGATAGATTGGGAGTTTGGGATTAGCAGATGCAAGCTATTATATATAGGGTGGACAAATAACAGGGTCCTACTGCATAGCACAGGGAACTATATTTAAAATCCTGTGATAAATCATGATGGAAAAGAGTGTGAAAAACAATATCCATATATATGTAAACTGAATCACTGAGTTGTACAGCAGAAATTAACATAACATTGTCAATCACTGTACTTGAATAAAATAATTTTTTTAAAAAAAAAGGAAAAGTATACCATCCAGATAGGGTGTTTTATTAGTTTCCGTGGCTGCTGTAACAAAGTACCAGAAAGTGGGCAGCTTAATACCACAGAAAGGTATTCTCTCACTGTTCTAGAGGCCAGAAGCGCAAGGTCACGGTGTCACCAGGCTGGTCCCCTCTGAGGGCAGTAAGGAGGAAACTGCTCCACGCTTGTCCCTCCACATCTGGGGACAGCCACAATCTCAGCAGTCCTCAGCTGGAGGGGGTAGATGTATCACTCCAGTGGTTACCAAGTCCAAGCTCACTCTGCTCATGGCACAACAGGCCAGGAAATCAGGAAATGAAGTGTCAAGGCAAGGATTAGTGATTTTATTCAGAAAGCTGGGCATCCACAGAGATGGAGGACTAGAGTTCTAAAGCACCATCTTATCGGGGTCTGGAGGCCAGTGTCTTACAGAACAGAGAGGGAGAGGAGGCGAGGAAGTAAAGTAAAGTAAAAAAACGGCCTTAAGTCTTGCAAACTCTTCTGGCTTGGCCAGCCTTAGGGAGGTTATGTGTTCGTTCCTTCTTCCCACCATCCACAGGGGGACAGGGTCAGAAGGTCTTCCTGTGAGCTAAACAAAGACACTTTAACTTTCAGGCAGAGGACGCAGGGTTCCCCGAGGCAGGCCATTAGGTATGCTTATGGCTATAGACAGCATCCTTTCCGTGATTATAGTAACAAAAGCAATGGTGAGCAAAGGTTAACGTAAAAGAAATAAGATGCAACGTGGAGTCAGATTCTGTTCTTCCCTGTTACACTCTCTTCCTCCATCCTCACGTGGTGTTCTCACCTGTTATCTTCTCTTTCAAATCCACCAGTTGTTGAACTGGAGCCAACCAGATCATCCAGAGTGATCTCATCTTGAGATCTTAATTCAATTGCACCTGCAAAGAACCTTTTTCCAAATAAGGTCCGGCTCAGTGGTCCCCATCTTCGGGGTGTGGGTGGGGGGAGCTGTCAATCAGCACACAGCAGGTTTCCAACACCATTACCCCCAGGCAGGAGCAACTCTCATCCCACACGAGGGACAATAGCTGACATTTACAAAGTGTTTACCACGTGGCAGGCACTGTGCAGAATGATTGCCACCCATTAGCTCACTTATCCCCCTCATAGTGTGTTCCACTTCAGCCTAGAAAAAAGTGGCCATCATTTCCCCAGCCTGTAAGTGCCCACCAAACAATGACATGGGAGTTAATAAGGGGAGCCATCTGAAAGGGGATGCCGCCCCTGCTCCTGCGCAATCCATTCTCCTTTGATGATCTGTAATTGACCACTTCAAACAAGGTAAGCAAGAGAAAAAGAGCCATCACTTTTATATCTTCTCCAAAGCTTTCATTCTCCTGGGGAAGAGGTTTCAGAATTTGTGGAGTTTGCCCATGGCAGGCCAGGGGACGAGAACAAACAAATTTTTTTTAAATTCCAAGCTTGGGAATTTTCAACAACTCTTGGAGCCACGTGGAAATAATAGTAGTAGTATTCCTTGCAGAGTATTCTCCTTTTTTTAAGATTTATTTTATTTTTATTTATTTGGCTGCACCTGGTCTCAGTTGCATCACCAGGGATCATCAGTCTTCACTGTGGCAGGCCAGACCATACACTTTCAGCAGGTGAACTCTTAGTTGCAGGATATGGGATCTAGTTCCCCAACGAAGAATCCCACCTGGGCCCCCTGCATTGAGAGAGTGACGTCTTAGCCACTGGATCACCAGAAGTCCCCACGAAGTTCTCTCATCAGCACTTTATGCGCTCATTCAGGATGAGGCGGTTGGAGAGCATCACCAATTCAATGGACATGAACTTGGGAAAACTCAGGGAGGTGATGTGGGATGGGGAATTCTGGGGTGCTGCAGTTCATGGGGTTGCAAAGAGTCGGACACTACCCAGTGACTGGACAAGAGCACTTGTTCAATTCAATACCGTGACAATCTCGTAGGGTAGATACTAAAATTACTCCCCATTTTACAGATGAGGAAGCTGAGGCTCAGTGAGAGTAAGTAACTTCCTAGAGGTTTAGAGCTAGTAAAGAGCAGAGCTTAGGTTTAAACCCAGGAATTCTGGCTGCAGGAACTCGTCTGCCCCACTGGGTGGTTCCACAGCAGGGTACCAGGGAAGTTCTGAGCCGTTAACCTAGGAAGAAGTCACTAAAGGTCAAAAATTACTCTTGAAAAGCCCATGCTGCTGCTAAGTCACTTCAGTCGTGTCTGACTCTGTGCAACCCCATAGACGGCAGCCCACCAGGCTCCCCCGTCCATGGGATTCTCCAGGCAAGAACACTGGAGTGGGTTGCCATTTCCTTCTCCAATGCATGAAAGTGAAAAGTGAAAGTGAAGTCGCTCAGCCGTGTCTGACTCTTAGCGACACCATGGACTGCAGCCTACCAGGTTCCTCTACCCATGGGATTTTCCAGGCAGGAGTACTGGAGTGGGGTGCCATTGCCTTCTCCTACATAGTCTATAAAGCAGTGGTTTTGTGAACACAATCATAAAGAGGCATTTCTGAAGTTTAAGCTAAACCATGATTTTGTGTCCCCGCCCCTGGGGACAGGTAGCAATCTGAAGAACAGTTTCGGTTGTCACTGTTGGAGGGTGGGCGGAGACGTCACTGGCATCACGTGGGAAGAGAGCAGGGATGCTGCTCAGCATCCAACGGTACAGGATGACCCTGAGGCCAGAGGTAGACACCCACCTCCACCCCCACGGTAAACCTACTGGAGATTCATTCCCTGTGGACCGAAATTCCAAGATGAGAATAACAGGACAATTAAAACAGCAGGCTGGGCCCTGCCCAGCCACGTATTTCTCATCCCAAAGTCAGGAGAACTCCCCAACCACACGTGCACAGAAAGGCTCCTTGGAGGTCAAAGGGGGAATGATGTCAGCGGATGCTCTACCCACAGGCCTTTGCAGTAGACTCCATCTTGGTTAAGAGATGCGTGCACACCTGTGGGAGGATCCTGAGCTATACCAAATATGGACTGTGAACCAGACAAATCAAAATGATTGGCCAAAGGAAACCGGAAGGAATGCCCCATAGTGATTCAAACTACCACAAGGGTGTGACTCAGCGACTCTCTAAGTCGGCCCATATATCTATCCAATGTACTTGTACTCTTTTTTTCCCTTAAGTTTCACTACCTTCCGTCTTCGTGAGAATTCTTTTCTGCAAAGCCGAAGGCCCAGGGCCCTTGTCACTGACTGCTGGTCTAGGGGCTAGGATCTTGCACTCTCACCATCTCGGCCCGGCCTCACATAATTGGGGGAGACTCTGAGCTGTAACAGAATGGGGGATATGCGCACACAGTCCAGGGGTGGAGCGGTCAAGGAGCACCCCTGCCCACCTGACACCTGATTTGAGGCTGCACAGTCTAGGAGAGCTGCGCAGACACGGGTCTCAGCTCCCAGGTGAGCAAATACGGGGAGAACTGAGCACGCCAAGACCCAGAGCTGAGAGAGAAGCCAGCGAGTGAACCAGATGCTGCTGGGAACCAAGAACACTGCTTGGGAACAGCTCTTGAGGATACACGATAGCAAATACCCGCAGGAACCTCAGCAGGCACAGTGCTGGGCACCTCGTGTCTATCACTTGATTTAATCCTTGCAGCAGCCCTACAGGCTCAGCTCTACTACAAACCGTTTTTTCCAGCCCCTCCCCACAGCCTCCCGCCGACAGACCATTTTGGGCGAGCTGCCAAATTTCCCACTATGTGGTCACCACAAAGATAAATATTGAAAGTTCTGGTTCCCCAAGATTTTCCTTCCCAACATGCATCTCTGGTGCCACCGAAAATATTTTGACGTCTGCTGGTAGCCGGTCCTGACGAGTACCATTTTTTTTCCCTTCCTCCTGCTCTACACTAAAATCAAGTATAAAGAGCAGATCTTGCTGGTTTGACTGCAAAGGTAGTGGGATAAAATGGTTAGAGCACAGTGTCTGGACCAAACTGTGGCCAGAGTGTTAACCCCAGCTCTGCTGTGTGACCTCGGATAAGCAACTTTGCTTCTCTGTGCCTGGTTTCCTTACATGATATAATGGGGCAATTATTGTGTTGTCGTGGGAATGAAATGACTTGATGTAATAAAGCAGAGTTCAGCAAACCTTTTGCTAAAGGCCAGATAACTATGTTCAGTTTTGCAGGCTGTTAGGTCTCTATCACAGCTAATCAATTCGACCACCACAGTGTGAAAGCAGTTGCAGATAATATGTAAATGCAGGGATGTGCCTATGTTCCAATAAAACTTTATTTATAAAAGCAAGCCAGGGGCCAGGATTTGGGTTATGGATCCACAGTTTGCTCATATTCCAACTGTACCTCTTACTAGCTCTGTGACATGATGCAAGTTACTTAACCTCTCTGATCCTTGACTTTCTCATCTGTAAACTAGAATGAATAGCAGAACCTACCTGCTAGGGCAAAAGGAAGCTTAGCAGAACACTGTTTGCAAATCACTTAGCACAGAAACTAGCACATGGGAAAGACTTAGCAAAGATCAGCAGCTGTTATTACTAATAAAAAACTGCTGCCTCACACTATTTACATAGCTAGGATATGGAAGCAACCTAGAAGTCCATCAACAGATGAATGGATAAAGAGGCTGTGGTACATATACACAATGCAATATTACTCAGTCATAAAAAGGGATGCATTTGAGTCAGTTCTAATGAGGCGGATGAACCTAGAGCCTATTATACAAAGTGAAGTAAGTCAGAAAGAGAAAAACAAATATCATATATTAACGCACATATGTGGAATCTAGAAAGATGGTAGTGATGATCCTATTTGCAAGGTAGCAGTGGAGACACAGACAACGAGAACAGGCTTATGGACATGGAGAGGGGAGGGAGAGAGTGGGATGAATGGAGAGAGTAACATATACTCTAACATATGTATAACATGTGTATATATTTTAACATATGTAAAACAGATAGCCAGTGGGAATTTGCTGTGTGACTCAGGGAACTCAAACCAGGGATCTGTAATAACCGAGAGGGGTGGGATGAGGTGGGAAGTGAAAGGGAGGCTCAAGAAGGAGGGGACAAATGTGTCCCTATGGCTGATTCATGTTGATGTTTGGCAGAAATCAATACAATATTGTAAAGCAATTATCCTTCAATTAAAAATAATTTTCTTTTTAAAAAACTGCTGCCTCTTTTCTGAAATCTTCGGGCAAAGTCAGCCTGAGAGCCCCCACCCACCCTCCAGCATTCACTGGGCGGCACCGACCCGCTTGTGTGCCGGTTTGCTTCTCCATCACCCTCTAACCATGAGCTCCTGGAGCCTAGTACACAGTAGGTGCTCAGTTAAACGCTGCTAGAATGAATGACTACCTAGACATCTTTCCTGAGTCACAACCTAACTGAACCCGAATATGAACTTTTTCCTTTGAAATAAACCCAGGAAAAGTCAGGTCAGGTGAGATGAACCTATTGAATGGTCAGCCTTAGAATTAAAAAAAAAAAATTACAGTTGCTGGGACCAGAGAGGAACAAAGATATGTTTGACATCACACAGCAAGTTCAAAGCAAAGGAAGAAGCAGAATTCAGTATGTTTACCTGGGCTCATTGCCTAATCACTATCTCCCTCTTCTTTCTGTATTTTTTCCTTTCTCCTTTCTTCTCTCAGCTACCCCACCGACAAATGCATGCTGCAGGTAGAATTTCCCTGAGCTAGGGGTCCCTGCTCATCTGAAAAGGTGAGCCTGGATTTAATGAGTTCTGTGTCTTCTCCATGGTGGACTCAGCCACTGTTGACTTCTTCCAGTTATGCCCTGCTCCACCACAACTCAAAAATAGATTCACTCACTCAGGTGACATTCAGGGATCCAGGGCTGGGATGTTCACAGAACAGTACCACGGGGCACATCGTCAGCCTCACTGGGAAGTGAGGATGCTCTGGCAAGGAGCCTCTGAAGGGACCCTAGGTCCTCACCAGATGCTCCCATCTCAGTGTAGCCTCAGGATCCAGAACTTCCTCACTGTTGCTAAAACAACAGAGTCAAAGATCCATTCAGTGATGAAAAATGTAGCCACTCAATGAGCTCTTGAAAGACAGGATCTCATTTAAGCTTCATAACAAGCCAGGGAGGTAGAAATTATCCCTATTGCAGAAATTGCCCCTTGGAGGACTCCGCTGGTGGTCTAGTGGTTAAGAATCCATCTTGCAATGCAGGGAATGTCAGTTCAGTCCCTGGCTGGGGAGCTAAGTCATTTCAGTCGTGTCCGACTCTTTGCAGAGTGTAGCCCACCAGGCGCATCTGTCCATGGGATTCTCCAGGCAAGAATACTGGAGTGAATTGCCATGCCCTCCACCAGGAGATCTTCCTGACCCAGGGTTTGAACCCTCATCTCTTATATCACCTGCATTGGCAGGCAGGTTCTTTATTGCAAGCACCACCTGGGAATCCTAAGATCCCACATGCCATAGGGCATCTAAGCCCATGGTCCACAACTGCTAAGCCCAAGCACCACAGCAAAAGATCCCATGTGATTAAGATCCCGCATGCCATGACTAAGACCCAATGCAGCCAAATAAATAAATAAAATTTTTTTTAAAGTAAAGGCAATTCTCCTTTCACTGCTCTCACAGCTGCTCAGCTATTTCAATATTAAAAAGATCCCCTAAGGAAAGACTTCACAATACCTATCTCTGTAGTCAAGAAGCTCCCGTAAAGTCATGGGTGGCCAGCTGTCCCAGGCTGGGTTCCCCAGGAGCAGTTCTTGAGACAGTAAGGATTCTCCAGACACCAGAACTAATAGGGCACAGATATCACAAGGGATGGAGGCATAGAATTACAGAGACGAAGAAGTCCCACAATCTGCCATTGAGCTAGAAGCCCAGAAAGCCAGTTGTTCTTCAGTCTTAGTCATGTCTGACTCTTTGTGACCCCATAGACTGAAGCACGCCAGGCTTCCCTGTCCTTCACCATCTCTCAGAGCTTGCTCAAACTCATGTCCATTTAGTCAATGATGCCATCCAACCTCTGTTGCCCACTTCCCCTCCTGCCTTCAATCTTTCCCAGCATCAGGGTCTTTTCCAATGAGTCAGCTCTTCGCATCAGGTGACCAAAGTATTGGAGCTTCAGTATCAGCATCAGTCCTTCCAATGAATATTCAGGCCTGATTTCCTTTAGTATTGACTGGTTTGATCTCCTTGCAGTCCAAGGGACTCTCAAGAGTCTTCTCCAACACCACAGTGGTGGAGTGGAAAGGCCTGAGAGCCAGAGGGCTGATGCTGTAGATTCCAGTCCAGGTCTGAAGGCCCAAGAACCAGGACAGGAATAGAGCAGTGCCCCAGCTCAACAGTCAGGGAGAGTGAATTCACCCTGCCTCTGCCTTTTGCTCTGGTCAGGCTCTCAATGGAGTCACCCACGCTGGAGAGGGCCATCTGCTTTACAGAGTCCACTGGTTTAAACGCTAATCTCTTCCAGAATCACCCTCACAGACACTCTCAGAAATAATGTTTTACCAGCTAGCTGTGCAACCAGTGATCCAGTCAAGTTGACACCAAAAATGAACCAACACACACACACACTAAGAGAAGTCAGAAATAGAGCAACATATATATATATATGTCCTCCATATATCATGTATATATGGGCTCTTTGTGGTCCAACTCCCACATTTCTACATGACTACTGGAAAAACCACAGTTTTGACTATACAGACCTTTGTTGGTAAAATAATGTATCTGCTTTTTAATATGCTGTCTAGCTTTGTCATAGCGTTTCTATGACATTGGTTGGACCATAAAGAAGGCTGGGCATCAAAGAATTGTTGCTTTCAAGCTGTGGTGCTGGAGAAGACTCTTGTGAATCCCTTGGACATCAAGGAGATCAAACCAGTCAATCTTAAAGGAAATCAACCCTGAATATTCACTAGAAGGACTGATGCTGAAATTGAAGTTCCAGTACTTTGGCCACCAGATGTGAAGAGCCAATTCATGGGAAAAGACCCTGATGCTGGGAAAGATTGAGGGCAGGAAGAGAAGGGGGCAATAAAGGATGAGGTGAATGGATGGCATCCCTGACTCAATGGACATGGGTTTGAGCAAACTCCAAGAGATAGTGAAGGACAAGGAAGCCTGGCAGGCTGCAGTTCATGGGGCCCCAAAGAGTCAGATACAACTTAGCAACTGAAAAACAACAGTATGCTGACTCTCAAACATGACACAAATAACCTATCTGCAAAACAGAAACAGACTCACAAACATGGAGAACAGACTTGTGGTTGCCAAGGGGTGAGGGGTGATGGAATGGGAGTCTGGGATGCAAACTAACATAGATAGGATGAACAAACAACAAAGCCCCACTACACAGCACGGGTACCCGTATTCAATATCCTGTTGCAAACCATAGAGGAAAAGAATATATGTAGGCATAACTGACTCACTCTGCTGTGCAGCAGAGATTAACACAAATTGCAAATCAACTGTACTTTGATAAAAACAATTTTTAGTGAGCCATCACACAAGGATTGTAGCACAAGTAATTTATTTGGGAGGGGACCCAAGATGCACGAGCAGGAGGAGGAGGAAAATGAGACGGGGGAGGAGGGGAAGGCAGCCAGGGATGCATTCTGGAGCCAGATGCCCTGTGTGCAAACTGGAGCTGGGTACCACTGGGGAATGCTGGGCACATCTCAGAGTTTCCCATCTAAAGGGCAAGCAATCCGGGGGTATTTTCCACCAAATCCCAGGCCGTGTTGGCCAAGGGCTGCTTCCAGGGCCATTAACTCTCTTACGCTTCCAGCCTCCCCCATGCACAGGCAGATCATACTGTCGGCCCCAAGGGCCCTTGAGATAGAAGCACGAGAAGATGGAGCCACGTGGAAACAGAGGCTGAGGGGTAGTAGGGCACACTTGTGCTAGAAGGGCATCGAATGGCCAACTGGTCTACCTCCTCCTAGTACAGAAGAGAATAAGCCCCATTTTGGACTGATCATTGATTCCAGCAGTGTCAGCTCGGATTTCAAAGCCATATTTGCTCCATCTTAAAACACCATTGCCTATAGATGCACATTGGGTATAAAAGCTTTTTCAGACTTTAAAAAAAAAAATACATTAAATGCACACAAAAGGCATTCTATTTTCAGATATGTTAAAGCATCTAAAAGATAGCATCTCAAACTCTAGACAATATGACTCTGTCCCGCTGTCCCCAGAAGATCACTTGTATCCTTCTGACCCTCTGTCCCCGTTTGGGCTTGGAAAATAGAGTAATTTGGTTTGGAATCTGTTCTGGCTCTGAAGTTCTGCGGTTTTCTATTTCCTTGCAACATCTTTGTCATGGCAACACAATGCACATTTCCATTTCAGAAACTACCCCTGCCTACTCCACACCTTAAAACAAGAATCAAGATCCCACCTTATTTTAAAATTGACAGCTTCAGTCCATTGTGTCCAGGTACCCTCCTGCAGGCAATAAAAGTCCCTTGTTCACTGTGTCAGTCTCTTTCAAATGCACATTTATTAATTAGATGCACTAGGGGCTGGCTAATTGTGTTACAAGGAGAATAAGGAGAACATTTATTAATGGACTGCTGCTCATAGACGCTGTACCCATGGCTTCGGATGTACTATATCATGCAAGCCCTATAACCCCTCCACGAACAAAAGAAACTTAATCTCAGTGAGGTTGTCACTCACCCAAGGTCACATAGCTGGCAAGGTGCAAATCTGAGATAATGTTGGTAAATTGCCTACCACCCCCACCAAGCATCTAGTCAAGACTTAATTAAGACAGACAAAAGGCAGGGATGGACAGAAAAGGTAGGGGAAGGAGAAAGAAAAAAAGAGGAAGGGACTTCACTGGCAGTCCAGTGGCTAATACTCCATGCTCCCAATGCAGGTGACCTGGGTTTGATCCCTGGTCAGGGAACTAGATCCCACATGCTGCAGCTAAGACCCAACACAGCCAAATAAATCAATATCTTTTAAAAAGGGAGAAGGATTCCATCCTTAAAAGATCAACCTCCCCCCTGATGTTGGCCCACCGGACCTTACTAAGAGATAATGGCACACATACTTTGTTTTCTGACTCCTGAAGGCAGAGATTGGGTCACTCTAAGAAAAAATGGAGAGGGGCTTCCGCAGTGGTCCAGCAGTTAAGAACCCACTTTGCAATTCAGGGGACACAGGTTCAATCCCTGGTTGGGGAACTAAGATCCCACATGCCATGGAGTAATTGAGCCCACACAATGTAACTGCTGAAGCCTGAGCACTCTGGAGACTGGGTGTCACAATTAGAGAGTCCATGTTCCTCAACAAAAGATCCCACATGATAAAGTGAAGATTCCACTCGGTGTTGCAACCGGTTGTCCAATCGGTGTTGCAACCGATTCAACACAGCCAAAT
Source organism: Neotragus moschatus (assembly GCA_006410615.1). Classification (NCBI taxonomy): domain Eukaryota; kingdom Metazoa; phylum Chordata; class Mammalia; order Artiodactyla; family Bovidae; genus Neotragus; species Neotragus moschatus. The sequence continues at coordinate 936,825 of SJYA01002939.1, read as the reverse complement.
AAATAGATATTCAAAAAAAAGAGGGAGAAATTTTCCTATTCCTTTCTCTTATCCATTTCTTCCCCGCCTCCCCCCCGCCCCTTAGATATCCTCCCACCTCCATCATGGAGCCGAACTCCTTGGCTGCAAGATTTATTTTGTTATCTGCTCTCGGGTCCATTTATTTCAGCATGTCGTCTTTTATTAATATTTTCCTTTCTCCTTCACTCTGAAAAAGTTTTAGAGAATTGTAAGTCTGAACTTTTTATAATCCGACATGAATCTCTCAGACTTGTGTTTCCACTTTGGGATAATAAAATCTGTAACTAGGTATTAAGCTCTGATGTCAGGCAAGCACCGTCTGCAATGACCAACTGAAGATGCTGCAGGCTGTGCCAAGCCCTAGGATCTGTGCAACCTTCTATAATAATTTCACCATTAAAGATCCATTCCTTTGACTATTCTAAAGTCATCTGTAAAATCAGATGATCCTGGGAGAAGTGACAAATACCCAGTGGTTCTTAATCTTTTTATGTTTGAAGAATGGGGGGGGGGGCGTGGGGGGAGGAAGGAAGGCTATAGACCATCTTCTTAGAAAAAAATGCAGACAGATGCTAAATCCTACAAAACCCTCAGGTCACCCAGTGAGAATCCCTGCTTAAATTAGTTATTTGCTGATACCTTAGGAAGTGGGTTGAGAGGACTGGATTATCACACAGTGGCAGGAATGGAACCAAGCAAGGAAAGATGCTGCTAAGGAGAATTAGAGAGCTGGAAGAAACAGAGCTAAAGGGGTTAGAGGGCAAAAGGATGGGGAAAATGAGCTAAGTTTGTTGAGAGATAATCCTGGAGTGAGGAGGAAATTTCCCAGAATCTGGAGACAGAAATTTGTGAGTAGAGGGCTATCGGGCAGGGGCTGTCTGCTATTGGCAGACCTTCCATCTGCAGATACAGTGGGAAAAAGCAAGAGAGAGAGAGATGCAGCAACCCTAACTGACCCTACAAGGTGGGAACAAAGAGAATAAATATCTTGAAGGCACCCCACCACAATGTTCTTGTTCCCATTTTAAGGATGAGTAAGATGAGGCTCAGAGAGATAAAGTCACCTGTCCAAAGTCACATAGCTGGGAAATGGAAAAGCCAAGATTTGAACCCAGTTCTCCTCTCCCCAAGACCACAGCCCTGAGCCTTGCCCTCCTCCAGGGAATCTTCCCGACCCAGGGATCAAATCCGTGTCTTGTAAGTCTCCTGCATTGGCAGGGGGTTCTTTACCACTAGCGCCACCCAGATGGGCTTGTCTCTTTCTGCTAAAAAAAAAAAAGTTGTATTTGAGAGGGAGGGCAAGAACCCTGAGCAATACCCGAGATTCAGCCCAAACATCCTTAATAGCACGTGAGCAAAGGGATAAGGATGTTGTGTACATCCCAAGGCACAGTGCCTGGCCCTCAGCAACTAGTCCTCAATAAATATTTGCTGTTATTTCTATTATTGCTTGTTGGTACCAGTGCTGCTGTTGCCATTATTATTACTAATATTATTATTACCATAGAGNATCCTTAATAGCACGTGAGCAAAGGGATAAGGATGTTGTGTACATCCCAAGGCACAGTGCCTGGCCCTCAGCAACTAGTCCTCAATAAATATTTGCTGTTATTTCTATTATTGCTTGTTGGTACCAGTGCTGCTGTTGCCATTATTATTACTAATATTATTATTACCATAGAGATCACTGTGCTACTGCACAGGACTGTTGAGATTGAATGATGCAATCAGTCTAAAGCACTTAGCACATAGTAGAAGCTCAGTAAATGACATCTCTGTTTACAACTACGATTTCTCCACTGAGACCTTAATGAAACAGCCAATGTTTTAAAAAGCACGTCCAAGGAACTAAAATGCATTTAGAAAATACATTGCCAATGTTTTCCCAGCCTAAAGGAGTAGTCTATCTCAGACTAGGAAAAAAAAATTACCCATTGTAAATCTCTGTTAATGAATCAGCAACCTAGGTAACTGAAGCAGAGACACTTGCAGCCAAAATAGCCATTGAATTTCTCCTCTCATTTGCCAAGGAGTGGCCACTCTCAGGCAGGAAGTGGATGTAAAGATTCATTAATTCATTCAAGGCACATCAAAATTAAAATGAGGGGACTTCTCTAGTGGCTCATAGGTAAAGAATCCTCCTGCCAATGCAGGAGACACGGGAAACGTGGNAAAAAAAAAAAAGAGTTGGTGAGTAGAGGCTAGATGAGCTGCAGGCAGCAGATTCTCCAGAGTGAGAAAAGAGGAGATACCTTAAAAGGCACTTTTCTTTCTTTCTGCAAATATTTACATCAGTTTTACTGCATGACAGGGGTGGAGGCTTGTAGGACTTTGCAAAGAATAATTGGTACTGAATTTCTACTGTGTGCCAGGGTGAGGAGCTCCCCAATTCACTGAAAGTTTGGGTGAAAAAAAGAAATTTGGTGCAAAAACGTCAGTTTTAGAACTTTAGATGAGCTTCTGTTTGTGATATGATGCTGGGGAAATATCTGAGCACTCAGACCCATCTGCCTGTTGTATACGTTATCTTTCCTCTTCCAGCACAGGGGCAACCATGCTTGATCCCAGGGGAGACCATCCAATGTCATGACTCTGTCCTGACCCCTTGCTCTCCTCTTTTCTCAATGTTCCTGGGCCCCCTGGCTTATCAGTCAATGGACAGCCATGCTTCAGGCCGACTGCTCAGCATCTTCTCTGCACTCACTAAAGCAGGAAACGACAAGGCAGTTTCTTCATAGGGAACAAAGTATCTGGTCCTGGAGGGAGTATGTGTGTGTCTCCTGGGAACCACCACCACTTCCTATGACAGGAAATGTTTGAGAGTGTCTCACTGTGTCAGGCACTGCTCCAGCCTTTGATGTGTTCTAGGTCACTGACAGGAACCCATGTTAACATCCCCATTTTAATGACAAAGCACTGAGGCACAGGTTGTGGAGGCGGCATGGCTCCCAGGCACTAAGCCGAGTGGCTAGGCTTATTCCACTTAATTCCAGACATAGAGGTCTTGACATTTAAGGAGCATGCTCCCTGGGAATTCAGTCAGTGATTGAACTCCAAATGATAAAGGGGATGTCTTCCAAAACCTGTTTAAGATATAATAATGCGATAACACGCTGGGCTAATAAGAGTAGGGAAGTACATACTGGTCCCATCCCAGCGGAAGATGGTTATCTATGAAAACTACGTAACACATACCTTTGACCCCAGAATTCCACTTACATAGGTTTATTCAATTTATGTATATGGGAAATAAAGAAATAATATTATATACAAAGCTGTCACTCCAGCATAGTTTATAGCAGCCAAGAGTTATAAACAACTGCGAATTTCCTGATGGTCCAGTGGTTGGGGCCCAGAGCTTTCCCTGACGAAGGCCTGGGTTCAATTGCTGGTTGGGGAACGAAGACCCCACCAGCTACACTGTGTAGACAAAATTTTTAAAAAAGTAAAAAAAGAGTTGGAAACAACTTAATTGTCCACCTTTAGAGGACTGATTCTACAAGTTAAGGTATATCCATACAAATGAGTATTACATGGTCTACAAAAAGGACAAAGCAGCTCCTGATATGTTGATATAGAAAGAGCTTCAAAGATGTGTGTCTTCAAAGTAAAAAAAGATTGGTGCCAAAGTGCACAAATAACATCTGTCCCGGCTTGTGAGTGCCCAAAGGGAGAGAAAGTAGGAGGAAGAAGGATAAGAGTAGAAGAGAAACTTTTCACTGTATATCCTTTCATGATTTTGGATTTTTGAACCACACAAGTGAATGAGCTATTTAAAACAACAACAACAAAAAATAAGTAGAGAGCGGTTTCGGGCTCAGACTGCACTTTTCTGCAGGGACAATTTTATACACAGGTCCTGAAAAGTCTACCCAACCTATGAGTTATTGATCGTAATTGCAAACATGACTATGGGAAAATGGGCTCAAAAGCCAAAGTCTGCAGGGGAAATGCATGGATCTACAACGACCTTACCAGAGAGCTGAGCCTCATCTTGTCAATGGGACAGAGTACTCCTTTCTGTGTGAATTAGAGCTTCCCTAAGAGGTGCCCCAAGTCCATATTTGCAGAATGGAAGAGGTCTTAGAAGAGAAGGGTTTTCAGCAGAAGGAAACAAGAAGAGGAAAGAGACCCAAGACACTGCGGAAAGGGTGGGTGCAGAGTATCTACATGGAAGGCAGCATGGGAAGGTGGAGGTGCTGGGGCTCAGGGGCATAGCTCCTTGTCTTGAGAGGTGGTGGCCCCACAGATGGACAGCTTTATGGTGGAATAACACAAAATCCTGTCCCTCCTCTCCATTTCTGAAAAGGAGACTTGGGCTCCAGTAGGTTGACCCACGTGGCAACAGACAGAGCAAGGGATGAATCAGAGGGAGAGCCTCTGAGTCAGGGGGATACCCAAGAGGAGAAAGTGTGAGAAGAGGAGAGGAGAGGAAGAACTGAACCAGAAGGGCTCATGGGCCTGACTAGAGCTGGAAAGCGAGGCCTCCCGGGCGCTCCACAAGCCAAATGAAAAGCATCAGATCTCCACCGCCGTCACTAACTCTCCTCGCTCAGGGCTCTCCTGCTGGCCAGCTTTTCTGTACTGCTCTCATCCCTCCACTCCCACTGTCTTTGAAAGAGAGAGAGAGGAAGGGAGGAAGGGAGGAAGGACTAGAGAGAGAAAGGAAGGAAAGAAAGAAAATGCGAGAGAAACCAACCATCCTATGTGTAGACCTCTTTCAAAACTCTCCCCTTGACCCTGAAATCGGAACCCTCCAAGATTGCTAATCCCTTTCTCTGGGAGTTTTGGGGTCACTGTTTGCTCCTCGACCCCCCCCCCGCTCCCCAGATGACACTTGACATAATATTCATCTGGGAAATTAGGTTCCTCTGAAATCAAAGGTTCTAGCTCCTGGGCACTGGAGAGGATAGATATGCCAACAAAAGGGTTCAACTCTTCAGTCAGTCACCTGTCACTCTCTGTCAAGGTTAGAGAGGGTGTCTGCCAGATGGGTGGGAATGTGTGGGCATGGAGTCCAGCTGCAAGGGCACAGGTCCCCACTCTCAGGAATTTGTGAGAAGCTTAAGGGTTCCAAGACACAAAAGGACTCAAGAGGAAGTTGAAGAAACGGTTTTGATAAAAGAAAGGCAGAGTGTCAGGTGGTCATTCCGATGCCAGGCTAGACAATTCCAGTTTCGCACGTGTGAGTGACTTAAGCACAGGTGACAGTGTTAATAAGAGAAATCAACACAGCAATAATAATTCGATGAAGAAAGAAAGCTGAAGTGGCCCCCTTCTGCTTCATGTCCTTGTCATCTTTCTGGTAAAGAGAATGATGCTAAGAAGACTGAAACAGGAGGTGGGAGAAAAGCAAAGGGTTATGAAGAAGTTACACCCTGAAAAATCACTCCCTAGATGACCAGAGCTGGCAGTACTGGCAAGTCACAGGGCTCTGAAAAGAACAAAGGGGTTGAGATTTTTTAAAAGTCCATTTATTTTAAGAAAGGAATGTGTGGCTTGTCTGCTAATTGTTTTTAGATTAATTCTTAGGGGGGAGAGAGGTTAAAAAAAATTCTTGCATCCTGAACAATAGGTTGTTAATCTAAAACACAAATGCATGAAACAGGGCAGGTGGGGGCGAGGGGTGTGTATGTGTGTCTGTCCTGAGGGACCTGTGGGCCTTTTCCTTTCTTTGACTTGCGGGAAGTGAGTCTGGGCCGGACTTCCCCTTTCTTGCTTGTTGTCACATCCGTGAAGGACCCCCCAGCTTCTGCTCACTTTTCGCTTTGTCTCAGTGTAGAACCAGCAGGCCCTTCCTCCCAGCTCCTAGACGCTGCACCGCTGCAACATCTGGGCCCCAAACAAACAGGCTCAGTTATTCCTCATTCCTGCCTGAATCCACAGTCCCAGGGAGGGATGTTAACTCAGCCAAGAACCCGCTGCCCCTTCCCCACCCACCACTGTCTTGAGGGTACTTCTCCGCCGCTAACACAGGGAGACACAAGGGAGAGAATGCCCTGATAAGCCCTGGAAAAGTGTATTTCACCCTGGGTTCCACACTTGAAAGGGATAAAGGTGACTTGGAACATGTTCCCACATGTTCCCAGGAGTCCAATCAGGAGACGACAGGACTCAGGATACGTGAGAAGGTAGAGTGGAGCAGCTTGAAGAAAACTCAAATACAGAGGGAAAAGGAACCCTTAGGGATCTGAAGGATTCATTCAACTGTAACAGAAAAGGGATTAACTTGTTATGAGAGGCCCTAGGGATACAAAGGCAGAAGCTAAAGGGAAACAGATTTTGGATCCTCTAAGGGAGAACCCAGGGTTCTGGAAAGATGGAATGGGTTACCATGGTGGGAGGGGGCGGTGTACTGATCATGTGCCAAGGCTGTCACAGCAGCAGCCTTGTCTGGGAGCCTCCGATGTGCCCAGCGGGTGGGATCTCGTCCCTGTTCATTCCAAGTCTCCTACAAGGGAAAACCATCGCTGCTCACTTCCTTATGGCCCCACTTCACACTCACCTATAAAAAAAAGCACTCACAGACTTCTTGGAAGACTTTCCATTTGAAGATGGCAGTTATTACTAATATAGGGATGACAACCTCCTGTATCAGAAATACTAAAGTATCACTACAATGAGGGCCTCTGTAGGAGGGCTTCCCTGGACCAAAGTGAAGTCGCCCAGTCGTGTCCGACTCTTTGTGACCCCATGACCTGTAGCCCACCAGGCTCCTCCATCCATGGGATTCTCCAGGCAAGAATACTGGAGTGGGTTGCCATTTCCTTCTCCAGGGGATCTTCCCGACCCAGGGATCGAACCCAGGTCTCCTGCATTGCAGGCAGACGCTTTAACCTCTGAGCAACCAGGGACCAAAGAATTTTAAAATTGGAGGAGAGAAAAAAGGATACTATTAGAGATTCAACACTGAACTTACATGAAAACCTAAGAGAGAAGTAAATGTAACTGGAGAATACCCTGGTAAATGGCATCCTGGAGGGATGCTTTCCATATTTTTAGTCTGTTTTGCTCCACCCACAAGAAGATAAGAAGATGCCATTTTTATTTTTAGATTCTTTTCCTCTCCCCATATTATCTGAACCTGAGGACATGGCTATATGCTGCCAGGCTATAAGATGCCATTAGCTCAGTTCCCAGCCGCCTGGCTGTCATGCAAATGAACTTATAGCCAGACTGAGCAGACAGCATTTTATAGACCCACTCAGAAAGTCTATGCTACATTTCAACTCTCAATTATTTATAAATGGACTTCTCCTTTATGATTCAGCTACAGCTTGTATTTATTTTTCTTTTACAACTCCGATTATACAGAGACCCACAAATACCATATGGGAGACTCACCACTAATGTGCGTACACTCCTCATGTTTATAGGATCTAATTGTACTATTTGAAAGGGTTTTTAGAAGCAAAATTGGAAGACAGAACATCCACCTAAAAGTACTGACCCTGCACTTTAGACAAGAGGCCATTACGNCTCCTCCAGGGGATCTTCCCAATTCAAGGACTGAACCCGTGTCTCTTACATCTCCTGCACTGATGGCAGGTTCTTTACCACTAGTGCCATCTGGGAAGCCCCACATATAAGTGATATCATATAATACTTGTCTTTCTTTTTCTGACTTACTTCACTTAGTATGATAATCTCTAGGTCCATCCACATTGCTTCGAATGGCAAAATGTCATTCTTGTTTATGGCTGAGTAGTATTCTATTCTGTGTGTCTGTGTGTGTACAGATATACACCACATTTTGTTTGTCCATTCCTCTGTCGATGGACACAGGTTGCTTCCATGTCTTGGTTACTATAAATAGTGTGGCTATGAACATAGGGGTGCATGTTTCTTTTCAAATTAGAGTTTTTGTCTTTTCTGGATATATGCCCAGGAGTAGAATTGTTGGATCACATGGTGACTCTGTTTTTAGTTTTTTAGGGAAAGCATTCTTATAACCTAGGCTCAGAAGTCCTATACCATTACTTCTGCCATATTCAGTTGGTCAAGACAGTCACCAAGGCCCATCCAGTTTCACAAGGAGGGGACAGAGGCTACAACTCTTGAGAGGCTGGGAAGATTCTAGCACAGCATGTAATGCTAGAAACTGTTGACCCATCTGCAGAGAATTCAGTCTACCACAGATTTGCATAATGACTTTTCTGTGATTTCCAGTTAATTGCTTTAGAATTGTTAGTTATTTCCCACACCTCTCTGATAGGAATCTGAACCACAAATGAATAAATTTCAGGTAACCCAGGCTGTTCAACACCCAGTGCTGAACTTCCTGATGGGGTTGTGTCTACAGGAAGATCAAAGGATGTAGCAAAGCCCCCAGGCAAGATAATATCAAAGACCTTCCTTCTGCCCTTTTTGTTTCCTGGGTTGCCATAGTGATGGGAAGGGCAGAATGGAAAGGAAACGAGAGACATTATCATAATCTTGGAGGTTATAAAATCAATGTGAAGGTACACACACACACACACACCACACCTGTCTGAAGCAGGTGGAACTGGGTAATTGCAGGGACCCAGGATGTGTGATAAAAAAAAAAAAAAAAAAAGAATCAATCAAATTTTTTAAGATTCTGTAGTCTGAATCTGGTCTTGTGGGACACAAAAGAGACAGCTCCTGGGATGACAGGTCTCCTTCTCTGGGAGCTCTGCAACCCCATGGACTGTAGCCCTCTCTCCATGGGCTTCTCCAGGCAAGAATGCTGGAGTGGGTTGTCATTCCCTTCTCCAGGGGATCTTCTGACAAAGGGATCGAACTACATCTCTTACCTCTCCTACATTGACAGGTACATTTTTTACCACTGAGCCACAGAGCTTTTAGATTTTACTTTTACACTTAATGTTTATTGCATGTGATACTGACATTCAAACATTTCTAATAGTGTTATAAAGTTTCCTGTTTAAAATCGAATTAATGTGTTCATTTAATGGATATATGAGATAGGTTATAAAGGTTCCTGCATAACTTAAATGGTTAATTACATTTTTAAAAGAGTTGGCTTCATATTAAGGAAATCACACAGTATGGGATTTGGATACAGCAAAGACCACACAGGTGGTATGAAAATGGGTCAATTTTAGGCAAGACTGGGAAGCTTGATTTTCTTTTTAATACTTGACTTCTTGAATTTTAACTTTTGGAGACAGGAACCACACTGCCCTCTCTGGACAGGAGGACCCAAGGCAGGTAGCTGGAGCTGGACATGAAGCTGGAAGGGGTGCTGGGTGAGTGAGGACAGCAGAGTGCATTCCCACCAGACTCCCAAGGAAGTTCCGGGCACCTGGGAGTCAGCAGCCAGCTTGTCAAGGTCCCTCCCCTTGGCTAATGAGCCGGAACAGACGGAGAGCTATTGTATAGATCAAGATGGGATATTTTAAAGGAGGCAGTTTAATGAGCATCGGTTTGAATTGAGACCAATTTTAATGTCTTTTTTGTTTTCTACCAACCGTCATAGAAATTGCCACAAATGATGTGTTAATTCTGTTCCCCAGTGGGTCTCCAGTATGGTGAAGGATGAATTTTAAATTGTTTGATCAGAATTAGCAACATTAGTCACTGCAAATAGCCTTTTAATTTCCACAGAGCTGCCAAGGGAAGCAAAAATAGAATTGGCGAGGAAGGTTCCAGCAGACGCGTGTGTCAGTGGTGGATGAGGCCACGAGACTTTGCTTCTGGGGCAGTCAGCGTAGGGGGTGGGGTCATGTGGGGTGTCTCCAGGTGTCCTGGCTGGATCTGGGCCCCAGCTCTTGACTTCCTGTGGGTGGGAAAGGGTTGCTCTCCCAACATCTCTGGGGTCTGAGGGTGTTGCTCCCATTCCTCCTCAAAGCTGCAGTGGTCCATCCACTCCTGCCCGAAGACCAAACCCCCTCCTCCCTGCTCCAGCTGAATCTTCCTAGGCCCCCAAGGGCATCTTCCACCAGCCCCTAACACGAATGCTCCATTCTCACCCAGTGCCACCAGAGAGACCTTTTCATTCCTAAAACAGACGAAGCACTCCTCTGCTTACAAATCTCCAAATGGTTCTCTTTGCACTCAGACTGAGAATGAAATCCTGGCCTTGGTCCACGAGGCACTCCTCCCCCTCACTCATTCCGCCCCCAACTCTGGCCTCGCTGCCCCTTCTAGAACACCCCAAGACTTTCCTACTAGAAAGATTTCTCACTGCAGAATACGTCCCCCACCACAGGCTTCCCGAGGCAGGGTTCTTCCCTTCCTAGAAGCTCAGCTTAAAAGCCACCCCACCTACACAGATGGTAGAGAACAAACATGTGGCTACCAAGGGGATAAGGGAGGGAGAATGAACTGGGAGATTGGGATTGACATATATTCGCTACAGATAAAATAGAAAACCATTGAGAACCTACTGTACAGCATCGAGAACTTTACTTACTGCTCTGCTGCTGCTGCTGCTAAGTCACTTCAGTCGTGTCCGACTCTGTGCAACCCCATAGACGGCAGCCCACCAGGCTCCCCCATCCCTGGGATTCTCCAGGCAAGAACAATGGAGTGGGTTGCCATTTCCTTCTCCAATGCATGAAAGTGAAAAGTGAAAGTGAAGTCACTCAGTCATGTCCAACTCTTAGTGACCCCATGGACTGCAGCCCACCAGGCTCCTCCATCCATGGGATTTTCCAGGCAAGAGTACCGGAGTGGGGTGCCATTACTTACTGCTCTAGGGTGACCTAAAGGGGAAGAAAATCCAAACAAGAGGGGATATATGTATACACACAGATGATTCACTTTGCTGTATAGCAGAAACTATACCCCAGTAAGATTTATTTTAAAAAGCCACCCCCAGACTTCCCTGGTAGTCCAGGGGTTAAGAATCTGCTGGCCAATGCAGGGGTCACGGGTTCAATCCCTTCTCTGGAAAGATTCCACATGCCCCAGGGCTACTAAACCCCTGCACCACAACTACTGAAGCCCTCGCACCCTAGAGCTCAAGCTCTGAAACAGAAGAAGCCACGGAAATGAGAAGTCTGAAGAAGGAAGAACAACCCCTGCTTGCCACAACTAGAGAAAGCCTGTGCAGCAACAAAGACCTGATGCAGCCAAACATAATAAAATAAATAAATTGTCAAAGCCACCCCACCTAGAATAGGGACCCCTCACTCCATCTGCCTTGATTCCACCCCCCTTCCTACCTAGAACTTGTCATCATATCTAAGCATATCTGTGGTTGGTTTGTGTCATGGCATAATTGCTGTTTTGTATTTTGTTTTGGGCGTCCATCTCCTCCCACTGGATTCTAAACTCTACCAGGGGAGTTAGAGTATCAGGCTTGGTGCCTAGAACAGCAATGGGCACAACAGAAATCCTCAGTAAATACTCGTGACCTGAACAAGTGAATGAGTTGAATGAACAGCCCCATTCGGCTCTCCACCAGGGGTAATGTCATCCCCTCACCCCCCACCAGCGAACAATTGGCCATATCTGAAGATATTTTTGGTTGTCACAACTGTGGGGAGTGGAGAGTGGTTCCTGGCATCCAGCGGGTAAAAGCTACACACCTCCACTGCACAGGACACCCTTCCAACAGAGAATGAGTGTTGAGTGCCAGTCACTCAGTTGTGCCCGACTCTTTGCCACTCCAAGGACTGTAGTCCACCAGGCTCCTCTGCCCATGAGATTCTCCAGGCAAGAATACTGGAGTGGGTTGCCATGCCCTTCTCCAGGGGATCCTCCCATCCCAGAGATCAAAGCTGGGTCTCCTGCATTGTAGGCAGATTCTTTACCCTCTGAGCCACCAGGGAAGACAGCAGAGGAGGAGGATGTAGCCCCAAAGGTCATATATTAAAACTGTGATGAAAAAACAAGAAGAAAGTGCTGGTNCCAGGGGATCCTCCCAACCCAGAGATCAAAGCTGGGTCTCCTGCATTGTAGGCAGATTCTTTACCCTCTGAGCCACCAGGGAAGACAGCAGAGGAGGAGGATGTAGCCCCAAAGGTCATATATTAAAACTGTGATGAAAAAACAAGAAGAAAGTGCTGGTGAGCCTTCAGCATGGAGAACGTGGGTCTGACGATGCATTTTTTTAACAGTGACGTGTGCATTTTTAAGACCGTATGTGATAAACTTAAGACCAACTTGTTCTTGAAAAGAGAGAAGTCAGTCCACAGTCATCGATTCCTATCGATTTCCTCTAAAACACATTTGGACGAATGGATAAGAACGTGCTGTATATATATACAGCGGACTGTTTCTCAGCCATAAAAAAAGAATGAAATAATGCCACTTGCTGCAACCCGCTGAGTGAAGTCAAAGAAAGACAAATATCATATGAGATCGCTTATAAGTGGAATCTTAAAAAAATAGTACAAATGAACTTATTTACAAAACAGAAATAGTTGTAAACGTAGAAAACAAACTTATGATTACCAAGAAGGAACATGGGCAGGGGAGGGACAAATTGGGAGACTGAGATTGACATATACACACTACTATGTACAAAACAGATAATTAATAAGGACCCATTATATAGCACAGGGAACTTTACTCAATACTCTGTCATGGTCTATGCAGGAAAAGAATCCAAAAAGAGTGTGTTTGTATAAAAAAAAGAGTGTGTGTGTGTGTATATATATATATAACTGGTTCACTTTTTTGTGTACCTGGAACTAATACAACACTGTAAATCAATTAAACTCCAATAAAAATTAATTAATTTTTTTTTATTCTTTGACCACACCACATGGCATGTGGGATCTTAGTTCCCTGACCAGGGATTGAACCCACGCCCTCTGCATTTGAAGCATGACATCTTAATCACTGGACCACCAGGGAAATCTCTAATTTAAAAAAATAATAATAAAATAAAAAACAAAAACATTTTTTAAACTACCTGCATTTTGAACCTAAACCTTCCTGTCTGTCTCCACTACCTCCAACTTAACCCCAGCCACCCTCACCCCTCACCTGAGCCGGAGGACATGACTGGCTGATTCCTCCAATCCATGCAACACTCAGCAGCCAGAGGGGCCATTAAAAAAACATATCCAGGGCTTTCCTAGCAGTCCAGTGGATAAGAACCCACCTGCCAATGCAAGGGATGCAGGTTGGATTCCTGGTCCAGGAAGATTCCACATGCCTCGAAGGAACTGAGCCATGTGCCACACCGAGTCCGCCTGAGGCAACTACTGAAGCCCGAGTGCCCCAGAGCCTGTGCTCTGCAGCAAGCGAAGTCACTGCGATGAGAAGCCCGCAACTACAGAAAGCCTGGGCACCGCAACAAGAAAAAGCCCGTGCATAGCAACAAAAACATATATCCAGGGACTTCCCTGGTGGTCCAGTGGCTAAGACTCCAAGCTCCCAGTGCAGGGAGCCACGGTTCAATCCCTGATCAGGGAACTAGATTCCACATGCCGTACCTAAGAGTTCACACGTCACAGCTGAAGATCCTGCGTGCCGCAACTAAGATTTCGCACAGCCAAAGAAATAAATAAATACACATTTTTTTTAAGTATATATCCAGTCATGGCACTCCCCCTGCTGAAAACCCTTCAACAATTCCTGCCCTACTTAGGATAAGATCTGAAAGTCAACAAGGGACCGCATGGCTGTTCCCTGCCTTCTTTTCCTGCTTCATCCCGTCTTCCTCACTCACTTTTCAGCCATCCCTACAGCAAACGCNTTTTTTTTAAGTATATATCCAGTCATGGCACTCCCCCTGCTGAAAACCCTTCAACAATTCCTGCCCTACTTAGGATAAGATCTGAAAGTCAACAAAGGACCGCATGGCTGTTACCTGCCTTCTTTTCCTGCTTCATCCCGTCTTCCTCACTCACTTTTCAGCCATCCCTACAGCAAACGCACCTTCCTGGCCCGAGCCTTTGCACACACTCTCCTTTCTCCCCCACCTACTCTCTCATGACTGACTATTTCTCACCTCTAGGTTTCACTCTAAATCTCCCCTCATGAAACACCTTTCCTAACCACCTTTGCAAAAGCTGTTTCCCACCCCCCTAGACTCTAACAGTGCATATTATGTCCCAGAGAGCACTTGTTACAATTTTTTGTTTTTCTGTATTTGCTTTTTTTTTTCTGTCTCCCATGTTAGACTTGGTGCTAGAGCTTCGTCTCACCACCATATTCCCACACCTTGTACATCAGTGGTGACTTCACGTTGGCACTCATGAGCCTTCCCACACCCCACCATCTCCTCCCTACCCTACAGATGAGAAGACAGAGGGCCAGAGAGGGTAAGGGCTCTTTGGTGCCCTTGGCAGAGCCAGGATTCAAACTCAGGTCACTTTAACTTGAAAGCTCAAAACTTTTATCTGGGTCTTTTCTCAACCACTCACCCAAACGTTGGTGGGAATGAAAAAGGTTTTAAGGGACTGCAGACAGGATCCTCTGGGGCTTGCCTCTAATTCCTGGCAAAGAAGACTGCCGATCTGAATTCCTGCTGACTGCCAGCCTGAAAGGGTTAATAATACTACATATAGTATGTCCAGCCTCAGCTGTGGCCATAGGAAAGACAGAAGCACAGCAAAGAATTCAAGGGCTTTTCTTATCCTTCTGTCTGCTCATTATTGTTACAGTGCACCTGGGCAGTCCACTGTGTCTGTAGTCAGATGCTGACACTTACCTAGGCTGGACCCAGCCAAGACAGTCGTCATGATGGAAATCACATAGCAAGTGATTGCAGGAAGAGAAAGATGCAGAAACGGAATGAAGGCACACACTCTGGAATGCGGGAATGATTATTCTTAGGCTAAAAAAGAAAAGAAATGGTGCCTCCTCCTTTGGGTCTCAAGGAGCTGTCTTCTGGCCTTTGACAAGGATGAATGGGGGTGGCAGAACGCATGTGGTTTTGTCTCAGAAGAACTGGGCTCTGTATTAATCATGTCTTTTTTATTCTATGTGCTTGATGCTTGCACATCTTGGAGCCTGGATGATCGAGGAAGGACTGCCCCTCCCAGGGTTAACTGACACCTAAAGGAAGCAAACAGCTCCCTGGAAAACCCTTGTTTCAGATGCAAATCAGCCAAGCCACAGCCTACACCCCAACCACCTTCTGAATCAGGGCCTGACCTGCCCTCTGGGCCACTCTCTCCTTGCCTGAATTGCCCCAGGGTCAGGCTCTGTTCAGCTAGCGGCTATGGAACCCACTGAAATTATTCCAGCTAGCCAGCATTGGGCCTGTTTGTGTTACTCGCTCAGTCACATCCGACTCTCTGCGAGCCCATGAACTGTGTCCCGCCAGACTCCTCTGTCCGTGGGATTCTCCAGGCAAGAATACTGGATCCCTTCTCCAGGGGATCTTCCCAATCCAGGGATCGAACCTGGGTCTCCTGAATAGCAGGCAGATTCCTTACCATCTGAGCCCCCTGGGAAGCCTGCTTGCTGCTGCTAAATCGCTTCTGTCGTGTCCGACTCTGTGCGACCCCATAGACGACAGCCCACCAGGTTCCCCCGTCCCTGAGATTCTCCAGGCAAGAACATTGGAGTGG